>OX246738.1:32280224-32767724 GCA_945910005.1 Isoperla grammatica
CACTCGGCCGGACCAGCCGAGAGTAGGCTCAAAAAATTCGTAATTTTTACCTGATTACAGCAAAGGCAATCCGGAAAACGAAATCGGTAGCTTTCACTTTTTATAGCCAAAAAACGGTAAAAAAAAGGGAATTTTATCGATTACAAGACCAATTGAGTGATAGCGCTGGGCAAGGTGTCAAAAAACTCGATATTTTGTGAGAAATGAATAAAACATAATGCGAACATGGAATTCACTACCATTTGGCGTTGAGATCCTAAAAACGGCAAAAAATGGCACAATTTATTTTATCGACCAACTGACCGGTAACAATGGGAGAGGTAAACTAATTTGATATTTTATAGGCATAATGTAGAATAAATAAAGTGAGACTCAATATGTGTACCTTTAGGCTATAGATAAAAAAAGGCACCAAAAGGGCACTGCCGTCTTTTAGATTAATTGGCTGACAAAACTTACTGGGAGGGATGGCAACAAATGCGATTGTAAGCAGCGTGCAAACTTCTAAACATTACCTTTTACCTTTCAGATACTTCAGATAATAAAGGGCCAAAACGGTACCAAAAACAAGGTGGAGTGGGGGGGGGGGGGGGGGGGGGGTCGGTTATAATATTAGTGTTATTATTTCAGCCAAAATAGAATAAACACAAATGCAGTTGGAAACGGTCATAAAAGGTAAGTCGCATTTAAATTGTTGGTATTATTTTAAGAGCTTGAAGAACGGCAACAAAGACATACGATTTGCAGGAAAAGATAATTGGGTAGGAAGAAAAATGTATAATTGGAAAAGATAAATGAACCCCGTTGTTCAATATTTATTCGTAATTTATTTACACGAAAACGAAAAACATCACAATATTGTCTCCAGTTATTTATAAAAGATCAAATACAAGGAAAAAATACATATTGAAGGCATGTGTTCCAACTCCGTAAATTCTAGACGGTTTGTTGTGTGATTAAAATATTATCTATAATAATACATCTCTACAATAATAATGCATGTTCGGCATATACATTTTTTTTGCCATGTATATGTAAACTTGTTTAAAAAAAGTCATTGTAAACCTGCGAAGCATCAAGCAGGCCGTCACATGTAGTTATGTAGATGATAGCTCATGATTTTATACATTATTATACAATTAAATGGAGCACTAATGTAAATACAACTAAAACACACATGTAAGATGATGTTTAAATTTAAAGCACTTACAAACTATATACTTTAATGTGGAGTACATGACAAACTAGTGCATCCTCGTCACCGTGTTGTACATATCTGCTATGCTTCGAGACTCACTAAAACAGAAACACGTTCACATATATAGTCGCATCGGTAACGCGAAAATTATATTTTGATTTTAAAATATTAAGACGTATATAATGAGGGCTTAGTAATAGCCTACATACCTCAGAAATCCTGGTCAGTCACTGTCCTCACTGCAATAGCTTTCCTCTATTAGTGGTAGCAAGGTATCTTCTTCCACCTCTTTGCATTGCTCTTGACAGGAACACAAGTCTGTACATCTAAGCTTTAGCTCCTTGCACTGACACTTAGCTGTAGAACAGTGCTTGCATTTGCATGATATTAATTCTAATACTTCTTCTGGGGCTGGTTTCGTTGCAAGCCATTGGATAGCAATAGAACCATCTTCCAGGCACCAGCCATGGTCGAATGGGAGTGGGATACTTTGGAATTGGAGGAGAGATGTTTTCCAAATAGCTGCTTGGTAGTTCGATCTGTCAATGTGCAACCGGAGTGTTGAGCGACATGGAGGTAAGGTTTCTGGGTCGACGGCACCTCCCCGAGTGCAGTACATATGATATCGAAGCGCATTCACGTCTGATAATTTTGGCTATAAAAAGTGAAAGTTACCGATTTCGTTTTCCGGATTGCCTTTGCTGTAATCAGGTAAAATTACGAATTTTTTGAGCCTACTCTCGGCTGGTCCGGCCGAGTGAGACCACAAAAGTGCATAGCTGACCGTCTAAATCGCCTGCTTAGTCAGAAAACAGTCGCTTATCATCGACAAATATTTTATCTAAGCAGAGTTGACCTATAGGCAATGCAACAATCAAAGGTACAGTTATGTCAAATGGTACCAAAATAAAACCTATCTAAATAAAATGTGCAGTTACTTTAACAAGTCTGAGAACACAATGTACTGTTTTGAACGTATTTTGAGCGTTTGAACTTTGATTTGATAAACACACCCTTCTTGGTGAATTTTGTGTTTAAGAAAGAAATGAAATATATATAAGATTTGTAATTTATCTTAAAACACTATCAAATAGCATTGTTTTGATTCGTTACCCACCCGCATTTGTCATTTTTATTGATCGCACATCTGACAAGTTGCCCTCTGCCGTTTTCTGCTCTCAAATCTAAAGAGCTACTGATTTCAATTATTGTTATATTACTTATGATGAGTGTTGTGTAACACACACAATATTTTGTTAGGTATTTTGCTTTAAGTATGAAATGTGTTGTCATATATCTCTCCCATTAAATGTGAGGGGTTACTTGAAGTTTATCGGTCACTTATACTACATACTAAATGGCCCTTTTATGCCCCCTCCCCCCCTTTTATTTTTGGTTAATGCCCAACTCTATGATTATAAATTTTCGAATTACATTTTCTTCGCTTTCCTTAAAAGATATAAAATTTGTTGACATCTCTCCAAGCATTATCAGAAATTGGTAATGAAGTTCACAAATTGTAATTTTGTTTGCCGTCTTTTTGTCTATACAAAGTAATAGTTACCGGTTTATTTACCGATTTCTGATTTCTCTAAAGGCCAAGTGCTATCGATTACGATAGTCGCTTTATTTGTTATGAATTAGTTTTAAATATCGAGTTCGTGCCACCAGTCTCAGTGTAATCGGTCGATAGGTCTTCTATATTATGATACATTGGTGCCCTTTTTTTTTGCCGTTTCTTGATTTTAAAGGCCGTGTTTATGTTTTCGAACTTCACATTATTTGTTATTAGATACATTTAGTTTGAAATACCGAGTTTTTTTACTCTTCTCCCAGTGTTATCGGTTAACTGGTCTTCTAAATGAAATGTGTGCCATTTTTGCCGTTTTTATTCTCCCAGGGAAAAACGGTAGCGATTTCCATTTTCGCATTACTTTTTCTTAATTTAACATGAAATAACAAATTGTTCGACACCCGTCCCAGCGTTATCAGTCAACTAGTCTTTTAGTATTTAAATAATTACTTTAGGCCATTTTTTGCCGTTTTTTGGCTATAAAAAGTAAAAGCTACCGATTTCGTTTTCCGGATTGCCTTTGTTGTAATCAGCTAAAAATAACGAATTTTTTGAGCCTACTCTCGACTGGTCCGGCCGAGTGAGACCATTCTGTTGAATTTGGGGGGAAAGCTGACCGTCCAAAACACGGACTAGTCTGTAGTTTTACTGTACAGCTCCGTCAATCTTCTCACGTCCTTGTCGAGAGACTACAAGTTACAACACGAAGCATGGATATGCAAGTCGGTGTTAGTTGCAGTGACTGTACAGCTCTGTCAATCTTCTCACGTCCTTGTCGAGAGAGTACGAGTTACAACACGAAGCATGGCAATGCAAGTCAGTGTTAGTTGCAGTGACTGTACAATACTGTCAATCTTCTCACGTCCTGGTCGAGAGAGTACGAGTTACAACACGAAGCATGGCAATGCAAGTCAGTGTTAGTTGCAGTGACTGTACAGCTCTGTCAATCTTCTCACGTCCTTGTCGAGAGAGTACGAGTTACAACACGAAGCATGGCAATGCAAGTCAGTGTTAGTTGCAGTGACTGTACAATACTGTCAATCTTCTCACGTCCTTGTCGAGAGAGTACGAGTTACAACACGAAGCATGGCAATGCAAGTCAGTGTTAGTTGTAGTGACTGTACAGCTCTGTCAATCTTCTCACGTCCTTGTCGAGATAGTACGAGTTACAACACGAAGCATGGCAATGCAAGTCAGTGTTAGTTGCAGTGACTGTACAGCTCTGTCAATCTTCTCACGTCCTTGTCGAGAGAGTACGAGTTACAACACGAAGCATGGCAATGCAAGTCAGTGTTCGTTGCAGTGACTGTACAGCTCTGTCAACGAGTTACAACACGAAGCATGGCAATGCAAGTCAGTGTTAGTTGCAGTGACTGTACAGCTCCGTCAATCTTCTCACGTCCTTGTCGAGAGAGTACGAGTTACAACACGAAGCATGGCAATGCAAGTCAGTGTTCGTTGCAGTGACAGTACAGCTCTGTCAATCTTCTCACGTCCTTGTCGAGAGAGTACGAGTTACAACACGAAGCATGGCAATGCAAGTCAGTGTTCGTTGCAGTGACAGTACAGCTCTGTCAATCTTCTCACGTCCTTGTCGAGAGAGTACGAGTTACAACACGAAGCATGGCAATGCAAGTCAGTGTTAGTTGCAGTGACTGTACAGCTCCGTCAATCTTCTCACGTCCTTGTCGAGAGAGTACGAGTTACAACACGAAGCATGGCAATGCAAGTAAGTGTTCGTTGCAGTGACTGTACAGCTCCGTCAATCTTCTCACGTCCTTGTCGAGAGAGTACGAGTTACAACACGAAGCATGGCAATGCAAGTCAGTGTTCGTTGCAGTGACAGTACAGCTCTGTCAATCTTCTCACGTCCTTGTCGAGAGAGTACGAGTTACAACACGAAGCATGGCAATGCAAGTCAGTGTTAGTTGCAGTGACTGTACATCTCCGTCAATCTTCTCACGTCCTTGTCGAGAGAGTACGAGTTACAACACGAAGCATGGCAATGCAAGTAAGTGTTCGTTGCAGTGACTGTACAGCTCTGTCAGTCTTCTCACGTCCTTGTCGAGAGAGTACGAGTTACAACACGAAGCATGGCAATGCAAGTCAGTGTTAGTTGCAGTGACTGTACAGCTCTGTCAATCTTCTCACGTCCTTGTCGAGAGAGTACGAGTTACAACACGAGGCATGGCAATGCAAGTCAGTGTTAGTTGCAGTGACTGTACAGCTCCGTCAATCTTCTCACGTCCTTGTCGAGAGAGTACGAGTTACAACACGAAGCATGGCAATGCAAGTCAGTGTTCGTTGCAGTGACTGTACAGCTCTGTCAATCTTCTCACGTCCATGTCGAGAGAGTACGAGTTACAACACGAAGCATGGCAATGCAAGTCAGTGTTAGTTGCAGTGACTGTATAGCTCTGTCAATCTTCTCACGTCCTTGTCGAGAGAGTACGAGTTACAACACGAGGCATGGCAATGCAAGTCAGTGTTAGTTGCAGTGACTGTACAGCTCCGTCAATCTTCTCACGTCCTTGTCGAGAGAGTACGAGTTACAATACGAAGCATGGCAATGCAAGTCAGTGTTCGTTGCAGTGACTGTACAGCTCTGTCAATCTTCTCACGTCCATGTCGAGAGAGTACGAGTTACAACACGAAGCATGGCAATGCAAGTCAGTGTTAGTTGCAGTGACTGTACAGCTCTGTCAATCTTCTCACGTCCTTGTCGAGAGAGTACGAGTTACAACACGAAGCATGGCAATGCAAGTCAGTTTAAGTTGCAGTGACTGTACAGCTCTGTCAATCTTCTCACGTCCTTGTCGAGAGAGTACGAGTACCAACACGAAGCATGGCAATGCAAGTCGGTGTTAGTTGCAGTGACTGTACATCTCCGTCAATCTTCTCACGTCCTTGTCGAGAGAGTACGAGTTACAACACGAAGCATGGAAATGCAAGTCGGTGTTAGTTGCAGTGACTGTATAGCTCTGTCAATCTTCTCACGTCCTTGTCGAGAGAGTACGAGTTACAACACGAAGCATGGCAATGCAAGTCAGTGTTAGTTGCAGTGACTGTACAGCCCTGTCAATGTTCTCACGTCCTTGTCGAGAGAGTACGAGTTACAACACGAAGCATGGCAATGCAAGTCAGTGTTCGTTGCAGTGACTGTACAGCTCTGTCAATCTTCTCACGTCCTTGTCGAGAGAGTACGAGTTACAACACGAAGCATGGCAATGCAAGTCAGTGTTAGTTGCAGTGACTGTACAATACTGTCAATCTTCTCACGTCCTTGTCGAGAGAGTACGAGTTACAACACGAAGCATGGCAATGCAAGTCAGTGTTAGTTGCAGTGACTGTACAGCTCTGTCAATCTTCTCACGTCCTTGTCGAGAGAGTACGAGTTACAACACGAAGCATGGCAATGCAAGTCAGTGTTAGTTGCAGTGACTGTACAGCTCTGTCAATCTTCTCACGTCCTTGTCGAGAGAGTACGAGTTACAACACGAAGCATGGCAATGCAAGTCAGTGTTCGTTGCAGTGACTGTACAGCTCTGTCAATCTTCTCACGTCCTTGTCGAGAGAGTACGAGTTACAACACGAAGCATGGCAATGCAAGTCAGTGTTTGTTGCAGTGACTGTACAATACTGTCAATCTTCTTACGTCCTTGTCGAGAGAGTACGAGTTACAACACGAAGCATGGCAATGCAAGTCGGTGTTAGTTGCAGTGACTGTACATCTCCGTCAATCTTCTCACGTCCTTGTCGAGAGAGTACGAGTTACAACACGAAGCATGGCAATGCAAGTCAGTGTTAGTGGCAGTGACTGTACAGCTCTGTCAATCTTCTGACGTCCTTGCCAAGAGAGCAACGTGTGTGATGATAACATTTATCTCCTAGCACAGACTTCAAGGAAAGGAAGGAACAAGGGAACATTATCAATGTTGTTTTAAGTAATTTACAAGGAGGTAATACATAATACTCATTACATGTCGGCTAATGTTCTAGACGTTTACTCTTCACAGTCAATTGCAAGGATTTATAATGTGTCATAACAATGAAGGGAGTACATAGATAGATAGCTACGGTTAAGTGGCGGGAATCGGAATTCCAGCCATTCGATTTTTAAAATTTAATTTGTGTTTCTGTGTAGGTCTCAATTAAATTCCTTTCGTTGCATATTGTTTTCAAGAGGGCCGTTATGAGTTTTTAGTTTTTCTTCATCTTGATTATGATAACGTATGAATCGTATGATATTTGGGCTTTATATCTCATTCTTGTGCCACGATGGCATTGTCTATTAGTATAATGGAATACGTGGAAAGAAGTGACCGGCGAGAGCTGTTTGTAAAACTAAATCACAGAATTTTGTAAGAGGGAACATTAAGAGTTTGTCTCTTTTCTTAGTGTGTTTGTATACTTATTTGTATTGTTTTAGATGCAGTAGATTGACGCCTACTACGCCTGCAATGGCGGAGAAAAACGTTAGAACAAATTTTCGGCTAAGATTGCAGTGATAGGGCCAGGGATCAAACCCACGGCCTATAGAATTACAGTACTTCCACTTACAGATCCGGTAGTTTCATTGAACTGATGATGATGACATGATGGTACATAAGAGAGAAAGTAAACCGACACCACTGGGGATCGCACCCAGGTCGCCCACTTGCCGGGCGGCACTTTGACCCTTGAGCTACATAGACAGCGAATTACTATCCGTCTCTTTTGTTCTCCCATTTGTCGGGCGGGCACTGACCATAAATCCATGCTCTGACCACTGAGCTTTTATGGGTTTCACTCTCAGTTGCCGGGCAGGCACTCTCTCTGACTGACCACTTAAGTCTGAATTCACCAAACTTTTTAATCGGTCGATTTACTAATCTCAGATTCTTTACCATGGTTTCAACAAACATTACATACAAAATGCATGGTGGCTTCTACCGGGCGCCATTTTTGATCTTCGATTAACAGAAAATCACCGGATTAAAGTTTGGTGAAACTGGCCCTGAGGTACATAGACAGCGAATTACTGTCCACATGTTATTTGTTGTTTGAAGGTGCGTTGCTTACTTATAACGTGCGAAGATGGTAGATAGCACTGGTCAATAAAGTTTACTTGCTTACTCATGAAATAGACATGAAATTTATAATCACTCCTTGTGTGGATGTTTGATGTGAAATACTTTTTTTCTAAATAGTAAGCTAGTGCCACTAGGTGGTTATTATTTTGATAAATTGACAGAAAGTAAAAAACCGACCTCGCTCGGAACTGAAACCAGGTCTCCCATTTGTCGGGCGGGCACTCTGACAGCGCCAGTTTCACCAAACTTTAATCCAGTGATTTTCTGTTAATCGGAGATAAGAAATGGCGCCCGGTAGAAGCCACCATGCATTTTGTGTGTAATGTTTGTTGAAACATGGTAACCAATTAGTAAATCGGCCGATTGAAAAATTTAAGTGAATTCGGACCTGAGCTACAGAGGCTGCGAATTGCACTGTCTTGTTAGTTGTTTGTAGCTGGGTAGTGCAATTTGCCATCTTCACATGTTATAACTCATAAGCAATGCAGCTACAAACAACAAATAAAGCCGCTTTCATAGCAACACGGCAACACGTTTTTTCCGGACCGGCAGGTCACGTGAACCAATCAGAAGCCTGCCGTGCCTACCGGTCCGGCACGGCCGTCTCACATAACCGAACTTCATCTTTTGACGTCCTCCGTGTCTGCCGTGTGTGACATATACTCACACGTGACACTAGGCAGCCAATCCCGTCCTCGCTCATTCCTCCACGGCCTGAACCCGCGAAAAAGGAGCTCGTTGTTTGTGTTTGTAAATAGTTTGTTTGTTACACGTGCATAATGAATGCTGATACACTAATAACGTTAGTTTACGAAAGACCCCTTTTATATAATGTTAAACACAGAGATTATATAAGGAAAAGCCTATCAGAGAGAAGAGTTGGATGGAAATTGGATTTGCCTTTGGGTCTGACTGGTACAAAACATGCTAGACAAAACCCAGAATAAAAACCCGAAATTTCATTTTAAGTAAAAAAGATTTAATTCATGTGTATTACAAGTGCAAACACTTTAGATTATAAGAGCGAAAAAGAAACGGATATGGTGGGGATCGAACCCGAGATTTTTTGGTAACAGCCGCGGACGCAGTCGTTGTGCCACGACGGCGGCTGAAATTTTGCAATCTTAATTGAGAACTCATTTGGCAGTTTGTAGGCCTAGGGCTCCAGGCCTACTAAAAATAGAATTATTGCTTTTTAATAGTGTATTTTACTTCACTCATCCATAACTTAATTTAATTGATCACTTTTATCCTGAATATACCTAGGAAATACGATATTTAAGCCCTGCCATTCTTCGAAGCGTCCGTTTTGATTCTCTGTTGTCACTTTCGTCCGTTCCGAGAAGAGATAGCGCTCGAGTAGCTTTGCCGTGTTGACGTGCACCTATGAAGAGCTATAATAATTACCGTACCACCGTGTCACGTTATACGGATGCACGGCACGTTTGCCGTGTTGCTATGAACTAGGCTTAAGACAAATAGTAATTCGTCGCCTCTGTATCTCAGTGGACAGAGGGCCCGCCCGGCAAGTGGGATATCTCAGTTCGATCCCCAGCGGGGTTGGTTTTTTACTTTACTTACCATCATAATAACCTCATAGTGGCTAACCGTATTTCACATCAAATATCCCAACCCTAGGGTAACAAGAGAGTTTGTAAAATTCAAGTTTATTTCATGAAGTCACCTTTTCCCACCACAAAATTAATACTGAAATGTATAGAATGGCATTGAAGTAGTGTACCTTTTCCCAAATAGGTAATTAATAATATTTAGGCATAGACGGCCATTAGAATGGTCTACTTTTTCTCAAAGCAATGTCCCAAAGTATGAAACACTCCTATCCCGCCGTCTCTGCTGGTCAAGTTTAGCCCGGCACACGTGAAGGATAGCAACGCCTATAGCAATCAGCTTATTGCGGCCACGTTCACTGTGGTCGTAACGACGCCGGGACAATATTTTCACAGTCAACGGCAGCGTGGCGTGACTTTGTGTAATGGGGTGACGCTCTAGCTTGAGGGGGTAACGCATGCTGACTAATTAGAGGATCCAACATGTTGCCCACTTGGAGGGAATACTTTCACGGCGTCTCATCAGTTACACATATCGATGTGGGATTGTGGGTATCCTAAAAAATAACTGGCTATTTATCTAGAAATACTACAGAATTTGTTTTTATTTGACAAAGTAGGTAGTGAAAATATTGTCAGCATTTTGTCGTATGTGCTCTTTTAAGGGAAATTTAAAGTATGAAGTTACATCTCAAAACATGTTTTGTTATGAACGAATTTATCATAAGCCCACTTTCCAATTAATGTAAAACTCGATTTCAATTCGGATGTGTCATTATACAAAAAAAGCATTGTAAACCATATGTTAGCTAAAGATTTTAGTGTCAATTGATTTATAGAATAACTATTAAACATTAAGTAAATACGATATGTAGATAGAATGTAGAAATGAAGAGCCTTGGTAGCGAACCTTCGGATGTCTAGCTAGAACACAGCTCCGCATCCATACAGCATCCCCCCGCCATACTTCCGTTATGCCAAGGTCGGGCAATGTCCCTCCTGACATAACACATTGTGAGGTCGCTGTATTTTCAGCATAATAACCAGATCCAATGTACTATAAACAACCCTTTATAGGTACACAACACTACTAATGCCTGCTCTTAGAGAACAAAAACACACACACAAAGCAAAAAACGAGAATTGCCATTAGATTATATTTATTTACTTTCCTATACTGTACTAGGTTGGTGTCAATCACCACAACATGAAGTAGTAGAAGGCCAGCCGACTGGGAATGGACTTTCGCCCTGGAGAAGGCACCAAAGAAGACGAGTCAGCTGCACGCAATACGCAACGATCGACATGGCAAAATAACAAGACTAGTCATCTTCATTTTATTTCTGTTAGTCCGGTCCAGGAAAGTCTTAAAACTGCATACAAGTACAACTTGCAAACATAAGAGACAGGAAACATACATTAGGATAAGGGTCAGGTAAAAAGGTTGAATCAGTCAACCAACTTCAACAGTTCAACTTGCAAACAGAAGAGACAGCTAACATACATTAGAACAAGGGTCAGTTAAAAAGGTTCAATCAGTGCTAATGTTAATTTTCAAAACGTTTACTGATTTTATTTGCAATATTTTGTATACCTTTATCATCACACCTTTACAATATGTCATCACCAAGAGTTATCACGACGCTCATACGTTTAATGAAGCGCTCACCGCAGTATCAATCAATCAATCAATCAATTAGATACCATACATGCTCACTTCCATGGTTAATAAATACTTTAAAAAGGATGATGTACTTCGAAATTGCACATCGAACATCAATTACATTTTCACTATAAGACATGTTACTATATCATGTTTATCTTGTACACACAACTAAAAAGTGTAACATAATAACACTAGAGAAAATGAGGAACAATTTAGATGTCAATATTCTCAGCACATATACAAATCATATTAGTAGAGATTGCATCACTTTGGACACATAAAAAGTAACAAAACCTAAAACCTAGTAACAAACATAAATACAACCGCTACAAAGGCACAGTTTAAGGATTTCTCATGGCTAAGCACACAATAACAGGTGGTACCAGCCACTTGTCCGCGCCTCACGAACATACACAACAACTAAAGGAAACCTACGTTTTAGGAATTAGAAACATCACAGGCAAGCGAGAAAGATGTTGTTTAGTAATCGACTGAAATGAGTCATAACTGTAGTTGGGTGATAAAGTGATGCCACATGTCAGCATGACCCTTACAATAACACGAGACTACGCAACTCGATCGTAATCATACAAGGCGGATATCGTTTACAATTGCTACTTCAATGGAAATTGGTTGAATAAGTAATGCAGCGTCACCACTATAGGCTTCAAGAAAATTTGCATGATCACTTTTTACAGCTGTCAATCCCCACATTTGATCAGGAACATTCTGGACTTTGCAGAGAATAGTTTAATGTGTCCTAAATCAAAGAAATAGTTTACTTGGGCTACACATTTTGAATACAGATTTCACCGCGTTTTTATGAGTATTCAGTCGATAACTTGATTCGTGGGGTCATTTCGTAGGGCTCTATTTGTATTTCATCCCACAAACACGAATTCCTCTCTCACCCAGACTTTCACATTATTAGTTACTATCAATTAAGTAGTTTCACAAACACGTGGCCGCAAATGGGTGTACTTTGCCTTCCATCTCGAAACATCAGGTAAAGGTATACTATCTTTGTTTTGTATTTTCACTTCTACGAGGCAAATCAGAGTGAACCGTCAACGTTTCGTTTTGTGACTTCACCCGCCATGTATTAGTTCGGTCAAACCTAGCCCGAAGTTCATTCGGTTCACTATGTACAAGTTATTGCTCACCAGACCATTCCTTTGGTATACATTTGAATTGAGTTATGAAATGAATCTGTGCGAAACTTTGAATGCACATTAATACGTTTCTAGGCTGCCATCAAGCATCTCAGGGATAGTTACATAACACATTATACTCCAAACTTCCCCAAGTACCATAAAACATACACGTCCACTAGACTGGTCCATGCCATTACCATGAATATGTGTCCTTATTAATTTGATCTTCTGTGTTACTCTAATTCTCGCACCCTTATCCCCAAATGTCATTCGATACTAGTAAAAAATAATAAAATGTGGAACCACTGACTCAAAACCAACGAATGCGTAGGTAATTGCGTATGGTGGGTACTTCGAAAATTGTACTTTGGAGACACAAACCACAACGTATACAGAAAGGTAAAAAGACAATTGGATTCGAAATACTTTTGTTTACATTCCTAAAACTTATGAAAACATTATCGCTCAATTACAAATCGCTTGCTTACAAATAGGCATGGATAGGTTAATGAGCATTCGTGTAGACCACCCATTAATGTGCACTGAGCCATAGAACCACCTTAAGAAGATAAGTGTGTATATATATTTATATATATAAAAAAAAAAAAAAAAAAAAAACGCGTGTCAGGATGAATGGTAGCTAAACCAACTTGGGTTTGGGCGGTAAATCATCATGTTTAGGCAGTACTGTTTGTTCTACTATGAAGCATCACTACATACAGAACCAATGACAATTATCGAATATTACAGCAAACATTTACAATTGTGTACTTCCGAAAATATTATGACTTACGTAACATTAATAGCTGGAATATTCCATTTCCACGGCCCATCTGAAGGTCAACTCAGATAAGTGTTTGAACTACAAGAACTACAGCTAGAGACCAATCACATGCAGCTTTCACTCCTCTCGCCACAGCTAAGAAAGTTCAGCCGGTTTTACAGTCAGGTTCAGGTTTCAGCTGCAGGATCTATTGGCAACACATGACGTACGTTCTATGGCTGGCTACACAGTCAAGCCGATGATTGCTATGTCTAATGTTGGTTTTTGGCCCACAAATTAGCAGCTGGTAATCACTTCAAAAAAAATTAATTCAAATACAAATTTTGCAAGCTTGTGTTGCTGGTCTCGATAAAACGGTATTTACAATTGTTCCTTCATAGAAAGAGAAAATAGTTTTGGTAGGACTTCTTATACACCAGTCTATAATTTCGGCATATTATTTATTACAACAAGAATACACATTCAATTAAATATAAATGTATTTATACACAGGATAGGTATAAGATGTATGCATCAAAATGGAATCAGCAGAATACTGTTATTTAAATTAACAGTAACTTTGATTTCAACATAAAAAGGAAAAATCGCAATCATAATTCGCAGTCCTGTGGTGAGGTAGGCCTACATGCCTCTACACGGACCAATCTAAACCTCACTTCCATGACACCTCCACAAGGCGGGGGTTTACATTGGTTAAAGTATCTACGCGCATTATAATGGTCTCTATTAACTTACCTGAGTGCTAACTAGAAGGTACTGTTACATAGTTCTTGAGTAATTTTGGCCCAGGCGAAAAAAAACAATACAATGCAATAAAGAACATAAATGTAGGCCAAGCCAACACGCACACGGTTTTGAAGAAGACAGTGGCGAGGATGGGGAAGGGTTAGCTTCACTCAAACTGTGAGGCTCATATATACAGCTGTGCAATGCACACTCGAGGTTGGAGTCAAGTATGCGTTTGTGCCCAGAACGAAGTGGACAATGACGGGGGAAGATAGATAGCGTCGCATAGCCAGTCAGCTGCTGAAGCACTTGCTGCCTGTCTTTACACTTGTCCAATCATTCAACATTCGCAGCGCAGTAATGGCGGTAGTGCAACTCCAAGTTGTTAACAATTACAATTACTTCAGTCGCCTTTACTTGCCAAACGGTACCACGCTGATAAGCTTGAATATCTGTACAGTAATCTTGATTCTGGATCACATTCAATGCCAAACCGTTCACAAACGTGATATCTTCCTTTATGAACTTTCACTACCACCAGCAACTAAAGTTACGCTCGGGGTGACACTAGTTTCGGCCGACGCCGTCACTGTAGTCGCACTGCTATTGGTCGCTTCGACATCGCCGACGAGCGTACTTTCCACGGACACTTCCACCTTGGGCGGCGGCGCTGGTGTCGGCGCCGGAGTCGGAGTCGGCGTCGGCGTCGGCTCGGGGGTGGCGGTCACTGTCGCCGCGGCGTCGCCGGGGGTGTACAGGGACTGGGGAGTGATTAGCGGGTTGGTCGGGACTGGGATAAGTCGGGGTCTCCGTACGATCGGGGGCGGTTCAGGGACACCAACCGGCTGGTGCTGGTTGCGCAACAAGATGTGCTGCAGTTGCGCCTGCTGGAGGATCACGGGCAACTCGTAGTGGTGGAAGAAGTACAGCATCGAGTGCTGAAACAGAAAGCACAACAACATTCAACACGGACCAGATATGTCTGGTTGCGCAACAAGATGTGCTGCAGTTGCGCCTGCTGGACGATCACGGGCAACTCGTAGTGGTGGAAGAAGTACAGCATCGAGTGCTGAAACAGAAAGCACGACAACATTCAACACGGACCAGATATGTCTGGTTGCGCAACAAGATGTGCTGCAGTTGGGCCTGCTGGACGATCACGGGCAACTCGTAGTGGTGGAAGAAGTACAGCATCGAGTGCTGAAACAGAAAGCACGACAACATTCAACACGGACCAGATATGTCTGGTTGCGCAACAAGATGTGCTGCAGTTGCGCCTGCTGGACGATCACGGGCAACTCGTAGTGGTGGAAGAAGTACAGCATCGAGTGCTGAAACAGAAAGCACGACAACATTCAACACGGACCAGATATGTCTGGTTGCGCAACAAGATGTGCTGCAGTTGGGCCTGCTGGACGATCACGGGCAACTCGTAGTGGTGGAAGAAGTACAGCATCGAGTGCTGAAACAGAAAGCACGACAACATTCAACACGGACCAGATATGTCTGGTTGCGCAACAAGATGTGCTGCAGTTGGGCCTGCTGGACGATCACGGGCAACTCGTAGTGGTGGAAGAAGTACAGCATCGAGTGCTGAAACAGAAAGCACGACAACATTCAACACGGACCAGATATGTCTGGTTGCGCAACAAGATGTGCTGCAGTTGGGCCTGCTGGACGATCACGGGCAACTCGTAGTGGTGGAAGAAGTACAGCATCGAGTGCTGAAACAGAAAGCACGACAACATTCAAACACTACAACACGGGCCAGATGAGCCGATAATGGAAGAATGACCAGAATTGTTTCTTTCCTAAACGATATATTTGTACTACATTAGATATTAGACAGCAGCCGTTTTTACCATTAGCAGAACAACGCACGGTTATTAGAAAATAAGGCAAAGCACTTACGCCTAAGTACTATACTTTATTGTAAACTTCATAACTAGTTTTATCAAAAATGTACCGCATATACAAAATACATGAACAATTAACATATATATATATATATATATATATATATATATATTCCTGTGCATGACACTAGGATAAATGCCGAACACACATCTTGCATGTAAAAGCCACTCATTTGGAGATATAAGATAATTAAATGAAATATCACTAGAATGCCACCAGTAGTGACAATCAATTCGCCCAAATATAAATAGATTTATAGATTTCCAGAAAATGTTACTGATCAGACATCGAAAAATGCTTAGTACGCACATATACTGGATTTACACTAATATCGCATCAAAACACATGTATTATAGCCACTCTGAGGCTGGACTAGTTTCAGAATATAAATACGGGTGATATGGTAGAATACACGAGAAACGTTCGAACTCGAACCCAGATCTTCCGCTTTCCGAAAACAACTGTGAGTCATCTAACTAATGTCTTACTGTTATCTGTATTTGATTGATGGGAGAACAATTGCAGATACTGCTGTATTATCACAGCAGTGGCCATCTAACGTGAATCACACAACATTCGAACTATTTTCATTAAACATGAGTACAGATAGGTTGAGAAGTCAGTCGCACGCGAGGGAATGCGTGCCAGGTAGACATTTATTCTTCTAATTATTATTTGCAGATATAGCAATTATTAAAATAAAAGTTTGCCCCAAATGGGAATCGAACCCAGATCCTCCGGTTCTACGTACCGCTCATGGGCCGCATTGCATTATTTCCATAACAAGATCTGTATAGGAGGAATTAGCTGTTTTTCGTGGTACACCAAGCTGGGATTTTTAGAGCAAGTGGTTCCTGAACGGTGGTCGGCCATGGCTTCCTGCCTCGTGTTGAATCGGACACAAATATTAGCAATTACGACATTCAATGTTTCCTGTTATTTGGTAATCGCATTCTCTATTGAAACGTTTAAATACTTGGTCCTATAGGCTTGGCACCTCTTATTTGCTTTTACTTAACTTTAGCACATGCACGTTTCAAATCGAACTTTAAGCTTGTTCTTTATGGTTTCAAATGCGCAGGCCGTGCAACCCACTTGCCTTGGTAGAACTCGATGAGGTGTTGATAGAGAAGATATTCACTACCGTCGATTCACATATGACGGAGAGTGTATACAGTTCAGAGTTATTTTAGGGTACTCTTTTTAACACCGAAGTTTGAAGTTTCCCCCCGGAAGTCTGGATGGTCCGCAAATGGTTTTGATTATGAAAGTGGTGCGTGAGGCACGAAAATTTGGGAACCATTGGCACGGCTATCGAACTGTCTCGGTTGATCGTATGGAAATTCACTTCACGATTACCGAAAGAGGTGGCTCAGCGGTAAGACGCGATACTCTAAATCGGGTGGTCGCCGATTCGATTCCGACCATCGGCCTGCAGAATTCTGACTAAAGGGTTTTTCTCAGTTGTAAAGGCGAATGCTGGGACTGAGTCATACTATCAGCCCTCGGACATTCTTTCATTCTTTCGGGAAATCCAAAAAATATACGGTACCTAGTTAGTCACCTGAAGAGGGGCACATCGGGTAAAGCTAGTGTACACCCTGTAACAGGGATTTTAACGAATAATAATAATTATTATTTCACCATTCCCTAGATTAAATTTGTCATCATCATTTTCCTGCCCCCCCCCCCCCCCCCCGTCCATCAGCGCCGCAGAAGAAATACCAGATGTAAAACCTAATCGCAGAGACTTATTTAAACCCAATGCCTATAACTTTTAATGTATACACATCCTAAGCTGGGGGAGTGTCAAATCATGGTAAATACAAATTATAAAACTAAGTTACGTGCATCACAGCTGATTGATCATATTTATGCAAACAGTAGAAACCAGACAGACAATCCAACAATAAGGAGTTTAAAACAGGGACTGGCCCTGCGGGCTGGCGCAATATGCAGATGACGAGGGTAGAGTACGGTTCAGTGTTATTTATGGGTAAGCCAGCTAGAAGCCATCAAGCCAAGCCAAGGCTGACTTAACAATATGTTAATCCTGAAATGTGCTCGCGCCTCGTTAACTCTTAATTCACCCCGCCAACCCTCTAACCGGGCGATATTGCTTCGTAACGCGCTCTGGCGGGTTAAAACAAGCGAGTGGACTTAAGATAATGCCGGGCGCGCATAACTGTTCGCCATTGACGCTTGTCACTGCGTGGCGAGGGGGGGGGGGGGGGGGCGACAGTCACGTTGTAGCAGATGAGGCGGACGAAAACACGTGACAAGGAATTACAGTGTGCGACTGCTGCGATTCCAAGCACGGACAACACCTCGTCAGGCAGAATGTCGGACTACACCGACTACACCGACAGGACTTCTCCGGAGGGACTTCTCCTCAGCGGACGACACGAGGGCAGGCGTTCGCAAGGATAACGGATGAATAAATAATAATACCTACTTAACTTAGTGTAAGCTTAAGATGCAGTAGCGTCAACTACCGGGGCTTGTTCCAGACTATAGCGCCATTATTATGTTTTATTCAGCTACATACAAACACATCAACACATCTTTACTCGGAATAGTACTAATATCGCAAGCCTTAATTGCAATAAAATAAATAAGTAAATAAATAAATAAATAAATAAATAAATAAATAAATAAATAAATAAATAAATAAATAAATAAATAAATAAATAAATAAATAAATAAATAAATAAATAAATAAATAAATAAATAAATAAATAAATAAATAAATAAATAAATAAATAAATAAATAAATAAATAAATAAATAAATAAATAAATAAATAAAATAATATCGCGAGGAAATTATCGGGATGGAAACCACGGGCCATGAATCACTCCCAAGAAACAAACGTGTCTAACCAAGACGACGAGTACCGGTAACTATAACTATAACAAGTACTCTGGGCTATATTCCTCGTTCACCCGCAGACTGATACAGACAGATTGACCCGCCCCAGTGTTCCCACATGGAAGGATTGTACACTACACAATTTGCCGATAATGACTAAAAGTCTATTAAACCGTTCGTCTGCACTAACATTAACGACTGAGTGACCAAACCAACTGAACAACCTCAACAACAAAACGATACCAAACTGACGTCTGTCGGGGAAAACAAAGCACTAACAACACGTTGCATGTTCGTCGTAACACAGTTTTCAATTTCATTACATTTAATCTTTTTTTGTTGTGTATATTTTCTGAGAAATATGTGATATTTTCTTATCCCGCCATGATTTCATTCGTCATGCTAAACCTCTTGTTAACCACCATTGATACTGTCCTTCTGCTGCATCTAATACATATTTCCTCTTTATTTGTTCTCTGTGCCTATTTTAGAATTAGTCATTTCTTACTTTAGATTGATAGCTAAACAACACACTCTAGACAACGCTAGACAAAGCTAGACAACACACTCTGGCGGGAATGTGAGGAGATGGTCCATTGGTAGAAAAAATGTTTTTAAAATATTGAAAATACTGAATAAATGCGTACTTCTTGTCTATTTTTTGGGGATTAATTTGTTGGACTTAGCACCCTATATACACAATGTGTTTCGAGTATTTTAAAATACAAAGATACAGCAAAGTTGAGTGTTTTGAAATACAAGATACAAATACTCGGCAACACAGTATTTAAAATACAAAATATAAATGTATTTCCAATACGTATGTTAAACACAATGTATTTTAGATACTGCCCATCTCTGGTCACAGTATTTTCCACTCGGTCCGGAGGACGCCGGGGTCACAATACGACGATATGACACCAGTTCCGTGATGAAATTAGTCGAACCCGATGCGATGCCAGACGCATAATTGAGTAATTGAATCCGAGCCGACGTGGCTAAAAACCATCCCGTCGCAATTTGTGATTTATCCAATCAAGTTGATAATTCATATTAACCCTTCCCATATTCGGAAATAATCACGGACATCCGCTGGTCGGTAGTGCGATAATTCTTTGCGCGTTACCGCTAATCCGTTTACACGACTTCTCTCATTTTCCGTCTGGTTGGGGAAATGTGCGGAGCCTTCAACAGGTTTGACATCCCATTACACAAAAATTGTTGTTGGACTTAGCACCAAGCATGGAATTGTGAGTGTATCACCGAAATGACGACGGATAATGATGTATGCCTGTTGCTTGTCAAGGCCCAGCATTGTGTGATACCTATATATTATATACCTATATATACATAGGCGTGCGTAGAGGTGGATCAATGGGGGGGCACAATAAATTCCCAATGAAAGTACTTCACGGCGGCGCCAATGGGGGGGGGGGGGGGGGGGGGGGGGGATGCCCCCTACAAAAAGCGCCGCAGGAGATTTTTTTAAAGACATGCATTTTTAAACGTGTTTTAACCATATTAGGAGGAGTACAGGTTGTCTGTTCAATGGGTTAATTTCACACAATCATTTGTGGATATCAGTGATATCATTGTTACAAAGTGAAGGAAGTGGTCAGTCCCAAAGCCAAAAATCTTGGCGGTAGGGCAACAGTTGATGTTGAGGCCGGTTAGCTGATTCCAACGTCATTCCAATCTAGGACTTCAGGTAAGATTAGAACCGTTATGTAAGGCGTCATCATTTTTGTCACCCATTACAGGCACTATTCTGGACCTATTCTTTCCCGGGTCAAACGAACAAGGCAGTTGGAGAAACAGTGACAGTTTGAGGAATATATTTAATATGAGGAAGGTTCTCTTCTCGTTTTTTACGATCGGAAGGCGTATACGGTATACCCTGGGCCAAATTCTATTTACAAAAAATAAGAAAAATATCTCACCTATCCTAATGGGGGGGCAGGCGCCCCCCCTTGCCCCCCCTGCGCACGCCTATGTATATATATATATACCTGACAAAGCAATTGTATTGCAGATATATGTATTGTATGTGTATTGTTATTGTTAATGTTGTTATTTGTTTTGTTTGGTGGTCACGCCTATTGGCATAAAATGCTGTAGTGTCCATGTATTGTAAATAAATAAATAAATAAATAAATATAAAACCATATTTTTTTTTATGCCGTTCTAGCAACAAAATTAATATCAAACCCATCAATTTCTTGTAACTTTAAAACTTCAGCAAACAATTTAGTTCTGCTATTTATGAATATTTTGAAAATAATAACTAAACACACTCGACACAACATTTAACTGAATGATGCTCGTAATGGTCAGATAATATGCAAAACGTGATAATATTCTTTTGGTTACATTGTTCTGATATAATTTCCTGATTTGCCCGCGATACGGGCGTGCTAGAGTTCGGCTCAATTTCATTACTAAAATATTTCCTAAAACACATAACATAAAATATATTTCCCACTCAGAAATCGACCCTTTAGAAGAGTGGATAAAATCCACCATGAATGCATGTTCCCTACTGCGGGAGGTAAGACGAGATAAGACCACCAACAAGTGAATCGAGACACCAGACACCCACGTCTTAGCCCCGGTTGTGCAACCGGACACCCACACCCACGTTTGCGTGTCGAGTTCTGGGTTAGATGACGAGAGGGGGGGGGGGGGGGGGGGGTAATATTTAACGGGAGGAAGATCTCTTGAATCTCTTGAATCTTTTCTTACGACAACCAGAGTTTCCTCTTCTAAAATACTATGTTGACAGTATACCGACACAGACTACATTCAATAACGTTATCACAATTGGGGAGGGGTTAGTGATCGCTACGAAAAACACACATGGGCAACATGAAGTGAAATTGCACGTTTGCACTCGCACATTGACAACGACGACGACGACAATGAAGATCTTGGCCAGACTAGAGGTGTTGCATGTAGACATGGACATATGAAGGTGTTGGCCTGACTAGAGGTGTTGCATGTAGACATGGACAAATGAAGGTGTTGGCCAGACTAGAGGTGTTGCATGTAGACATGGACATATGAAGGTGTTGGCCTGACTAGAGGTGTTGCATGTAGACATGGACAAATGAAGGTGTTGGCCAGACTAGAGGTGTTGCATGTAGACATGGACATATGAAGGTGTTGGCCTGACTAGAGGTGTTGCATGTAGACATGGACATATGAAGGTGTTGGCCTGACTAGAGGTGTTGCATGTAGACATGGACAAATGAAGGTGTTGGCCAGACTAGAGGTGTTGCATGTAGACATGGACAAATGAAGGTCTTGGCCAGACTAGAGGTGTTGCATGTAGACATGGACATATGAAGGTGTTGGCCAGACTAGAGGTGTTGTATGTAGACATGGACAAATGAAGGTCTTGGCCAGACTAGAGGTGTTGCATGTAGACATGGACATATGAAGGTCTTGGCCAGACTAGAGGTGTAGCATGTAGACATGGACAAATGAAGGTGTTGGCCAGACTAGAGGTGTTGCATGTAGACATGGACATATGAAGGTGTTGGCCAGACTAGAGGTGTAGCATGTAGACATGGACAAATGAAGGTCTTGGCCAGACTAGAGGTGTTGCATGTAGACATGGACATATGAAGGTCTTGGCCAGACTAGAGGTGTAGCATGTAGACATGGACAAATGAAGGTGTTGGCCAGACTAGAGGTGTTGCATGTAGACATGGACATATGAAGGTCTTGGCCAGACTAGAGGTGTAGCATGTAGACATGGACAAATGAAGGTGTTGGCCATACTAGAGGTGTTGCATGTAGACATGGACATATGAAGGTGTTGGCCAGACTAGAGGTGTAGCATGTAGACATGGACAAATGAAGGTCTTGGCCAGACTAGAGGTGTTGCATGTAGACATGGACATATGAAGGTGTTGGCCAGACTAGACGTGTAGCATGTAGACATGGACAAATGAAGGTCTTGGCCAGACTAGAGGTGTAGCATGTAGACATGGACAAATGAAGGTCTTGGCCAGACTAGAGGTGTTGCATGTAGACATGGTCTTGGCCAGACTAGAGGTGTTGAATGTAGACATGGTCTTGGCCAGACTAGAGGTGTTGCATGTAGACATGGTGTTGGCCAGACTAGAGGTGTTGCATGTAGACATGGTCTTGGCCAGACTAGAGGTGTTGCATGTAGACATGGTGTTGGCCAGACTAGAGGTGTTGCATGTAGACATGGACATATGAAGGTGTTGGCCAGACTAGAGGTGTTGCATGTAGACATGGTCTTGGCCAGACTAGAGGTGTTGCATGTAGACATGGTCTTGGCCAGACTAGAGGTGTTGAATGTAGACATGGTCTTGGCCAGACTAGAGGTGTTGCATGTAGACATGGTGTTGGCCAGACTAGAGGTGTTGCATGTAGACATGGTCTTGGCCAGACTAGAGGTGTTGCATGTAGACATGGTGTTGGCCAGACTAGAGGTGTTGCATGTAGACATGGACATATGAAGGTGTTGGCCAGACTAGAGGTGTTGCATGTAGACATGGTCTTGGCCAGACTAGAGGTGTTGCATGTAGACATGGTGTTGGCCACTACAAGATATGAACAGCGTCGAGAGCGATGGATGCAGGTGACGTTGATCCACGATACGGCGTCGCGGCGCGACGTGGCGGCGGCGCCCCGACGGCGGCGTCGCCGGCCTTCAAGTCCGTCAAGCCCGCTGCATTTAATCAATTTGGAAGCGGCGAGTCATTAGTGCACGTGGGGGTGGCTACAGCAGGAGTCCATTATCTGGGGCTTCCACCCTCTCCCTCACTAATGCCAACACATGACGTCAGATATGTCCAGTGGCGTGGAGCTCGACTACATAACTTAGCCAGTGGCGCGGTGCCTCACACAGTAGGTAACTTAACTTCCGGCTAAGTACGTTTGTGAGATAAATGTATAGAGATCTATCAAATTTGATTTTCAAAACATCAAATTTGTTAATATTCTGTAAGAAATTAAAAGCCACCCGAGGGCGATTTTGGCAGACTCGGGCGGCAGATTATTTCATGCAATGCTTCTATGTGAACAGCAAGTACAATATTATTTTTGAAACCGCTTCCTATACACAATCTCTTACGCAGTCTTTTAGCTATACGGGCTTATTGGTATTCCAATCAATTACCCTGCACTTTAATATTACTAATTGAAAATTGAACCTCACGGACTCATTTAAACGTTTTGGCTACTTAGTTATTTCTCTAGTTAAACAGCAAGTTAATGTAAAGTATAACGCATATATTTCATGTAGATTGTAGACGAATGACGTATAGGCGAAAAGGTTGAACCAATCAGAAAGCTGGAATGCACGCGAGACAAACTGCGCGAATTGGATAAAAAAAAACAGGATATTGTGTTTGGTAGCTCGTGCTCATCTAATTTCGCCCGATGCAGCTAATACATTCACCAGTTGTTGTTAGCTACACAGGTACAAAGTATAACAAAAGTATGTTTTAATCATTTAAAAACGTATAATATTAGATAAATTGCAAATAAAGAAAGTAACGTTCGCTCGCGGCCCGCGATTCGCTCATCAGTACGAGACTCTAGCAATAAGAACAAATTGAGATCACTAATTGTCAATGGCACGCTTGCAAATGTGGCCCGAATGCCAGACAGTAATGTAGATTACAGTAATAAGGGTCCCTCCCGCCATCATCATTACCCGGGCAAACGTGCACGGACACGCAACGCCAGGGCCAGATCACAAGGAGATGACAACAACACGGTATCCGTCGTTCATGGAGCAATGTAAGATTCAACGTCCAATCTAACACGGTTGAGTTTACGTTGCAAGTTTATAGTACATATTGTTCAACGTGTCTTTGCGTTACAGTCGCCACAACAAGTAATAGCGGATCGCCATCCCCCCCCCCCTGATTTGATTTCACGTATCTACCACCACGCAATATATTGCACACCAACTATATATGTAAACAGAACGCTTTTGTTACATCAACTATATAGTTGCAAACTTAGCATATGATTGTCCTGACTTGGTAACAAAATGATATTGTTAACACAACATTACTATGTCAAACCAACAAAATAGTTTTTCCAGTGACGCAAACCGTGGGATATGAACATGTGTTCGTAATAACTCCGCAATGCTGCGAAGCAACGAATGGGACGACGGGATCCCGTAATAACTATTGGCGTATTAAACGTTCCTAATACTTTAATTATTGGGATTGTTATTTTATACGAATTTAATTAAAAACTGTCAATTCAAAAGTTAATGTTTTGCGTTTGGTGATTTTGCAAGCCTAGAAAATGTTCGGTTTTCCGAAATTTAACAGAAGTATCACGCCCATGCACGGATACACGACCGCTGCGTCCTAGAATAACAGAAGTATCGCGCCCATGCACGGATACACGACCGCTGCGTCCTAGAATAACAGAAGTATCACGCCCATGCACTGATACACGACCGCTGCGTCCTAGAATAACAGAAGTATCACGCCCATGCACTGATACACGACCGCTGCGTCCTAGAATAACAGAAGTATCGCGCGCATGCACGGATACACGACCGCTGCGTCCTAGAATAACAGAAGTATCGCGCCCATGCACGGATACACGACCGCTGTGTCCTAGAATAACAGAAGTATCGCGCCCATGCATGGATACACGACCGCTGCGTCCTAGAATAACAGAAGTATCACGCCCATGCACGGATACACGACCGCTGCGTGCTAGAATAACAGAAGTATCGCGCCCATGCACGGATACACGACCGCTGCGTCCTAGAATAACAGAAGTATCGCGCCCATGCACGGATACACGACCGCTGCGTCCTAGAATAACAGAAGTATCGCGCCCATGCACGGATACACGACCGCTGCGTCCTAGAATAACAGAAGTATCGCGCCCATGCACGGATACACGACCGCTGCGTGCTAGAATAACAGAAGTATCGCGCCCATGCACGGATACACGACCGCTGTGTCCTAGAATAACAGAAGTATCGCGCCCATGCACGGATACGCGACCGCTGCGTCCTAGAATAACAGAAGTATCGCGCCCATGCACGGATACACGACCGCTGTGTCCTAGAATAACAGAAGTATCGCGCCCATGCACGGATACGCGACCGCTGCGTCCTAGAATAACAGAAGTATCGCGCCCATGCACGGATACACGACCGCTGCGTCCTAGAATAACAGAAGTATCGCGCCCATGCACGGATACACGACCGCTGCGTCCTAGAATAACAGAAGTATCGCGCCCATGCACGGATACACGACCGCTGCGTCCTAGAATAACAGAAGTATCGCGCCCATGCACGGATACACGACCGCTGCGTCCTAGAATAACAGAAGTATCGCGCCCATGCACGGATACACGACCGCTGCGTCCTAGAATAACAGAAGTATCGCGCCCATGCACGGATACACGACCGCTGCGTCCTAGAATAACAGAAGTATCGCGCCCATGCACGGATACGCGACCGCTGCGTCCTAGAATAACAGAAGTATCGCGCCCATGCACGGATACGCGACCGCTGCGTCCTAGAATAACAGAAGTATCGCGCCCATGCACGGATACGCGACCGCTGCGTCCTAGAATAACAGAAGTATCGCGCCCATGCACGGATACACGACCGCTGCGTCCTAGAATAACAGAAGTATCGCGCCCATGCACGGATACGCGACCGCTGCGTCCTAGAATAACAGAAGTATCGCGCCCATGCACGGATACGCGACCGCTGCGTCCTAGAATAACAGAAGTATCGCGCCCATGCACGGATACACGACCGCTGCGTCCTAGAATAACAGAAGTATCGCGCCCATGCACGGATACGCGACCGCTGCGTCCTAGAATAACAGAAGTATCGCGCCCATGCACGGATACACGACCGCTGCGTCCTAGAATAACAGAAGTATCGCGCCCATGCACGGATACACGACCGCTGCGTCCTAGAATAACAGAAGTATCGCGCCTATGCACGGATACACGACCGCTGCGTCCTAGAATAACAGAAGTATCACGCCCATGCACGGATACACGACCGCTGCGTCCTAGAATAACAGAAGTATCGCGCCCATGCACGGATACACGACCGCTGCGTCCTAGAATAACAGAAGTATCGCGCCCATGCACGGATACACGACCGCTGCGTCCTAGAATAACAGAAGTATCGCGCCCATGCACGGATACACGACCGCTGCGTCCTAGAATAACAGAAGTATCGCGCCCATGCACGGATACACGACCGCTGCGTCCTAGAATAACAGAAGTATCGCGCCCATGCACGGATACACGACCGCTGCGTCCTAGAATAACAGAAGTATCGCGCCCATGCACGGATACACGACCGCTGCGTCCTAGAATAACAGAAGTATCGCGCCCATGCACGGATACACGACCGCTGCGTCCTAGAATAACAGAAGTATCGCGCCCATGCACGGATACACGACCGCTGCGCCCTAGAATAACAGAAGTATCGCGCCCATGCACGGATACACGACCGCTGCGTCCTAGAATAACAGAAGTATCGCGCCCATGCACGGATACACGACCGCTGTGTCCTAGAATAACAGAAGTATCGCGCCCATGCACGGATACACGACCGCTGCGTCCTAGAATAACAGAAGTATCGCGCCCATGCACGGATACACGACCGCTGCGTCCTAGAATAACAGAAGTATCGCGCCCATGCACGGATACACGACCGCTGCGTCCTAGAATAACAGAAGTATCACGCCCATGCACGGATACACGACCGCTGCGTCCTAGAATAACAGAAGTATCGCGCCCATGCACGGATACACGACCGCTGCGTCCTAGAATAACAGAAGTATCGCGCCCATGCACGGATACACGACCGCTGCGTCCTAGAATAACAGAAGTATCGCGCCCATGCACGGATACACGACCGCTGCGTCCTAGAATAACAGAAGTATCGCGCCCATGCACGGATACGCGACCGCTGCGTCCTAGAATAACAGAAGTATCGCGCCCATGCACGGATACACGACCGCTGCGTCCTAGAATAACAGAAGTATCACGCCCATGCACGGATACACGACCGCGCGGCGAGGCCATACAACTCCACTTATTTATATTTATATCCGTCACTTGAACGTTTCACGGACGCAAACTCCCACTAGTACTCAAATTAATTACAGCCAAAAAGAGGCGTGACAAACTCGAGAAGTACGTGTGTAAATAAAGGGTTCACAGATCAATAGATAGACACGTTAATTCGCTGATAACAACGGGGATGATTGGGCGTGCACCTCGCGGGTAATGACGTGACCGGTATAGCCACGTTAGTTTGTTCGTCGTTTTCGAACGAGACACAGAAACAACTGACATCGGCACGTGGCCTGCGCCTATCGGCGGGTCACTCATTGAGGCATTGTGCATAATGCGAACGACGTTGACACTAGAATCGGTTGGCTGCAGGTTGTTAAAATCTATTTCGAAATTTCGAAATGTTTGCCGACGAAGTGGTACATTGGTCTGGTAAAACGCGGTACCCGCGTTTCAGATTCGAATCATAAATGTCAGGTGGCATTTTTTATCTTCATATATCATCAATTCACCGTAAATCGATTAGCGTCGTTGCCAAAATATGGAACATAACGCATAAACATCACCACACACATCACTCGTGAGTGAAGATTGTAATGGCAAGAAAGGATGCCCAACGCTCGTGTGTATGACAAACACGGGACCCAATAGAGCAATGCAACCTAGTTTAAATATAGACATTGTTCGGCCACACAAAAAGAATGCGTGACGAGAAGCTCGGAGCCCTTTAAAGTAGGAAGGCCACAGGTGGGCCAAAGGAGAGTTTGGAATTATACCGAAAATACGCGTTGTGAAAAGTATGAACACATAAGGAGGCGGCACGTGCACGAATAGGTGTAATAGGTGTAATTCAAAGTCAGCTCCTTCACCTAAGGGCGCCTATTGTTACCAAGGTAACAGTTGTTTGCATGTTATTTCCCATCAACGAAACAAATCCATAGCAACAATGGGCGCCCCTACGTGTAGGGGCCGACTATGATTCCAACCTTAGGTTGGAGGCCGAGCGTCCCAGAAACTACCGGTTCGAGTTCGTCAGTGTGGCTATATATTACTACATTCTAACGGTGGCCGCTTTCGAGTAGGTCAAAAACACACACAATTCCATTTGTCGTGTCACGCTCCCAATTGGCTTTTGCCTATATAGGTAACGTCGGTATTGTGATACATAAATCTTGGCTCCAGCGCAGAAGACCGCGAGATCGACGTCCACCACCGACAATGAAGACCAAGCATGAAATGAAACACACCGCCACGTTTCAGATGATCTATCGAATTGAACACCTTGTGCATCCGCCACCACTTGCCTGTAAAAATCAATCCTCGCCATTAGTTCAACGACAAGTGTAGTGCACGCGGCGTTCAATTAACTGGTTCGCAATAACCAATATCGGACGGTTGTTAACGACTCGTTAAAGACGATGGAACCGTCACTGTTATTGACAGCCGTTCACGCAGTCCGCAATTCATGTGACGCCACGCGGGCATCATCCCGTACATTTCCAACACAAAGCGGTCATCTTCCCGTACACTTATTCATTGTTGTAGACAAACAAATGAGCATATTGCATACCAAGAATACTGGGTGGGAAGAATACAATACAACAAGGTCTACTTGATCTCCGCCTAGCGGAGGCTCGTCGAACTCCCAAGTTAGGTCGTCGCAAGGGAACCCAAATCGCCATTTTGTATCCCATTAAAAAAACTGTTATAATAATTAAATATCCGTTGTAGATCATGTAATACAACACTTAAAACACCTAAAAGAGACACTTTGATAGAATACAATGATTGAAGATTATAAAATATGATGATTTTTCCTTTTTAGGAGGTAATTCTATTTGACACATCACTTCATTTGTTTTCTTTCACGTTTCTCCCATTTGAATAACATGTAATTTTCAACATTGTGGAACGGACTGCGATGACCTAAGTTGGGAGTTCACCGAGCCTCCGCCAGGCGGAGATCAAGTAGACCTTGGAATACAATACAACATAGGCCTACACGTGCATGGTGTCGAGCTTTTTGAATTCACTTTGGATTGGTAGAACTCAACCCGGACGAAACGTTCTTATAGCCGATAATCATTACATTTCTTTTGAATACTTTGTAAAACATTATTTCCACTTGTGATTGTTACCAGCATGAATAAATACACGAAAACCACAAGCATTATTATCCGAGTTGCGAAAAGGTCCATTTGTAGCAACATTGTGTTACTACTATATACAACCATTTTATGAATAACACTTAATAATTAATCCTGTAGCAGGTCCAAGTCAACACAGATTTAACTACAGGCAGATGACAAGCCGACGAAAGTAAACACATCCAAGAAAGTTCATTAAAATGTAGGATTTACTTTGGAGATGCCATCTTGACTTTTTTTGTATGAAAAAAGAATTCCGAGAAAAGACATTTTATGTTTTAGTTGGTACCGTTTCGAAAGAAAAGGGATTTCTATAACACGTACAAAATGTGCGCTTACGCTTACACCCCTTCTATTCGGTTATATAAGATGGACAGTGCATGGGCTGAGCTGAGTTAGGTAGAATTAAGTCAATCATGAGGTACGCGAGGACAGCTTGGACCTAGCAGATTGGAATGATGACGTATGACGATGTAGCTGCATGTGAGGGGAAGAGATCCTCGACAAACCCTCCAAGGATAAGGATTAGCGGCAATGAGCAGGGTAGGTAATTAACGGGTTCCTGATACCTTGAAAACGATTCAAGATATTTAAAAAATAAACACTACGCTGAATTTGGTTTTGGGCCAGCTATAAGGAATTAATTTAAAATTAAAATTTCTGAAATGTTGTAATTGTAACGATGGGTTTCATTTCTGTACAATCTTGACAATTATAATATTTTACAGTTTTTAAAATCATTGTTTAGCTAATACACAACTAAATTCCGCGTAGAAATCACTTTTTTTAAGTATAGTATCAGTAGTTAAATGTTAAGGCTTTTGTTTTTCATGTGGAAAATAGCATATGATACAACAAAACAATTCCATAGCAACCATAAACAAATTCTATGTACTTCACTCGACTGTGCATTGCTGCGGATGTTCGTTCAATCAATCAATCAATCAATCAACCAATCAATCAATCAATCAATCAATCAATCAATCAATCAATCAATCAATCAATCAATCAATCAATCAATCAATCAATCAATCAATCAATCAATCAATCAATCAATCAACCAATCAATCCTAGTCGCCAGGCCGAATAGCCTGGACGAATCAGGTACGTACACAAGAGTTGAACAGACTGCGAGGTTTGTTTACCGACTCACTTAATTATGAAACATGATGATTCTGACGTCTGCTCGCACAATTTACATTCGAGTCACGATGTAAGGTGCTCTTAAAATGTTTTATGAACAAAACGGTTAAAACCGTCATTAGCATTTGCATAATATTAATATGCAAAGAACATGTAACGTAATAGAAGACATTTGCGAGACTCAAGAAATGGGCCCTGTGTCTAAACATAATTGGTTTTGCATACCGGATCGACTTATAACACGTTCTATACGTTCTACATCATTGTCGTGCGTCTTCGGCCCATTCGATTATCGACTTCGGTTGGTACAACGAGACAATAATAGACTCACTTGGGTCAGTACAACGCATTCTACTCCACGTAGTTGTTAGTAGCCAGCCGGGCCTTCACTGCCAAACGCTCCCTAAACTGAATCGAGTGACTGAAAATAAATAAGTGCACATGACTGTATTAAAAATAATCATTTGTTTGTTTAAATAAATGGACAAATAAATTGATTGAAGTGTTCTAAACGAGAATAACATCTCCCTCGCTCTCTCCTTATCTTAATCCCGCCATTAATAAAGACGACAATCAATCAATCAATCAATCAATCAATCAATCAATCAATCAATCAATCAATCAATCAATCAATCAATCAATCAATCAATCAATCAATCAATCAATCAATCAATCAATTAATCATTTTTTTCTTATTCTCTCTCTCTCGCTCTCTCTCTCCTTGCTGGCCTTAATCCCGCCTTCAATAAAGACCATTATCTATCTATCTATCTCTCTCTGTCCGTATCTCCTTCTCTCTATCACATATGCAAAACATGGTGTAAATGAAATATTTTTCGTATGCATTTCTCTTCTTCAGAGTGAAAAACTGTTGTAATGTAAAGCAATAATTAATAACAATACAAATTTTTGCAAGCGATATAATTGACCAAAGAAAGAAAGTGACATCTACGTGACTTGGGATTTACAAAACGACAACAGTGATTCAAATTTGGAACCCCAGCCCTGTGTTCTTGGTAAATGTATAACGCGTATCGTAAAGCAGCTGGTAGATAACGGTAAAAAAGGAAATGTTTTATTCAAGATAGCTCATCAGCTGAGCGGTTGCAACAGCTGTCACCTACAGTTCTGTAAACAATTGTTGTATCCATTTGGGAATTAAGGCTAGGGCCACACATTGCGTTTTTGACGGACCGTTATCAACGGTCCGTTCTCAACGGACAATGTGTCCGAGACTACACATTGCGTTGTTACGGGTCCGTTGCTTTTGACGAACACTTGTCAGTCTTCATCGAAATGCCGACCAGTGGACATGTTTAATAACCAGTTACATATTATTTGTGTGGCTGAAGCAGCTGGTTTGCTTAATGAACCGGTAAAAAGATAGCATTGGGTTCACCCTTTCTACACTAACGTGAAAAGAGTGATCGATTTGGAACATTTTATAATAGCATAAGAAAATATGAAACTAAGTTTATTGGATATTATCGGATGTCTATCTCCATCTCCCATATTGACGGGTGCATTTGTACGCACTGTATTAATTTATCGATATCAAACATCCTACGAAGTGTGTAGTATAGTACGAAGTGTCGCAAACGAGTGATAGCGAGTGAATGAATGTTATCTGTCCGCACCGGACGCGTTGCCAACGGTCGTGTGTGACTCCACTCATTCAACTACATGTGTTCGCCTTGCCAATCCGTTGATCCGTTGATCCGTTTTGAGCGCAGCAAACTCTGGGAGCTTCCGTTGGCTGCGTTGAAAACCGGAGACAACGGATATGTGTGGGCGCAAAGATTAAAAGCAACGTGTTGCCCTCTTTCCGTCACAACGGACCGTTGATAACGGTCCGTTAAAAACGCAATGTGTGGCCCTAGCCTAACTATACTTCGCACACATTTTGTTTAAAAGATAGCGGCTCACTTTTCACATAATAGCCAAAATTACTGGAGGTGATAACAACTATCACAACAGATAAACCCGTTTTACTGGTGTACACAAGATAGCGTGTTAAAAATAACATTGATCTGTATTCTTTAGCAGTTTTTTTTTTGCCATGTAGAAAATATGATCTAATGCCGAATATATGAACCACAGTTGTTCTTCTCTTTGGAACCCGTGGTCTAAACATTGTGTTATACAATGCAGTAAAACTAGATGCAAATTGCCATCCCGTGGCAGGCGACCATAGAAGCGGCACTGATGGCCCCTAGAGTGGTGGGGTCAGATATCGCATGTGCCAGAATGTGGTAAGAAAAACGATTGTGCCAATTATTTGTTACATTCCTGGCCTGGTAGCAATGTGCATGCGCATTGGTGGCATTGTATTATTTCCTTATCACCTTAGTCATAGGACCGTCTCGAGCAGCATAGGGTAATCATATTAAACACAATATCAAAGAAAATAGTTCCTGTACTACATTGTACACACAAACTATATGCATGCATTACAATTAATTAGCTACTTGTGTCCTTTTTGAAACGTACTCAGAAAATCATAATTCTTTTTCATACATTTATTACACGTCTATACCTTACATCGACGACTGCAGAGAAAAGAAGCTATGCATGCAAACACCGCGGGCTAACCAGGTACGCGTCGGAAGGTCGTGTTTAAACCGAAAGCAGAATTCTAATGAATAAAGTTTGTTGTTAGCATCCATTCCCAGTCGTCACCCATTGTTTAACTTGCGGCTATAGGGAGGCAAGAGCCGTTGTGTCAGTTGAAAGCGCGGCAATGACAGCAGCGTAGTTTGCATGCAAGATGCAGCGTCGCGACTCCGCGGCGTCGGCCCAAATTAAAAACTGAGAGAGCAGAATTGACTCTCAAGAGAAGCGAGGCGTCTTGTGGTGGGGGGGGGGGGGGGGGGGGGGGGACGGAGAGGGGAAGCGAATACATTGCTCATCAAAGTGAAGACGGAGATGGGATTAAAAATTAATAGAAGTAAACTAACTTCATCCAGAATTGGAATTAAAAAAGCTATTTCAAATTCCAGTGGATAAGATAATATGTTTCAGGATGTGAATCTCCCCGGTGGAAGGAAAATATCCATCCGCTGCTGTCTAGATCGTCGAGATTTCTTATTCCGGTCACTAAGCAGCGAAGCACGGCGCATATCCGAGTGTGCTTGGCGAGAGACATCTCGCCGAGCGCGAGACATTGACTCATGTAAGAACAAGACACATTGTATACAACCGCAAGATAGCTTCTTTTATCAACACCTCCGAACCACGTGACCTGGCGATTCATATAGCCCATGAAAGCTGCCAAGGGAGGCGGGTTGTCTATGGCCCAGGCTGCCTTGCTTGGCCATGGCTATTTCAAACTATTAAGAACACGTTCATTGTAAGATCAAGACTTAAAATAAGCCGGCGCTCAGTACGAACACGGTCTTCGAAGCCAATAATACATGCCGAGCTTATTTCAATATCCTTCCCGCCTAGAACCAAGTATTTACAAGTTTCAATAGCCAATACGATAACAAACAAAGGCTGAAGAGGGTCTAGCAACCCTGCAGTAGCCTTCCATATCCGTTCTGGGTATGGTAGACCACAATAAATAAATAAACAAACGGAATACGTTTTGAATGTCGTCAACGGTCGCCGTTGCTATGTTCACACAACCAGATACTTACGAGCTACCCCGAAATTGATAAGAAGTTGATACAGAATTATAATAACAGTTCCAGCTGTACTGAAGTACCCCTCTTCAGGTGAATGTCTAGGCATGTTAGGATGTTTGAATTAGTGATGACATCGGAACGGGTCCGAAAAGTTCGAACCAGTTTCTCCACTCCACGGTTTTTTATGGCATAATTCTTGCTTAATCTCTAGTCATTAACAACTTACATTCGGCAGGTCAAAAAATGTACCTGGGAAACATTCTTAGAACAATGTCTCGCGAACCATCAAAATGGGCTTTATATATATCTATCTAGAATACTTAGATAGAATTAATCACGACCCTCTAAGACTTCAATGACAACAATGCACGACAATGAAAATTACACCATGACATCACATTTGAACATTACTTTCTACCGTAGTATATTGTTGTCATTGAAGATAACTCTATCCATAGATATAAATATTCTTACCAAGATACGTAACTCACTGCTATCTGGACGGTCCAAAACTGATTCTCTTTTGAGATTCAACAATGCATTATTCTCGGAACGTCGCCATATTGTATATTTAGAAATTATTATTTTCAATGCTGAAATGACTACTTTATGTCCAATGGGTATACAGATACTCGCGTACTTTCTTTTTATAACCGTCAATATCAATTAAATACGCCTGGCGATGTATAACACATTGAAAAACACTCATGTTAAAATGTAAACAAACAGGCAATCATACAATATGGCGGGCATCGAGGAACGAGCATAGGTCCTCGGACCTCCATTCAGTTACATATCTGGGTAACAACATTTATATATGTATGCTCTATCTAAGGTTCCAAGATCAATTTTGAAAATGGTCTATTAAGAGTGGTCGCACGTGGTCGTTTGGCCGCCACACAACTATCAGCGCTTGCACCTCTCAAGAGCCGCCTGAATGTCTGTGCAACGGCTCGTGAAATAACCTCCAACGGTTTAAGCGAGTTCGAACACTGTTTGAGTGCACTAATTAGTCAGCCAGCCGCTGGAGCTGGATGTGATGTTTGTCTCCGGTTGCTTGCGGTGTGACGCGATGCGATGCGATGTGGAACTATACGTCCTCACAGACTATAACTAACTTACTACCTTACCAACAACCGCAATCACGTACGTACATCGCTTGCCGCTTGCAACTTATCCAAAGAAGTCAGACGTTGTACTTGTACCTTTAAACACACCAAGCAAGGTCTACTGTTGTAGTGAAGATTTGGGGTTTAAGGCGCCCATTTTAGCAACGAGGCTAATCAAGACGATGAGTGGGTGATTTTGAGGGTGAAAAACCGCCACATGACATCCACGCCTAAGCCAGGATTCGAACCTGGAACGCAGAGACCGCGGTTTACTAAACCAACGCCTAATCCATGCGCCTGATGGACCTCGGCCAACTGCGCCGACGCAAGCTCTAGTGTTAGGCAGTGAAATAGCATTAGGTGTTACTGTTTAAGACACCGAGACTTCAACAGTGATTTTTTCGGACAAACAATCTGCTGCTATATCGACAACGCCACTGTCGTATCTTTCTTTGATTGGTGCATATTCAAAGTTTGTCTGAAACAAAACACGGCCACACGGCTATTGTTTTAATCGCAATTAACGCTGTGCAACTTCACTTCAAGAAGACATGCCAGCAGACATGCAAGCCACGTGGAGAATGATTTTAACGAGCTGTCAAAAACGCTGGTTAAGCTAGATATGACATTATTTGTATATAGTATTGTACGAGTACTGAAAACTATAGTTTCCATTTCAATAAAGTAACAGCCTTCTACATGGTTGCAACTTAGTGTGTCGGCTTGTAACTACTAAAGTAACTAAAACCATTTCCTAAATGAGGACCCAGTACGGTCAAAGATACCATATTGTCAAAGTTTGCAGTATCCAATGTTGCATGGAGCCCATGTGTAATCTTTGATAGAGAATCGTTGATAATGTCCTTGCTGAACACAATGTACCACTTTCAAAATAGTCTAGGATCCTTACAGATAGGTTTTAATCACGATCCTTTAAATTTCCAATGCAACAATGCACATACATAAAAAATATACAAACAAAGTTAATAGATGATGATATTGAATTCCATAACATTTGAAAACTCGTTTTTAATTGTTGTACATTGTCACTGAAGATTAGGACCGGTATTATGAGTTTCGGATAAATATTTAGAAGGATACTATCTTGTTTTCACCATGGAAACAACCAATTAGGGAGGTCTGGTTGCCAAGGTGAAAACAAGTTAGTAGCTTACTAAAAATTTACCCGAATTTCATAATACCGGGCCTTAGGAGGAGGTTGAGTTTCTGTCCGAGGTTCCTAGATATTTTGAAATGGTCTTTACTAAATCTTCCGAAATACCTGCGACTATTAACATATCAAAATGAACTAGATGCATTATGGTGGCAAGAAACCAAACAATATGATAAGTTTAGGTTTAGCTGTCAATTGTTCATTGTTGTTATTGTTAATTATCTATGTGTTAGTTTAAGTTCTCAAAGCAGAAACGTGATTGGTGGAGGTGCCGAGTAACATTACAAGGTCACAGGCGAATAACGTGACATGCCATTGGTGGAGGCAACTCGCTCCATTCATGTCATAACGCTCCACCAAAACCATTTTCAACAGTAACATACACATCGCAAACTTTCAACGTCTCTTTTGCAGCCCCCTCATCTTACATTTTCAAATACAAGCACTGTGGGCGTTTCAAACACGACAAGATTTAGCGAGGATAACTACCTGTTAAGGATACTTAGAAATCCGTTTCAGTCTCTTATCAAGATGTTGATGGGCTGAAAGTGTGCGAACCAGTCCATCTGCAAAACAACGATTAGTCTGAAGTATGGGAGTATAGTCTCAATCTCTTCCGTTCAGATGATAGAATTAAATAATTTTTCTGGTGCAACACTCAAATATCAGGCGTTCACGAGTTATACGTCAGAAAGAAAATGGCCACAACTAAAGATTGTTTTTACTTTTTATCCCCATAAATAAAAGCTTTTGTTCAAAATAGGGCGAGAGATGGTAAGGACATATGAAAAGAATGGGCAAGCAAAGAATACCACGGGCGGAACTTGTAAGACGAAACGTGAACATTAGAAGACCTGGTAGACCAAAAGAAAAGTGGGAGGACTCACTGAAAAATGATTTAGAAGAGAGAGGCGAACTGTGGGAAGACATCGAAGCACGAGGACTGTGGGAAGATCGAGGGAAATGGAGTAAATTGGTTGGAAGAAGTAGGAAGAAGAAGAAAAAGAAGTGGAAGAAGAGACACGACAGGCCTGGCAAGCCGATGTTAGCAAATTCTAGGCCCAAGAAATTGGAGGCTAACCACCCCCTGACCCGATTTTGGAAACAGGTGTATAAGATTAAATACCGTAAGTTTAAGGACACAAATTATACCTAGTCAAATTCTACACAAAAACGATATTCAGGTATCCTAGGACGTACTATTTACGCACAAAAGTAATGTTGTATATGTTAATCTGTACTCATATATATACAAACATTGGCTATAGTGGGTTACTTAAAGTGCCCGTTCACCTCTTTAGCAAGTTGTTCTCTATCTAAAGTTTAACCCTAAATACCAATGTTTGGGTGTATATCACGCGGCCTGTACCATCAGGTGTCCTTTGTTTATTCGCGCAACTTGCTGTTCGAGGTGGACATTCTACGTCATGCGACCCATGTTGCCAACTCTGCGCTGCGTCTCCAGCCGGCATTGGAAAGAGGGGTGGTACTGAAGATCTGTGGTTGGCTGAAGACATCATTGGAGGGAGAGCACTTGGTCTGACTAGATACTTTGTTCAAATGAAATGGTGCAGAAGGCGCGTGGTCAAGCGGATAGATAGATACAACATTTGTAACAACTCACTGGAAATGTGTTTATATTTTTCTTCAATTTGTGAAATGATAATAGTATTTGTCAAGATAAGGAATATAATTATAAGAATTTTGTCAAATTAAGAAATAAAGCTACTTGCGCCGAACAGGTTTTCACAAAGACCTCAAGTAAAATTTCACAAACTTACGTTTGTTTGATACATCTTGGTGAAAATTCTTCTTGTTACAGGTATATGTCGTTACATTAGACTACGACGTAAAATGTACTTTTTGACGTATTTGTGTTAATTTCTATTTGACCTGCCATTTTATATATTGCTATAATGTGAAGAAGAAAACGGTTTCTATTGTAGTGGACGGCAAATTTGAAAGGACTGTACACATGCGCTTGGCTGGATACTTTTCGCCCAACCCTCCAGATGCGCCAGGCAAGGTCACACGACACTCCGGGGTTAGGTGTTGCCAAACGTACAACGTTGAGCGGGCTGCATAAAACATTTAACCACTAATTACGTGAACTCGAATCATTTTCGGTGAAACTGTTATTGAATATGTGTTCTATATACCAACTTGAGTGTCTTGGTACACATTGCAGTAAGAGGTGAACGAACACTTTAATAAAGGAAGTATGGTATGGCCTATGGGAATGGTTTTAATCTCTTTCTTTAAGCGTTCAATAGTACGAGTACACATACAAACCAAATGTCCGCTGATTGTCTATTCAAATGTACATCTGTGGGTTGTTTAGTAAAGAAAGTATGGGAGTGGGTGCTATCTCTCCTTTGCCATACACAAATAGTGTAGGCAGAGTTATACATAAAAAAGAATGAAGCCATTCAAAATTATTTTTTTTTCTATTTATCTCCAGAAACGTAAATTTTTATGACAAAATGTATTATGACAAAAGTTATTCCTTGTAAAGTTCTACAGAAAAATGATATTCCAATAATTTTCTAGGGCTTACTATTCACGCACAAATTTAAATTTGTGTATGTTCAAGGAAGAGATTGAGCCCACTCCCATATTCCATACCTGCTTCATCATGAGCCCGGGGGAGCCAATGTTTGTACATTTGAGTACAGAACATACACAAAATTAAATGTTGTACATAAATAGCAAGTCTTATGGAAATGCATAATTTTACAAGGAATAATTTTGATCAAATTAGATGTTGCCATAAACGTACAGGTTGTGAAGATAAATTGGAAAATCCTCTTATAGGTTTGGCCATTTCGTTTTCTACGTATAGCTCCTACTGTATAGCAATTGGCACCATCAAATTATAATTCTATAAGCCGAAACGAAGAGATTACGCCCACTCACAAAACTGCTCCCATCAAACTGCCAGCGGATGTACATTTGAGAAGAGACTAAATGCCTAACCAACAATGGAAAACGTGGGTAGATTCAATTTCCCAAGTGCCTTTCACCCTAATCTACGTCAAAAAACCGCGCTGTACTTCTCTTGCAAGCAACCGTTCTGAAAACAAGACACGTGTCAGGCAGCATAGAGATAATACACCGTATACAGACCGATAAGAGAAAAACCAAGCGACACTTGCGACTTGACAGCAGGTATGCACAACCCCAACGATCGCATTAAGACGAAGTTAGTTCATTTATTCAATGTAGACATGCAGGCGAATACACGGTAACACTATAGTCCATGCTAAAGAAATACATATTTTTCGCTCACTTATAGACACAGATTTAGATTGTGGCTTAAAGACATACTATAATAGGGCCCTGTAACAGATAAGATAGGTTTCGTAACACGATCACTGGTAGAGGCGTACGCCTACATGCTCCACAGATCAGATAGTATTAACGGAAGTGAAGTATTCATTTGAAGCAGTAGATTTAATATAAAGGGAAAAGGATAGGGATTTTCAAAGCCGATTCATCAGATTACTTTGTCTAAAGAAGTTACGAAGTGTTACACAGAAGTCGTCATGGCAGTAAGCGACAACAGTTTTCTATATGATAAGACTTGGATTCGGTTGAGCTCGGAAGCCATCATACTAAGAGGGAAGTCAGTCAACAAATGGTGAACAGTTACTTACACGTCACACTTCTAGGCAAACAATTGTCAATGGTTAAGAGGTAAGCATGAGTTAAGTGTGCGTGGCCTATCCGTGTTCATGTCAACATACCCGTAGAAACTCGAGATATGTGAGCTGATAGTTGGCGGGGGTGCCGGGTACTTGCTCTCCTTCATCTCGCAGTACCCGGGTATTAGCGAGATATGTAAGCTGATAGTCGGCGGGGGTGCCGGGTACTCGCTCTGCTTCATCTCACAGTACCCGGGTATATTAGCGAGATATGTGAGCTGATAGTTGGTGGGGGTGCCAGGTACTCGCTCTGCTTCATCTCGCAGTACCCGGGTATATTAGCGAGATATGTGAGCTGATAGTTGGTGGGGGTGCCGGGTACTCGCTCTGCTTCATCTCACAGTACCCGGGTATATTAGCGAGATATGTGAGCTGATAGTTGGTGGGGGTGCCGGGTACTCGCTCTGCTTCATCTCACAGTACCCGGGTATATTAGCGAGATATGCGAGCTGATAGTTGGTGGAGGAGCCGGGTACTCGCTCTGCTTCATCTCACAGTACCCGGGTATAAGCGAGATATGTGAGCTGATAGTTGGTGGGGGTGCCGGGTACTCGCTCTGCTTCATCTCGCAGTACCCGGGTATTAGCGAGATATGCGAGCTGATAGTTGGTAGAGGTGCCGGGTACTCGCTCTGCTTCATCTCGCAGTACCCGGGTATATTAGCGAGATATGTGAGCTGATAGTTGGTGGGGGTGCCAGGTACTCGCTCTGCTTCATCTCGCAGTACCCGGGTATTAGCGAGATATGTGAGCTGATAGTTGGTGGGGGTGCCAGGTACTCGCTCTGCTTCATCTCACAGTACCCGGGTATTAGCGAGATATGCGAGCTGATAGTTGGTGGGGGTGCCAGGTATTCGCTCTGCTTCATCTCGCAGTACCCGGGTATATTAGCGAGATATGTGAGCTGATAGTTGGTGGGGGTGCCAGGTACTCGCTCTGCTTCATCTCGCAGTACCCGGGTATTAGCGAGATATGCGAGCTGATAGTTGGTGGAGGAGCCGGGTACTCGCTCTGCTTCATCTCGCAATACCCGGGTATTAGCGAGATATGTGAGCTGATAGTTGGTGGAGCTGCCGGGTACTCGCTCTGCTTCATCTCACAGTACCCGGGTATTAGCGAGATATGTGAGCTGATAGTTGGTGGGGGTGCCAGGTACTCGCTCTGCTTCATCTCACAGTACCCGGGTACTAGCGAGATATGTGAGCTGATAGTTGGTGGGGGTGCCGGGTACTCGCTCTGCTTCATCTCGCAGTACCCGGGTACTAGCGAGATATGTGAGCTGATAGTTGGTGGGGGTGCCGGGTACTCGCTCTGCTTCATCTCACAGTACCCGGGTATATTAGCGAGATATGCGAGCTGATAGTTGGTGGGGGTGCCGGGTACTCGCTCTGCTTTATCTCACAGTACCCGGGTATATTAGCGAGATATGTGAGCTGATAGTTGGTGGGGGTGCCGGGTACTCGCTCTGCTTCATCTCACAGTACCCGGGTATATTAGCGAGATATGCGACCTGATAGTTGGTGGAGGTGCCGGGTACTCGCTCTGCTTCATCTTACAGTACCCGGGTATATTAGCGAGATATGCGAGCTGATAGTTGGTGGGGGTGCCGGGTACTCGCTCTGCTTCATCTCACAGTACCCGGGTATATTAGCGAGATATGTAAGCTGATAGTTGGTGGGGGTGCCGGGTACTCGCTCTGCTTCATCTCACAGTACCCGGGTATATTAGCGAGATATGTAAGCTGATAGTTGGTGGAGGTGCCGGGTACTCGCTCTGCTTTATCTCACAGTACCCGGGTATATTAGCGAGATATGCGAGCTGATAGTTGGTGGAGGTGCCGGGTACTAGCTCTGCTTTATCTCACAGTACCCGGGTATATTAGCGAGATATGCGAGCTGATAGTTGGTGGGGGTGCCGGGTACTCGCTCTGCTTTATCTCACAGTACCCGGGTATATTAGCGAGATATGTGAGCTGATAGCTGGTGGAGGTGCCGGGTACTCGCTCTGCTTCATCTCACAGTACCCGGGTATATTAGCGAGATATGTGAGCTGATAGTTGGCGGGGGTGCCGGGTACTCGCTCTACTTCATCTCACAGTACCCGGGTATATTAGCGAGATATGTGAGCTGATAGTTGGCGGGGGTGCCGGGTACTCGCTCTGCTTCATCTCACAGTACCCGGGTATATTAGCGAGATTCAGATTCAGATGTATTTTTTTTTTTTTTTTTTATTCGTACTGTTGATGGTAATTTTACAGACATAAATAGTTAGATACAAACAAGAAAAAACAGTAGGAAGCCTACAAAATCCCAAGGGATTTGTGCGTAGGCAGTTTTTATGTTAATTGTGCTGTAGGAGGCAGATATGCAGATATGCGAGCTGATAGTTGGTGGAGGTGCCGGGTACTCGCTCTGCTTCATCTCACAGCACCCGGGTATATTAGCGAGATATGCGAGCTGATAGTTGGTGGGGGGCCGGGTACTCGCTCTGCTTCATCTCACAGTACCCGGGTATATTAGCGAGATATGTGAGCTGATAGTTGGTGGGGGTGCCGGGTACTCGCTCTGCTTCATCTCACAGTACCCGGGTATATTAGCGAGATATGTGAGCTGATAGTTGGCGGGGGTGCCGGGTACTCGCTCTGCTTCATCTCACAGTACCCGGGTATATTAGCGAGATATGTGAGCTGATAGTTGGTGGGGGTGCCGGGTACTCGCTCTGCTTTATCTCACAGTACCCGGGTATATTAGCGAGATATGTGAGCTGATAGTTGGTGGGGGTGCCGGGTACTCGCTCTGCTTCATCTCACAGTACCCGGGTATATTAGCGAGATATGCGAGCTGATAGCTGGTGGAGGTGCCGGGTACTCGCTCTGCTTCATCTCACAGCACCCGGGTATATTAGCGAGATATGCGAGCTGATAGTTGGTGGGGGTGCCGGTTACTCGCTCTGCTTCATCTCACAGTACCCGGGTATATTAGCGAGATATGCGAGCTGATAGCTGGTGGAGGTGCCGGGTACTCGCTCTGCTTCATCTCACAGTACCCGGGTATATTAGCGAGATATGTGAGCTGATAGTTGGTGGGGGTGCCGGGTACTCGCTCTGCTTCATCTCACAGTACCCGGGTATATTAGCGAGAGATCCAATGAGTAAGCTTAGTGCAGGTGGTGGAAGCAGATTCACCCAAAGGCTACCCGCGTAGTTATATCGAGTGGCATTAGTACTAGTATAATGGTGTAGCAGATATTGTATAGTGAGCCAATAGATACGTCCGTGAGACGACAGCACATATTATATGCAATTACAAAACACAGTCAATCTGATGAACGAGTACTTCCATGTGAGAGTGGTTATTAAAGAAGGTTAATTTTCTCCGATACCATCGCCATCTTAAGCCGAGCTTTACTTGTTGATCCAATGCGGGCATGGATCGGCGCGTTCTAGGCGGCGGCACTCGATCCACCTCGCCATCTCCTGCAGACCGACCGCGCTAGATAAAGTGTTTAAAGCCAAGACATCGATAACCTCGGCCGCGTATAAATACCCCGGCCGGCTAATTGAACTCTGGCCCGCCTGTTCGCGTGGGGGGGAGGGCCACGAACCGGAAGGAAGCAAGTAGCCTTAGGTCTCCCGGACACGGCGTACTTCCGGTGCACAAAGGGGCAGCAATTATCACGGCCTCGCGCGCAAACAACTCGACAGCACGGTTACCTAGTCACCCTTCCTGCCGGCGTGCGCGGGGGGGGGGGGGGGGGGGGGGGGGGACGTCGTCGTCTTGTCGTCGGTGCGTCGCGGCCACCACCGCGCCCACATACATATACGAAGGACGTGTCTCGCCTCAGAACGTACTCGACGTTCAACCGCCCGGTGTTTGATGAGTTGGCTTCTGGTGTCTGAGCCCCTCTTCTTGGCCGACCAACATCCCGTGCACTACGCTTCGCTGGAACACAGGCGTGCCTGGACCAGATATGAACACATCTACGTATATATAGCCTACAGGCCAGTATTATACAATGTCCAGTGAACTTCGTCTGTGCAGTTAACTATGTGTTCGCCATAACAACCAATAGAATGCTTTTGATTTATTATTATTAGTTACAAATGGCTTGTTGTCACCTAACACTTTTTGACTGTAATAACGGCATAATTGCAGACGCGTATAACGGAGAGGATTTGTAAAATATGTACTTGTAATATTACTATTTTAATGAAATCTGGTTTCTCAAAGACACTTGGAAGTACGAGTTATTGGAACTAGATTTAATGACAATAAGGGCTTCAGGTTTCATTTCCATACGACGGCGCTTACGAAGCTACGAGCGATGCTGGGCGTAATGAAACCACACTAGACATACAACAGGGATTAGCCTGCGGGCATACACGGGTTCCAGTAAGCTACATATACAGGCGACTCTTCCAATCAACCGGCCAAGGGAGACTGGGGGCTATGGGAGAAGAATACAAGAACAGGGTTAGGTAACTTACTAATATTCTATAGTAGTGTATGATATACGTGTACTTCGAACGAATACGCGTAAATATATAAAAGGTGCATGTATGCGTATTGCATACCATCTTTGTATTATTTTGTTTTAAAAGCCTATGTGCTTTATTTCTATTATTATTGTTTTGCCGTGTATTTTCTGTCTATTCTATCATGTTTATATAATGTTTGATGTAAGTGAAAGCCTCAAACACCTTCATCCCCCCTAAACAAATACATTTATCTATCTATATAGTATATTTATTAAAATGAAGATATGAGCGTACAGTTCATCAAACAAAACCTACAAACGTAGCTTCTCGCGTGTTTTCAACATACTTAACGTATTCGTTTTTTCCTATATCCTACACGAAATGTTATTATTTTATTTAGTCTAGTTATGTTCTTGTATTAAAGTGTGTTTTGAATTGTGTACCGGGCAGTCCTTTGTCCAATAGCATTATTATGTATTAACGCTCCTCTTATAATTTAACTATCTCAATCTCTTAGTCAAGGAAGACATTCCACGTCTTGCTGAAATGCCGCCGGTAATATAACAAAGCATATCAATATGAGTTGTAATCTACTATTATAAACAGCAAGTGTACTGTGTAACGCAACGATATCGATACTGAAACTATAATGTTTCCAAGTCCTCGTTAGTGGGGATGGAAGCCTCTTCGTGTATGGCTTTCCCCTGACTGTCTCAAACATCTCTGCGTCTCTGCATGTCATGCCACTCACAAACATACGATCGGATTTCCTAAATCGGCAACGATTTAAGAATAATACATTGACGTGGAATCTATATAAGCTGGGTATTAGGATGTTGTCAAATAAAGGAATAAACCTGTTGATAGATTCGCCCCGTTCTCTGCATTCATCTGGAAACCATCGGCCCATCACCGACATGCGCTCCGGCTGACAGCAACAGAGTTGCCTCCATGTTTTATACGCAACAATTGTCTTTCGCTTGCATGCGACGAAAACAAACAAATGTGACTATTGGCAGCCGAGAGGAGCTCTGGAACCAGAGTTTTATTACCCTCCAAAACGCGCACACGGCACAATGGTCACCACCTACACGACCACGACCGCGGTCAATAACAACAACAACAACAACAACAACAACAACAACAACAACAACAACAACAACAACAACAACAACAACAACAACAACAACAACAACAACAACAACAACAACAACAACAACAACAACAACAACAACAACAAAAACAACAATAAACAACAACAACAAACGATATTAAATTCCTCTCCTGGCACGCCGAGAGAAAACAAATATAGAGGGGGGGGGGGGGGGGCTCGTCGCCTACATTCTCCTCGCGCGATGACAAAAACACGTAACGAATATTGTTTCATAATATCATTGAGATGTCAATTTGTGGGCCGTGTCACCGGCAGATCCGCTCCCTCACATTGTGCTGCTCCGTAACCAGGGAATAACATTTCAGAGAAACAATGGGCGGCTCCCTGATCTACCGCAGAATAGCAACAAAAGAGACGCCGGACGGACGTCGAAGTGGCTAGTGTAGAGTCATTGTGTTCCTGTTTATTGAACAGGATACGCCTGCACGACGCGAACGAAACGAGATACCTCCACAGTAATACATTACTTCAGGCATAAGGTTCACTTCCATCCAGGGGCCGGATCAGCCAATAAGCATTACGACGTCAATCTAGACTTGTACAATAGTGCCATAGAGTACAGTGTTATGTCAGTGGCCATAGCATTAGGAAGTTGCCGTAACTGATGCTAATGACATTCAATGGAGCAACAGTAAGCTAAACAAATAATAAAATAATAATTAACAACATTATGTATTTATTTTATGTCCATCCTATTTAGCATAAAACTGATTGACAGAGAAGGACAATAAACACAAGTATGTGTTTAAGTTGATGTGGCCCGCCAACATTTAATGAAGCGATGTGTTGAGCACCCCTGGATTGGCCGATCAACAGCCGACGTAATGAATTAATAACTGTGGTCAATAAGGCGTTAGTCTGGGCACAGTCATGTCGGCATCCACACTTATCACCCACGCACTGTCACAATTAGAGTCGATGCCACCAAAATGTGAGACCTATCATCATCATCTGCTTCAGGTGCAATATAACACCACTGAGTGTATTATTGCTAACACTAGGTTCACTTCACATGTTAATAGCGCAACGATGGTGTCCATTGCAAATTACAGGTTTTATTTGGGGCCGAAAATAAACAGAAGACTACAATCGATATGAATTCATGCGTTTAATTTATTAATAGATTGTTCGCGGATTGTGTTATTTGCAAACTGTTGGTTATGAGAAAATGAAAATCATAAGCCTTTAGTTCAGGTAGAGCACTACCAATGTGATACGAAAAGTAGGTCTTGTTCGGCGAAAACATACATAGCTTAACTCAAGTGTTGGTAATTTGGAGAACGTTTCGAGTTTTGACGGCTGTATGGCCACCTAGACGGCGGAACTCCCGATTTGGGTCTGTTAAACTTGAATTAAAATGTGTTGCATTCAATTACCTTTAGGATGACATACCTTTATTTTCGTTTAAAACCATTTTAACGCAATTTTAACAGACCGAAATCGGGTATTCCACAAGGTGGGTAAACAATAAACAGAGATCTGTTAAATTCAATGCACATGTTCAACTTTTCATAAGCATACAATGATACAATAATAGAATGAATAATACATCAGATCGGAGTGTTTACCTGAATGAAGAGCCAGGACGTAACAAGAGCCAAACCGCTGTATTGCCCATTGAATCTGTAGTGATAGGCGTAGAACGAGAAGTGATACAGGTAGAAGAATCTGGAAAGAAAATTGTTCCAATTAAATGTTGTCTCGCACTGAAATACGAAACTATGGCGTCCGATCGTAAACCCCCGAGAGAAGAATGCTGTAATAAAAATACTTTTGGACTGTATACTTGTTGGCACATGCTGAACCGAGGAGATTGTGGCTAGAGTCTTGTCGCAGTTTGAGGAAGGAACGACGTTATGACATCATGTACGTAATCGTTCGATTTTACTAAATAAATGTTACATCTAGGCTAGATAAACAATCAGTTCGAGCGTTTGCTCCTCTCTTTCACCAGATTGCTTATGAACTTGCTGGGTATAGGTACGTATTTCCTCCTCGCATCTTACAGCTTTTCGCATTTATACCTGACAGTGAAGTGGAAATACATTAATTATAAACAGGTAAGTTTCAACATGCTAATAACAATCTATAGTCCCACACTGTTTTTATATGATCAACACTGTTCGAACTTTCCGGGTGTTTTCTTTTAGGCCCATACAAAATAAAAAAGAACAAAACCGTTAAGCACATTTCTGTTGAAAAATGTTAATGAAAGCCAACGCCCAGCCGAGGGGTTTTTACGTGTACGGCTGCCAGAGCCATTCGTTACCATATACAGTGTTACAACAAGAAACCTCTCATTTCTATACGAGTTGAGCACATCATCCCACTACTGACTGCAAACTGTCGTGCGAAGCCCATCGAAAACATGCTCATAATAATTTACTTGTTAATATTTATAATATTAATAGTTCGACGCACTCTAATGTTGATAAATAAACAATCTTTACCAGTTATTCATAGACGTGCACAGTGGTTTTTTAATGGGAGAGCCACAGTAAAAAAAACTACTAGTTTTCATTTGTACTCAGTTATATTCTATTTAAACCGTATGTATAATAGGAAACATCAAACATGTTTTATCACTCCACTCCACAATGACTGTGGAGTGGAGTGATAAAACATGTTAAAAAATCGCTCATCTAGCAACGCGGAGCGTTTTTCTAGTTATTACCTATGATTTGATTGTAATGCCGGCCGAATTAGTGTGATATGAAATTCAACGGCGACTGACGTTTATTGCAGCGTGAAACTTGACCTGACTTGTAGATGGATGCGCTCCTAGGTGGTTACTTGTGACATGACGTCACAAGTAACCACCTAGGAGATATCCATCGTCAAGTTTCACGCTGCAATAAACGTCAGTCGCCGTTGAATTTCATATCACACTAATTCGGCCGGCATTACAATCAAAACATAGGAAATAACTAGAAAAGCGCTCCGCGTTGCTAGATGAGCGATTTTTTCAATACATTAAACAATATGAATTTCCGTAATTAGAAAACAAAATATTTGGAAGATTTCAAGGGTTTTCACTGAATCATTGGTAGTTGCCATGGTGGCAACAAGTTGTTTGACGAATAAATAGCTATTGCGACATTTTTTGTATTACTGCGGCTAAAAAAATACATATTAAAAAATAAGTAAACACACAACACATACACTATACATACACAACACAACACAAACTTGAAACTACATATTAAAAAAAAGAAACACACAATACGTACACTATACATACACAACACAACACAAACTTGAAACTACATATTAAAAAAAGAAACACACAATACGTACACTATACATACACAACACAAACTTGAAACTATATATTAAAAAAAAGAAACACACAACACGTACACTATACATACACAACACAACACATACTTCATATTAAAAAAAAGAACGTGCAGCCTAATGGCCCGCTACAGCGCACGCATATGCAGATAATATTGTGTGTTCGATGTTGCGTCTAGGCCAGGCCAAGATGAACCAGTGACTAGTCCACCACAGAGAGGACGCCACTAGGGGATTCGCGATAACGAAACATAGCGGTTAATGTATATACTTATTCCCAAAACTTATCTTCAACCCCATGACTACAACAGCTACATTTCAACACAAATAATCAATATTTCGAGGCTTATAAGTATATAACAGCACATTTCGATTCCCCCCAAAAACAGTGGTTTAATTTGCGACGATTTGACAACGTGATTACCCGCATAATGTAGAGAATGAATCACGTTCTCTTCCCATCTACACTGGTTCCGTGTTTGGTTGTAGCTATCGCCATGTGCGTAATAATTGGCACCTCAAGGTTACATTTTTATATACACATAGAGAAGGTTCAACTTTGTACGAGCTTTGTGGCAAATATATGTGATAGTGATAAGACAACAATTGTGATAGAAGCTTGCTTTGACTGGGATGACAAATCCACATGGGATTTCAAATTAATACCAGTGTTCTTGCCGTTACGAAGGCCTATACGACTTCGGGTGTCAGTTCAATATACATAATTATGCACAAGGTTGTTAGGATAGTGGCTATAATATCATAATATCACACACCACTTGTATATTTTGAGAAGATAAATGATATGAATTTAATATAACATAATTATAATAACCATAAATAACACAACCAACCAAAGAAGGATGCAATACGTTGACCCTCTGCCCCGGGCATAAGGGTGGGTGACACCAAATAAACACAATTGCGGGATAAATTCCAGCTCACAAAAGCACGTGTGATTCAAGAAAACGTAATATAAAGGCGGATAACTCTATAAAATATAGAAGCTTTCTTTTGTTCGTTGTAGAAAGAGATATGGTGGATGGATGCGGCGAACGGAAGGGCAAAACAACAAAGGACTAAGAAAGAAAGATGTTGGCGAGAGTGCACGACGTGGGTATATACGTCCAAGAATTCTTTCTTTTCATACTTTCGTGGGTCTTCACACGAGCCTTTGAGACAGTGATATCAACTTCGTCAGCGTCCATCTACAAAAGAATAATCTTTCACATCGGAGAACTCAGTGGCCCCGCCGAATATCGCATACATAACAATATTGTTGGATGCGCAGAGCCTGTTAGAGATTGGGATTGATTGATTTCTAATATCTTCAAGAGTCTACTGATTGAAAATACGAAATATTTCCTAAGAAAGCATGATAATATATTATAATACACAACACACACCGGTTACGTCGGTTGAGGAGAGTTTGGATGACTTTTATCGGAGCTAACAATACGGTGGGCAACACTCGATATTCCAATCGGAAGTACACACATTAAAAGAAGTCCCAAGCAAAACAACGGTATAATTTGAAATACAGCTACAACTTACAAGATTTGAGGTATTAATTAGTAAAGAAAGTGAGACACATCGTGTTAATTGCTGCAATATAACTGGAGTTTGAGCCAAGTACGCACCGCGCCCATGCAGAGTAGAGGTAACTTATACACTGAAATCTCTTCACTTGGAGTTATACGATATTGCTCTAAGAAAGTTCAACATTTTCCATACTAACTTATTCGGTGTTTCACGATGTACGCAACCGTTACGTCATACGACGCTTCTTCGTATTCTCACACGATATATATGGATTCTCCTCGGGGGGGCAGACCCATGATACAATAATATTCCTGTGTGGCAAGGAAGGATATCGTTAGACCATGGGGCAAACCGGAGAATACGATATCTTTAAATGCTTACGGGTGCATTGAATATACGAGTACCACCAACATTGTCTGCGCATCTTAAGTCCATACATACGAACACTACCTAAATAAAATAAACACATTTTATATTTATACTGTTGTATATAAGAACTGATTTTCAGTAAGGGACTTTTATGCGATATCTTTCGTTGCAATGACAGCTCCAAAGTCACCGTTTACATGTACAACGGTAATATAGTCGAAAATAGATTAAATTCAAGTTCCGAATAAAAAAAAAGTCCCAGCCTAGACTGGGATTCGAGCCGTATACATTCTGTATCGCAGGAATAACTGCATGAATAAAACACTCATATCATTACGTGATGTCTCGCTACAATACGCGAGTCGACTCAAGGAAGTCGCAAACACGCAGTGGAAACAAGTTGTAAATCGAGAAGCTACTTCCAGCTTAGGGGACACAATTGATTCCTAACAACCAGGGCGTGGCACCATTGATGAAACTCGAACCTACATCATTACTTGCGTGTTCGCGTTTCGCAACATGGCAGTCGCACACGACCTGCGATCCAACTCTTTCCAGATCACGTGGCAGTCGATCACACTAGCACAGGACCTGCGATCGAACTCTTTCCAGATCACGTGGCAGTCGATCACTACAGAATTTGAGCTCAAAACCATACCTATGCACTAATTTTGCATTATTTTCCACTACCTCGATTTTTCCCCCTATAGTTCGGAAAATATTAGTCCAAAACGGGGGAGCCAAGTTGATGCTTTTTTAAATCGTTTTGGAAAATGAAAACAGGCCGCAAAATTACGAGTTTTTTTGCGGCACTGGAATCCCAGATCCTGATGTTTGCATCAGTTTGGTTTAGGAGCTCCATCGACTTGAAGATTACTTGCGTGATGGTGGCTCTAGCTCTACTATTAACTTGGCTCCCCCACTTCACTCCTCTGTTGGGCTCATATTTTTGCACCACGAACTTCGATTTTTGCACACCTTTAGTTCGGTTAATTTAATTACTATAAAATGATATTTATCAACATTAGACATGGGACATTTAATGACTTACTGATAAATCTAAACGCCTAATCACAAAACGGATGTAGGAAGCGGACCGGCATTCCATCCACATTGATTGTGTCCTACATCCACTAAAATAGAACTAAAAGTATATGTCTACGCTAAGAATATAATTTAAATCTTATCACAATCCGAGTCTAATGAGAAGTATGATTAGGCAGTGGGCGGATAGGTGGTATGATAGGGCGAGGTGATTGTTTATGTTTGGATGTATCTTATTTCTACCGTAAGCAACAAGTCCATGTTTGAAGAGCTGTAACTGCCAGTTGCGATTCAGGTAAGTAAGAGCTTGGAGTTATAACGAGTATAGTTGTTCCTCAGATAGATCTCGGCATTTTAATAACAAAACTTAAGAGTTTGTGATTTTCACCTTCCATCTCCTATTTAGAGCCTAGGGCCACCGGAGCATAAACTTCATAGAACTGTTAAGTTTATTGTTCTATGAGCGGCCTACAATGATTAATCATTACAAAGCCCCACCCTAGGCCGTTACGCGCCGTATGCAAATCGCGAAATGTAACATCAAGGTTCATTGACGCCTCAGAGGTTGTTACAGTTTTAGCTAGGATTCTAGTTTGTGCGCTTCAAGATCTTCGTTCGTGCCGTGATCTACATTAGCATGAAGGGCTGAACACTTCATTCAAACCTCGACGTGGCTTGCCTCAAAGGGCAGTCACGCAGTCTCGACATCATCGTACGCATGTAGATTGGTATCTTTAGCACCGTAACAAGTAAATAATATAACTAATTATAAATGTACGTACAAACTAACTTATTCCTTGCTGGTGGGCTCACAATTAATATTTACAGTATTTGGACTTACATGTTTGGGCGGTTCCATTAAATGGCCCATGCAATTATTGTATAACCAAATTATCGGTTTAAGTACTGCCATATATTTGACATGTTCGTACACTCGTCTACTACTAAGTTAGTATACTGTTGTAATAACAGGGATTTGACAGTGTCGTAGTGATCACTCACAAATGAAAACCAAACCATGTAAGAGTTAGGTTAGTAACAGCACTGTATTACAAATCATATCATTTGAAAATATAATCAATTTGGTCAAAAGCAAAATAAAAATTGTCTACGAATGAGCTAGCTAACCAGAATATGAAGTTTGACAGCAGAGAACCGACAACCCGTGCATTTATTCGCTCCTACTAATGCATGGCTAGACCTGCAGCTCTTGCGCGTACTGGTTTCCTATTAGCGCGTCTGCAAATTGGAACAAAAATCAGTTCTTCGCGAAAGAGGAAAAGGAGATTGAATTATTTATGCCCGGAGAAGTCAAGACTAATATTGTGAGTGGAGCATAAAAGTTGACGTCAGAAAATAAAATCATACCTCTTATAAATTCAGAATAAAACGGGAATAAGACTCCCGCGACAAGGCGAGTGCTTCGAGTACAAATAACAGTAAAAGATTCAGGTAAAATAATAAAAATTTGCTCTTCGCTTAGTTTTAGGAGTCGAATAATACTGACAAATAGGTGGTGGCGCAGTATACACACGCAAGAAATAGTCTTGAGTAAGTTGTCCTGTGTCAGGTGAAAACTTGTAAACCAATCTCTTTACTTCACTGCTCGTCCCAGTCCCAGTTGTCGTGTCCCCGCAACTATATTACAAAACACACGACATTCAGATGAGAGCAAAACAAATTACTGGATGAGTCAGATATAATAATGCGTCGAGTCTATTTTACATTTCAATTGTAGCAATATTTTCAATTCCCTTATTTTGAGTAGTAATTTACGTCACTTATTAATACATAATTTAAATAAATCCAGGGGCTGGCTATAGTTGGCTTGGCTGATGATTGATCCTGCGCAACCGCTGCCGAAGACCTACTCACAACTTATAATGAGGCGTGACGTATTACGCAGTCACAACACGGAGTCTATTGACTTGACTGCTTCGTGGTGGCTCCGCTACGATATCATATAGGAAACAGCTCGATCAATTCAATCACGGGACGTTACTGAGCCCAGATATTGTTCCAGTTACTTATTTACCTGTGCACAAGAATTATATAAAATTTGCCAATGGGACTTTTATTCTCGTTAAATTTAAATCCGCAGTATTCTCAGTCTTCATTCTGATGGTGGATGTGTGGCGGGTATAAATAAATATATGCATGTCAGTTGCATATGATGGAAACACAACACAATTTTTGTAATATTGCACCTGACTTTTCAAAAAGTCATGACTACAAAACATAAATAACAACAATATTTCAAGATTAAAATAAGAACAAACAAATTCGGCTAATACATAAAAAAATGAACAATAGGAATCCAATGACATGCCCCCTCCTATTTCACCCCACTTTGGAACCTCTATAACTATAAGTATAACTCTTGGGTCTTTCTTTGGCTGTATCTTAGTCGATGCGTTAGTCATGCTTTAATCTTTATTATACGTTATTTCGATACACAAGAGCAACGAAATGTAAAATTAACAACATTATACTCATTCTCCTCTTGATCCCTCTTCAATATTAAGGGACCTACGCGCGCTGGTGGGGTTATATACGCGTAACTCACCACAATTGAACAATACTGAGGAGTCTAGCTTACGTTAATACGCAGAATCAAAGACGATAGTAGATACTAATTAGCACACAAATCTCTACTATACGAAGGCATCGAATCACACACCACCACACCACCCTCTAATGAGCCTTGTTCAGCCCCTCGGAGGCAGGCACAAGTTTTGTGTAGTACAGGGAACACCCATCAATCCGCCCCGAGAAACCGCAAGAGCAGAGCTCACATTGGTCGCCGTTAGTAACGGAATCTTCGACTATATCCTTGGCAACGTTGCGGTGATCTTGTTCGTCGATCTAATTCGCCAGGAAAACCAAAACGCAGCATTACTCGTGACGTCAGAAATAAGTGCGCGCGTACTGCAGAACACAGCGGGCTGCGACGCCGAGGGCAACTGCGCACGTACTGCAGAACACAGCGGGCTGCGACGCAGAGGGCAACTGCGCACGTACTGCAGAACACAGCTGCTGCGACGCAGAGGGCAAATGCGCACGTACTGCAGAACACAGCGGGCTGCGACGCAGAGGGCAACTGCGCACGTACTGCAGAACACAGCGGGCTGCGACGCAGAGGGCAACTGCGCACGTACTGCAGAACACAGCTGCTGCGACGCAGAGGGCAAATGCGCACGTACTGCAGAACACAGCGGGCTGCGACGCAGAGGGCAACTGCGCACGTGCTGCAGAACACAGCGGGCTGCGACGCAGAGGGCAACTGCGCACGTGCTGCAGAACACAGCGGGCTGCGACGCAGAGGGCAACTGCGCAGGTACTGCAGAACACAGCGGGCTGCGACGCAGAGGGCAACTGCGCACGTGCTGCAGAACACAGCGGGCTGCGACGCAGAGGGCAACTGCGCACGTGCTGCAGAACACAGCGTGCTGCAGAACACAGCGGGCTGCGACGCAGAGGGCAACTGCGCACGTGCTGCAGAACACAGCGGGCTGCGACGCAGAGGGCAACTGCGCACGTACTGCAGAACACAGCGGGCTGCGACGCTGAGGGCAACTGCGCACGTGCTGCAGAACACAGCGGGCTGCGACGCAGAGGGCAACTGCGCACGTGCTGCAGAACACAGCGGGCTGCGACGCAGAGGGCAAAAGCGCACGTGCTGCAGAACACAGCTGCTGCGACGCAGAGGGAAACTGCGCACGTACTGCAGAACACAGCGGGCTGCGACGCTGAGGGCAACTGCGCACGTACTGCAGAACACAGCGGGCTGCGACGCTGAGGGCAACTGCGCACGTGCTGCAGAACACAGCGGGCTGCGACGCAGAGGGCAACTGCGCACGTGCTGCAGAACACAGCGGGCTGCGACGCAGAGGGCAACTGCGCACGTGCTGCAGAACATAGCGGGCTGCGACGCAGAGGGCAACTGCGCACGTACTGCAGAACACAGCGGGCTGCGACGCAGAGGGCAACTGCGCACGTGCTGCAGAGCACTAGGGATGGAAAGCGGGAAAAATGTAATGGTTCAACATACGGGGATTGAGTGGTGTGTTTACTAGTGGTTGGTGGTTACTAACCAACATTTAGTTTCGTAAGTACACTGAATTAAAAAAGCTTCAAATATTGTCATTGTTACGGTCGTTATTTTCCAAAATGACGACCGTTATGATAGAAATATTTGAAGATTTGTTAATCCACTTTTTAGTTCTTATCGAACAATGTTTAGCTACCACTTTTCTAACATTACGTACAGTTACTAAAAACCTTCGATCTTGCGCGGTTTTAATGTTTAAGTTTTCACATTCACCCCTTAATGCAGCTAGGCCCATCGAGACGCCGGACGATGAGGGTTCATGTACGGTTGATATTGGGGCTGCCAGACGATGGGGAATGTTGTCGAAACTATTCTAATGATAGGGCGTTATGGAAGTCTATTATGGCTGCGTCCACGTGGCGTCTTCTGGACACGGGGGGGTCCAGTCGCTTCCTTCGCTACGTATATACTAGATAGGACGGCACAAATGCTATCTATATAGGTCAACTTGTACTGGCTATGAGTCAAGTCCAAACCGCCGCGAAACAATGAAGTACTTATTATGTACGTGTTTTGATGATAGTTTTTAAAGATGATTTTAAATACCTGACGATCAAGGAAATTACTAAAGCCAGACTCCCACACTTTCATAAAGGGTTAACGAAGTTGAACCAAGCCAGTAGCATCATGGCGTTCACATAACTGCGGTATATTTAACAATTGTTAGCTCTTAGCCCTAAAATTCTTAGCACAGCCAATGAGAGGCGAGATTTTATCAATCCGGCCAATCGAACTTAATATGCACTAACGCAGCGCCAGCCTGAGAGTGGTAACATATAGTGATAACTATAGCGACCTCTCAGGACCAATAAGACGTGTTATACCGCGGTTATGATTCACTCTACGAAACGTGTGCTCAACATTATTGTGATGCGGGTTGTAACGCCAACAGTCAAGGCAATGGCTGTGTGCAGCAAGACTCATCGAGACGATCACAAAGATAACTATACCCAGCTAGAGGTGACGCACGAATACATATCAAGGGGGAAGATAGTAGGTCACACGAAAACTAAACTAAACTGTAGATGTGACTACTAAAAAGATAACATTTCTTTACATGTATGCGGATTGAATAGGGAAGGCTCACACATTTTTTTTATTTGCTTACTGGTTACCTCAAGTTAAAATAATCAGACTCTAATTGGTTTCGGCTCGAAAGGTGCATTAACATCGCTTTAACAGCACGTCAAATATATTGCTGTCAAAACACGCTCAGAAACGGACCTGCGCCATCTTGCTCGTGATTAAAAGGTTCTGACGTCATAACTCTGTTAACAATCATTTTATATCATACAAATAGTACTGAAATCCCACAATTTAGTAGATTATTGCTCTCATAAAACTTTAACAGAACCAACGTTTATTTTTAGTTAGTAAATAAACACTGCTTAACATTAATTTACAACAATATGCTAAATAAGTGCATTATTGTAGACACGTTTTGGTAAAAACTGTATAAAAATGTTTTTTCTGAAGAAAACAGTGGTATAAAAGACATTGTTGTAAAGTCACTGCATCCTAGATATTGTAAAATGTCCAACTTAATATCCTTGATATTATTAAGAATACTTCAAGGAGGCAGTTGTTGACAAGAGTTATGACGTCACGAGCCGTTTTTCAATTACGGAGCGGGAAGTTCCAAATTTCAAACTTTAAATGCTAATAGAATTGGAAATATACACTTTTTAGATATAAAAATTATGTAGCCCGTATTTTTAGATAATGGCCTTTCGTTTTTAGGTACTTTGAGGAATATTTATTTTTCATGAGCCTTCCCTATTGTATACGTATAGTCTCCAGCGAGCGAGCACCAGTAACCATTTGTATAGGCGTACCCACTTCTAGAGGGGTCGCGTAACCGTAGATCCGTCTCCCACAGTTGAAAAACTAAAAAAAACTTTTAGTTGATATGGCTTCAAGCAAGCTTACGTTCGTCTTGGAAAAAATAAAACACCATGATTATATAAAAAAATCTCGGCAAGATGAAAATTCACATAAGCATAGAAAACGTGGGCCCGGAATGCTTGGACGAGGTTCCTGCATTTCCACGGGGCACACGAATTAAAACAAGCCCCCGCAACCACTAAAAATAAAAAGCCGTAAAAATAAAAAAAGTATAGCACTCAGTATACGTGTGGTGTGGGCACGGTGATTATGTAACATATTTCGGCAATATCGTTAAAAGTCACTCTGGCCAAGTTAACCTGGCGTCGCCGCACCCCCCTCGGTGCGTCCCATGTGTTGGTAATGGGATATTTGTGTCGGCGTCGGGACGCCGCGGGGTAGGTGTGACTAAAGTACTCGTCGCGGGGGGGCACGGGCCAACCATAACAGTGCATGCCATGCCATGCCCGTCCGTTCGTTCGTACCGTATATGGGGAGTGGAAACGGCAATTCGGTTCCAATGGTCGGTCTATCGGCAATGCCTTTGATCTCCACTGCGCAAACCGTACGAGACAGACAGTCAGTCAGTCACACACGACGGTGGTGGGGTTGAAGCAACGCCTGGTACAACGCCTGGTACAACGCCTGGTGCAACGCCTGGTACAACGCCTGGTACAACGCCTGGTACAACGCCTGGTACAACGCCTGGTACAACGCCTAGTACAACGCCTGGTACAACGCCTGGTACAACGCCTAGTACAACGCCTGGTTCAACGCCTGGTACAACGCCTGGTACAACGCCTAGTACAACGCCTGGTAGGTGTGCGATGTAGTTTCTCTTGCACACCTACTTACGCGCAACGTCCACGCCTTGTGGCGTCTTGGGCCTAACGTGAGTGGAAAACGTGTTATGAGAAGAAGAAACTTCGCAGAAAGTCAATTTTGTCAAAAAACTATAGTCTTGAAACGCCAACGCTCATTCTTCAATGTCCTCCGAACGTCTAACTATACAAGCTATACGACGTGTCGCGTTTTTTTTTTGTCCCCAACGGTCCGGTACAGGGAACCGCACGGGTCAGCCGCAACACGATCTGAAGAATTCGCGCAATATCTATTTTGATTATTTTCATTAAACACACAAACAAAGTCGGATTCTTGGGATTTCCACGGCAACTCCAAACTCCTGACCAAATTGTATTCTAAAACATAAATGATAAATACACTGTCACACCAATAACATGGGGGGGGGGGTTAGATTATATAAAATAACAAACTAAAGTGAAAAGAGAAACGAACCCAAGAAATATTGTACGATGGAGACATTTTTTCTCCTTATTACTGGTTTAGTCCTATACAAGGCAGTGAAAAAGAACCGCCCATGCAAACATTTGCAACGTTTAAACAAATACCTTAATAGGAATAGCTTGTTTAAATTTACGGTGGCTTCGGAAACGACTGGTCAATATTTTGTGATGCGAATCATCGAAGTCGAGATGCGCACACACATTATAATGCTTGCGATGCATGGAGAAGGTCAGTATTGTATCCAAGTACTTATTATATTACCGGTTGCTTTTATGTAAAGCCCATGTTGGTACTCGATTGCGGAATTGGACGGGGTATGGCTATATATATATATATATATATGGAGCATGCATGCGCATTCCTCTCTAGTGACAGGTACGGCTGCATATCGATCGGTTTCAGTGAACGTTTCCAGTCAGTTATAGCTTATTGTTGCTAAAGTATCACCGCAATCGATAGTTATTGGTTTTATGTCTTGAAAATGAGCAGTAGATGTGACGGGGTGTCTCCCTCTCCCCCTCCCTCATCCTCCCCTCCCCCTACACTTGCATCGCCAGAAAAGGTCAGAGTTCTTGGCTCAGAAATTTTTTTTGGAATCTTACGAAATTCATGCGATTTTGTAGTTTCTAGCAACATTGATTTCATTTTTTTTTGAAATCATTATACCTACAATATAAGAACCAGAAATAAGTCGATCGAAACAAAATTGTCTCACTGATTGACCGTGCAACTCTAGGGTGATGTAATGCGAATAATGGAACACACAGACGTGGCCTCAGTATAAGCGTTTTCCCATCGAGCAGGGTCTCTCCGCGACTCAGCTGGACTAAGAATGTACCTCATCGCATTAGCATAATAATCACGGTGGACGGATCGACTAGTGCACTATTGCTGTGTGTCGGTCGTACAGTAGCTACTGTGCACGACCCGGCGTTCCGAGTGTCATGTGCTCTAAACAGTGTGCGATCATGTGCACGGACTACGTGCTTTACTGCACATTCTTTGCTTTCAATAGCGGATACATCAAAGGTTAAATCAAATTCTTTAGAACTGTTTTCGAGTGTTTGAAGACTGCTATTCATAGATTATTTAGTACTTCGAATGTGTGAACTTACAAGTTGGGTTGAACAAAATTATTACATACACTGTCAAAGAAGACGGGGAAGAACTGCTGCATCATCTCAAGCGGGCTCATGCCACGGTTTATAGCAAATTCTTGAGATAGGTAAAAAAAAACAAAAAAAAACGTATGCTTATTTTTATTCCTAGTGTCTCCCACTGTCTAAATTGAGTTGCATGTATAAGAATATAGAAATCTAATCTAGAACTGCAAAATTTTATGTTGTTTGTACTTAGTACCCTACCGCGCAGGAGTCACAATCCAATTAAAACTTTGTCCCGCAGCTGATCGATTAAAATGACACGAGTTTGCATGAAAATAAACCGAAACTTCGTTCTAGGACAAGGACACACCTCGTATATATGATTGTGTATAATCAAACTTCGTCCCCCCCCGCCAGACATTGGGGAGCGTAGAAGACTATCATCTGACTGACGATGCAAAGGTAAGAGGTTTGGAACAACTCAATACTATAACCTACACTACACAGGGCACGGGCTATAATAGCAGCTGTCTGCGCGATAAATCGATGTTTGTGACACGACACATAGACTGATGACGGAAGTGAGAGAGGTTCGAAACTAGAATGTAAACCACTAACTCGGATATTAATCTACAATTATGCTAGCAGCTAGTAGCCGTGAGACCCAAGACAATATATTGATGTTTGCACAAACTATACACCGTGTTTACATCTGGATCAGGACATAAATATAAAATGGTGTTTTGTCAATTGTTACGAAATGAGAAACTGAACATGGCGAACAAGCACAAGCGGCCAGAACACATAAACCATACAGCTGACGAAACCTCTCATTAGGATTTGATAAATGTTGTAGTTATAGCGGTTATAGGCATATCATGAAAAAAAAAACAATTTAAATTTCACTAAAAAGCGAGTCTGTAACAAACCCAGCGAGAAATGAATCTGCACCGGAACATCAAAGACATTGCACATTGTCTCATCTTTCGGGTCTATTTGGTTCCCGGCCCCGCCCCGCCCCGCCCATCCCAGCCCAGCCCAGCGCAGGTGATCTCTTTCATGAGCCCATGACCATTAGTTCTCATTACAACTTAGTCCCAATTTCATTATTAAAAGCTGCAGCAGTCGGCCCGGGACGGGCTAGGCCGCCTATACGCTCTCCCCGAGGCGGGAAGACGCTCGGCTTTGGCCTTTGATTCATAATGGTTGCTACTTTTAAGACTTCCCAAGGGCTAGGTTTACATCGCATAATGCTCAACGAAAGCCATTCCTAACGGCGAGGTAGAACGGTGGCCTAATACACCGACATAAGCAGATTTCAGTCAGATCTTTCTGCGCTCCCGGTCGGTCCAGGAGCAACTAACTGCCGAGTAATAAACTGACCGTACGATGTAGGTTTAGAGGTGGTTGTTGGCTCGGAAAATAAAAGTTAGGGAAATATTACAACCAAACTTCTTGATTCAGTAAACTCAAGAAATGGGTCCACCACGCACTCAAGATTGGAAAGCAGTGGCGTTGGGTCATATCACTCAGCATAGCTATCACGTGCAGTGGATACGAGATCGAGCGTTGGATGAGGTTTGTACTGCGCTTACTTGTCTTCCAACTATTTTACTTGGTTAGTCTAGTTTGTTGGGTAAAGACGCACTCGACAGCAGGGTCAATAAGCATCGGCTCTGCAAATCGCCTCGTACGACATACAGAGCTATCCGTAGCACATTCCACATTGGATTGAAATTAACAAGAGAGTTTGGTGACATTTGGTTGAAATGCTTCTTATATAGAGGCGAAATCACGACTTGCCAAGTATACTGCTACGTTTACAGCTACGCGTTGCGAGCGAAGCGAGGGCGCGAGCTCCAATCAGCGGCCGAGTTTCATGCAAAGAAGTTAATAGTTTCACGCAAACTCGGCCACTGATTGGAGCTCGCGCCTTCGCTTCGCTCGCAACGCGTAGCTGTAAACGTAGCATAAAGGAAACAAAACAGAAATACAACATTGCAGTGGGAGGAAGGACTAGCAACAATATTAAAAGCGCCAATTTCAAGTGGTGGATAAAGTGAAAATAAATGTTGTGAAGCATTCTTGAAATATTACTAAAATGTAAAATTTATAGAGAGATTTAATAATAATTACAAATAATTCAGAGTAATGGAAACAGTATTGCAATTCGCCTATAACCATTCAAATTATAACATTTGAGCATACACCATTATCATGGCTTGACAACACGTCAGTTATAACAGAATCTGCATGAACAAGTCACATAAAGTATAATCAACGAATGTATTTAAAAGTAGCCTAATAAGTAATAACATATGGTCCAGAGAAAAAGTTGCAACTCGGGTCACCATTCACACTCATTCTATTAAAAAAAGATTATCTTTTCAATTATATACACATTAATTAAGTACGGCTTTTGTTCTTTGACTATAGTTATTTTGACTAACATTTGTCTATGATACTCCTTTTACCGTGAATATGTATTTCTAGTCTCGCATCTCTTGACTTACTAGACAATACTACGAATGTCTGTGAGAGCTTCAACCCTTAGCAGTAGCAAGAGCGGTGACATTACAATTACGCTGTAAAATGTTGAAACACAAAACTACTGAGAATTGTTCGACCTTATGAATACCACTCATATCCCAGACGACGAGCAAATACTACGACTACGAGCATTAAAACATAACGAAATTCCAATACGAAACCTACATCCGTTGGTTAATTCGGCCGGACTATACCTCAACGTTATGAGCCACACCCAATGGTAAACTTAAAGGCAAGATATATTAAACACACCTTTCAAAAAGTAATATATTATATAGCGTGCAATACGCGGTACAATCAAATACGAAATTTTGATATGATTGTTTTGATATCGCATTGCATATTGCACTTTTAAATACTTAGTTTTGAACGTAGAGGATATAAAAATTAACTAGCAATACATTATAGACTCGCTAACCTCGCTATAACTTTAGCACAGAGCGTATTACAAGTCTACAACTTACAAAGAGTGTGTTTTTTATAGGTGAAAAAAAAACGCAATGCCTGAGCCGTAGGCTGCCCGGTTCCCTCGCAAGCTTGCACGGCGCGGGATCTCTTGGCAGGTTGATGGACCCTTTTAGTTTTAACAAGAAACTCGCGAACCTACCCGGACGTATTGACAAAGAAGATATGCACTTGATTTATTAATGTCAGAGGGTGTTTAGTGTACACATGCATGTGTACACACACATCACATGTGATGAGCGAAGACAATAATTTGGCCATGCAAGTCGAAGAGCGCGCGCCACGCAAGCGAAGGGCAGGGAACAGAACGGCGCCAAGTGGAACCAATTAACGAAGAAGAGATATCCAATCAAAGAGACAGCTTCGAACATCTGGAGCGAGAAGGAACTGAACCGACCGGCTGTGTGGGAGCCGCGTATAGCCCTACAACAAGCGATGGCATCGTATCGAGCAACCAACCAAGTATTGATCTGAAAGAAATAAGAAGAGAAGAGAAGAGAAGAGGAGAGAAGAGGAGGCGAAGGTATCACGTTCCACTAGACAAGGAGGAAGACCAACCGACCACTGGGCACTGATCAAGTCTGGCCGATTCATTTCACACCGTCCTCGCCGCGCGGGTGAAGCGGGTGGAGCAATCCATTCGGCCACCCGTAAAGCCCCCAGCAACTGCCCGAGGAATTTCGCCCCGAATTATCTCGCCAGCCCACAGAACCATATGGACTCACTATACGAAACATCGGGGAATTACTTGAGAGCCATTCGATATATTTCACTATTGAAAGATGGGCTCCACAGCCGTGGCTTGTACACACTTGGCGACATATATAACGACGAACGATCGTTTCAGCTTTTAGAAGTGATAAGACACCCTCGGGCATTTAAGGTTAGTAGTTAATTAATAAAATAAATATTGGACAACTAGAAACATAATCAAGTGCAATTTGGTTAGTTTACACATATTATCTACTTACGTTTTTTCTGCAAATGCAAATGGAGAAATTGGAAATAAAACCACATAATAACCTGGTGGAGAGAGAGAGAGAGAGAGAGACTAGAAGATCGTCTTCCAAACACAAACTTGAAATCAATTTAGCAAGTTCTTTGTTTGTTCAGCCTGAGTTCGAAGCAACCACTCGACAAGAAAACAATTATAGGCCTACCGGCACTGTTTAACATGAGAACTGAGATTTTGATCAGCGAAGACGAATACTGAGTTTGAGAAAAAATCTTTTACCAAATTGGAAAATATACCGTTTCCGCGCGTATTTGTCGTTTGAAAGAAGAGCATATTGTATTAAATATTCATATTTTCCTCTTCAGGCCGAAATTCTAGTCATCCCCTACATATAAGGGCACCCGTTCTTACTAAGTTAACCGTTCCACGCACGTTATTTCCTATACAGAAAACAAATCCATAGCAACAATGGGTGCCCCTAGGTGTCCTTAGATCTAATCACAAAAACGAGCTAAAGAAAAAATATGTATCAGTTTACTTTATTTTCCAGTTGAATGGTCGTCATTTAGAAATAAACGAAAACAATACAAACAACCTCAGTGCGTTGCTCAATTCCAATACTTCACTGATACATGATCAACGCCACACTTGAGGAAAGCACCACGATCGAAGCAATGAGCATTATTACGAACACGCCAATTGTTTAACAAATAATGTTTTTTTAATTTTTTATAATTAAGAGTACCAGGGTGTACGACGGCAATCACACAAGTACAAACACAATGCAATAGAAAGTGGCGGATTACCGGCAGGAAGTTATTTGTAGACAAACGTTTATCTGAACCCGGCACCTCCACCAACGTAGTTAATTATAAACATTTTTGCCACAACTGCACCCAGCCACAAGAATGAAACATCAGTAATCATATAATTTATCTTTCCTTTCAACGGCAACCGACATAATAATCGATTGAACCGGCAAAATGGATTTCCCTTCACAGACAACATTTTGATCCCGAAACTACATTCGTTATTAACTGGTCGCTTCAATTGGGATGTAGTACTCTGACCCGTACAAGTAAATAGTTCAACTTTGAGGAGTAATTACAGTTGTTCAATTGTTATACAGTTTGTAATACTGGGTTACATGTTTCTTTATATGTTTTGTGTTAAGTTTTCTTTTCCTTTTCCATCTTATTTCCGTCTTTTCAATTTCATATTTATATATTTTCGTAAACATTATCTTTCTAGTTATCTTGTATTTCTATTTCTCCCAACTATTTTGTGTCGAATACAAACATAGTCAGTCCACAGTGTTTTGTTTCTGGCAAGCATTGGATGTGCGCCAATCCAAGAAATACGTATAACAAAGAAACTGCCCATCCTGTGTCGTCAATCATCACAGACCCCTTATTCGAAACCAACGCTACATTTCTATAATTCTACTATCCGATCATTTCTTTCTTACACCATTATTTACTAATATTTTTGTAAGTCTTTTTTTGGTTAATTTGTATTGTGTTTTCTATAATAGTATTGAATTTGTTTTTGTTCCTGTACGTGTAACTGTTACTCTTATATACCATTTATTCATTATGTTAAACGTTTTTGCTAATGTTTCATTGTATATTGTAGTTGTATTTATTGTCCTCTTTTCAAATCAGTATTAATACTAGACCTATATGATTGGAATTAAAAATAAATACAAGATGACTGTATAACTCTTCAGTTATGTACAGAATATCCTCGAAACCCCATTTTGTTCGAACCAAGTTGTTTTAGCAAATACAGTACTATAATATACAACCGTTTTAGCTACTTTCACTAGTGTATGCCAATAGAAGAAGATGTTTGAAAGCACCGGAAATCAACTAAACTAATGCATGTTTAGAACGGTCAATTTTAACATCCAAGTTCTTGAATCCAAGAAGAAAAAAACAATCAAATACAGTGCGGAATGATTGAAAATTATTGATGTTGCTGAGCCAGAGTAAAAAAAAAAATAGATTAAAACATTACCGGTCTGAAACAGCTTTTCGTTATAGAACGATACCGATTGAATGATGCAACGTAGTTAATTAAAATAAAATAAGTAAATTCGTATTTATAGAGTCTACCCAATCAATATAAGAAGACTGATTTTCAGTGGGGGCAATTGAGATTGCGATCGTTGACGGGTAATTAGAAATAACTATAGATTGATTTACTGATACTGGGTTGACTTTTGCGTTGAATGTTCTGTTGTGTTGCAGGTAACGATGGAGATGGAGATACTCTGCGCTTACTACAACGTAACTATACGGTTTGAAGAACTCGGGCGTAGCGACGAGCTTCGATTGTTTGCACAGTCAAGTGGACAGTTCCGCGCGATATTCTCATCTAACACGTCTCATTCATGGACAATAATACAGAACTCGGCGCTGTATTTATTAATTCCACACACAAAACTCACCAGTGTACACATTTCTATGGAAGAAACCGCACTGTTTTACTTCCGGCCTATCAAAGGAGACATTCCAAGAACAGAAACAAAAAGTTGTGTATATAATGTAAAAGATACAAAGTTGCTGGACTATACGAAAGTTATTTTCGCCGAACCAAAACCTCTCCCTTCAAGAATGATTGTATATAGAGATCCTTTCTTTGGCGCTCTTTTCGTTATTATTATTACTGCAAGCTGTTTTCTTGTCACATATACTGCTTCGACAGGAATTGTTTAGGTTTCACAATAGAGTCGTATTCCAAAATATGCTATAGACTTCTAGCCCGACGCAGCCTTTCATTTGCGTTCCCATGGCCACCGTGTCCGCCCTCACAACAACTTTTTCCAGAGTTGCGAATTCGTAGAAATGTTTCTGAGACGAGTCTTTTGATATAGACGGGGGGGGGGGGGGGGGGGGGAATAAAAAACGCGCAGTTTTTATTTCGTTAGCTTTTGCGGACGCGATGGGATGGGCGGTGAGCGGATGCAGGGTGGGGGGTGGGGGGGCGGGAGGGGTGACGTCATTAATTGATCCGTTTCAACAGTTTTGTTTGGTGTCAAATCACGTGCCCCCGTGCACACACACGGGTTCGCGCGGCAATATTACGACCTCAATAAGGTGGCGGGTTTGCATGTTCATCATCAATATTTTATTCCGTAATTCACTGCTCGGCAATATGAGCGTTGAATTAAAACGTTCTACTGAATCACTGCGCGCACAGAGAGCGACAACAGACAAAAGATAAAGGTGTTCCAGAAGAAAGAGAAATAAAGTACTTTGTGATCACTAAAGGGTTTCGTCTGAAAATTAAAATGTAGATTTGCAAATTGCAGTTTCTAAAAGGATTGTATAAGTACACATTGTGATCAGGCGAATTAGAGCTGTTAAGACAGAAACGACTAATGAAAATATGGCAATCTTTCTTGCTGTGTAGGTAAGTCAGGTACATAAAGCAGTAAGTCGGGTAGACCCGTCAAGTATAGTTACGGCTGGACTGCGATGCGAGCAAACTGATGCGCACATCCGTGTACGTATAACATCAAAACTCAAACAGTTCTTGACGTACACTTGAGATTGAAAGCATTAGAAGATAAGGGCCGAGCGCATGATAAATACTTCATTTATTTTACGTGACTCTTTTCATAAATAAGTTATGGAATAGTAAAAACAGCCCCAAATTACTAAGTGCCTTTTCACCGGGACATGAAAAACTTAATTTCAAAAACCTGGGCACATAATTGGGTTTTAAAATTGTATATCATCATTCCTAAGATCTATAGTATATACTACATTTTCGTGTACTTGACTAAATATGGCCCAGAGGTTTACTAGTATTAATGTAAAGACTTTTAAAACTATCGGTACACGTAAGCAAATTTTAACTTTTTCAAAACCTGTTTTTGCAGACATAATAACAACCTTCATCGAAAAAACCTAATTTAAAAAAAGTTACAATACCTAGATACATTCACCTTAATTCGACTGTACATTTCGCCCGTAAAATGTCCGCTAGAAACGCATCTTAAGGTTGTTTGGGATGACGTAACTGTATGGGAATCACACTTCCATAGAGAAACAATGTATGATATACTATTTTGATATTCTTATCGCATAATTAGCTTTGTACTCATATTTTAGAAAATGTTAAATTGATGTGTAATATAGTCCTATACCCATTTACGGCGTTTCCCACGTTCATCCAATCCAACAATAAAAAATATTTCAAATGTTCCCCATATTTTTGTTTACGTTTATCGTTTATAGTGGAATAAAACCTATCGAGACGATGCTTACATAGCACACCGTACAAACTATTCATCTCACGGCTGCCGGTGCTAATTGTTGCCGTCGGATAGTTCCATGCAATTGTGCGCGGACAAGGCGTGGTATAGTAGGGGGGGGGGGGGGGGAGGGGGCGCCTGACTGGCGTCGCCCCCTCGCCTCGCCCAACAAGTAGGCGCGCTCGTTTCTATGGCCTGCTGATAGATGGCGGAAAAACGTCGCCATAAATAGAAAAGGACGGCTGTTGACTAAATATCTCCGTCTTCATTACACGGCGCGACGTACGGCTTTGGACTAGAATTTTTTCATCAAAAGTAAAGTGGACCTCAGAGACACAGGTAACAATGTGAATCCCCCGTTTAACCACTTCTGCCGGCAGTTAGCACTGATGCTCTGGTATGAATTACAACTATTTCGTATTTCTCTTGTATGTATTACAACTATTTCGTATTTCTAACATTATTTTAAAATGCCTATACTTATTTTCGTAGTATTATGTAGTACGTGTTGTGTATTACTTTGTACGTGACTATTACCATGTAAAACGGGGCCTTGTGCCCTTGGTCATTCTGCCATTCGTAACGAATTTAAAGAAAAGCTATAAATAAATAATTAAAGAAATACTTATTACATGCCCAGTAATGTATATGTGCATAGTAAGGAGTAAAGCCGGCGCAGTTGGCCGAGGTCGATTAGGCGTTGGTCTAGTAAACCGCGGTCTCTGCGTTCCAGGTTCGAATCCTGGCTTGGGCATAGATGTCATGTGGCGTTTTTTCATCCTCATAATCACCCACTCATCGTCTCGATTAGCCTTGTTGCAAAAATATGGGACGTAAAACCCCAAATATCATCATCGTAAGGAGTAAAGACATTGCATGACCTGCCCCGAACCTGGTGTGGACGAAAGCAAGCTACCTTACATGTTGTTATTAGTAGGGTGTTGAGTGTGGGTATGCAGCATACCCTCTCTTGCCGCTGTTACTGGGTAGCCAATACACACAGCGCATCGCTTTAAATAATGTCAATCATTTTCACAACGATGATATTTTATAAAACTCAGCGACTCGCTCTCATAGTCCCGGTGTAGATTATATTATTTCCATCCATATAACTAGCAATCGATGTTGCTGATGAGTGATGAGCTCAAACGGGGAAGATTACATGGCCGAACATTATCCCAATAGACGCTCAATACCACGGCCAACCATCAAACGTAGCCCATTCATTGTACATAGCTGGTTGGTTCGTTGGGTTGGTAGTATACAAGGTTTCGATTAATCACTGACGCTGTTTAAAGTAAATACATTTTCAAAGTGAAAGGTTAAATTGGGCATGGCTCCAGTTCTTGTGCGTGCAGCATAGGCCGACTCACTCCGACACAGTAATTACTATTTACAATTTTACATACAAGTATTCGCCAATATTTGCACGGCTTTATGCTTTGAAACACACCAGTTATAAAGAGGTAAACCATTCCCTGTCTGCCTTCGTTGGGGGATTGATGTTTCGAATACATGTATTGATGGAAATTAATTCTAAACGGAAGGTATGACCTAAATGCAGATGTTAATTTCGAAACTGCCCTAAAGTCATGTCAATATTATACAGACTACACTGATGCAAACGAGCAAAGAAAAGTACAATTAAATCTTGTAAGTGTGTGTGTGTGTGTGTGTGCAAAGCTATCCTGTTAGCTGATATTTGCAACTGTCAATACATTTCCCCGTTACATGATGGAAATAGCGAGCGAAGCCATGTAGTCAACACCACCAAGTATGTAATTGTCGAGCAGCGCTCTAGGCTGAACGGAAGTAAAGGACGACAAGTAATATATATTGGCTTTCAATCTAATGAAATATGCACGTAAGTAGTGCAATGCGTTGAACGATGCTAGGTATGTGTATTTTGTGACATTCAACTCATTTTTGTTGCTGACATTCCACTCTTAGGTTTATTCCAATACATCTCAACAAAACGTTACATTGCGCCAGTATCTACTGCATGGTCAACCATGACCACAATATTCTTATATTCAGTGTAGTACGCTGCACCCGTTAGGTCACCGAAACCCAAACTCACTCCAGACGAAGGCGCAAGCGTAATTTAGCTGGATGTGGTACGACTTGCGCACGTGTACGCAGACGGGGCAACTTGTTACCAAGATAACAGTTGTTTGCATGTTATTTCCCATATAGAAAAGAAATCCATTTCAACAATGGGTGCCCCTAGGTGTAGGGGACGACTTCCAACCTAAGGTTGGAATTCATAGTCAGCCCCTACACATAGGGGCGCCCATTGTTGCTATGGCTTTGTTTCCCTGATGGGAAATAACATGAAAACAATTGTTACCTTGGTAACAATGGGCGCCCCTAGGTGTAGGGGCCGACTATGAATTCCAACCTAAGCCTCTCCAAGAAATATAACCGATTGATTGATATTGGCGCTAGAGTCAAACATTAAATGCGATTCCGTAGGATTACCGATCTGACCCAGCAACATGTGACTCTTGATATCCGTCAGCTACTCTGGTCGTCCTCTACCCCTAGGGGCGCCCGTTGTTACCAAGGTAACAGTTTCATGAAAGCATGTTATTTCCCATATAGAAAACAAATACCTTTAGCAAAAATGAGTGCCCCCAAGTGTAGAGGCCGACTATGAATTCCAACCTTAAGTAATGGCTAAAGGAGGATGAGGGGGGGGGGGGCTAAACACAGTTCGTATTCTATTTCCGAGAGTTGTCTCATTCTTACATACGAAACATGGGGAAATATCGAGGCGGACGCCGACGATCTGTAGATTACTATGTACTACTATACTATATAATACTATATACTATCCAACAAGCTTTAGTTACATTCTCTCTCTCCTTCGCTTCGCGGCTTTACAAAAATAAAAGAAACAAAATACAGGGCAGTGCAGCGACAATCAATTAGTTAATGATGTATTGACAAGCTTGGGGATAAAATACATATATATATATACATAACACATCACTCGGCCCCATTGATGTAGGATGCACTGTATTTGCTACGTACTTATTAATTTCGAAGGCTTAAGCCGGTTTCCCACGGCGTGAGGGTTGTGGTTTGTGGAGCAGTCCGAACGTGGACACGTGCAAGTTGGCAACCCGTGACTGTTCCCACTGCCTGTCAGATCTCTCGTCCGCTCACGCCCCCTCGAACTCATGTGAGGTCTGTTGGTCCGAGGGTTCAGCACGGGGTGCTTACGGAAACCCTGATCTGATTGAACCGAACGGATCTGTTCGTTCGGAAACATACAAGATTGCAAGAACCTCTGTTCGAAAACCTTCACGGATCCATCCGATCAAGTGATCCGATCCGATCTTAGGGATCCTGCTAAAAGAAGGATCTCTTGGGTTGGATCTCGCACCACAGCCTGTTTCACCGCCTTTTCAAAATTAACGCCTATAAACTATAGGCTGTATTGCCATCATGGACGACGCACAATGTGGGATTTGTGGGATTAAAGAATTATTTGAAGACATTCAAGAACATTTCGATGTATTTCATGTAGAAAGTAAATTAAATAAGATTCATTTCGGAAGCACGATTTATAATTATATTTAGATTTATAAACAACTACAACTTTTCGTTCGGAAACAGACATGAGATCCAGGGAATCTGATCAAATCCATCACGTGACCAGATCCATCCGATCTCTTCAACTCGAGAGGTTTCCGTAAGCACCCACGGAGTAGTCGGACCAAGGTCAAACTAGCGGGGGCGGGGCGCGCGTTTCCTTTGAGGCGCGAGGGTTTTTACCGACAACCGACAGGAAGGACGCGCCGGGGCCACAAGTGTCGCGCACCGCTGTTCCCACTACGCGTGGCCGTGGTGCGTCGGTTTTATGGTCAAGTGTGGCAACCCTCGCGCCGTGGGAAACCGGCTTTACAGAGTACACACAAAAAACATTGCAGTGACAATCAACTAATTACCATTACATGCAATACACACTATGCCATGGTGTTCTTGTATTATATTTACTACGTAACATCATCCACTTAGTGTTTGTTGAAACAAAAATAGTGGATACTCATTTAATTTACTGCAGATACCATTTTATGTAGCCTATATATATTTCCCAACGCTTCTGCTGGTGGTTCGCTCATCTTATAGCTCACATTAAACACAGACACATGCACAAACACCAACAAGTCACGGGGAACATTGGAAGACAAGCAACTAGTTGTTGTGGATTGTTTTATATTACAGTTAATTCCCCAATTAACAAGACGATGCACCTGGGAAAATATGCCCACGTTGCCTTCAGGATCCATCCATATTTGGAGACAATCACACATAGATATTTTCTTCTCCGGATTTCAATTGAGGCCGCACTATAGTGTCAATGAGAAACACCGTTGGCGAGTTTGATAAACAATTAATAAGAAATAGGCTAACAATAGTGCATCTCGTTTGTTCTGCAACTATAAGAAACTACACGTAGGCCTATATTTATCTCCGTCATATTTAAAACACGGGCCAAACATTTCACTTTATACTTATTCATACGTTTCTCTACAGTTTTATGAAGAAACATCATAAAAAGCTAACATTTTTTAACTAAGTTATCATCTTTGAGAGCATCGAATGACTGGATACATACACAAAATAAATGCTGCTGTCTTCAAGTCGCGGTGAATCGATGAACACAGAAAAGCGAATTCACGAACTGTTGGTTATCAGACTCGTGCCAGGGAATAGGGAGACTTGTTTGTATAACTTCTGATTGAATCTTGAATAATGTAGAGAGTGAGTGACCTAAGGGCTGGTCCATTTCTTAGTGCGGGGAGTGACAAGTAACGTAAAACGTTATTCTATTGGACGAGGCATTGCAGACAACTACCTGTCGTGAACTATAACGTATTTCCGTGAACGATTCTGCCTATTCTGTGCACGTTGTACCACCCGAGTGACAAGTAACGTAAAACGTTATTCTATTGGACGAGGCATTGCAGACAACTACCTGTCGTGAACTATAACGTATTTCCGTGAACGATTCTGCCTATTCTGTGCACGTTGTACCACCCGTTTTATAATATATTAGTTCTGTTATTATTTCATTACTATATTTGACCGGTATTTTCAAAGAAATGTACGAATCATGTGTCACGTTTGCATAGTAGTATCGTACGGTTTGGCCGGAAACCGCAAGTATCAACATAATGTACGCTGCAGTTAACGCCGGAGGGCGGAGGCCATACATCCACAATCCTCTTGCAAGAACGTATGTGCACTCACTTTAAAGAGAGTAATGCATATTTAATTTCATGCAACTAACAATTTTCAATCTAAAAAATCAATACACGTGCATAACTTGTACAATAATGTAGGCTAAAGCTAGAATCAAATAAGTTACTTATTATAATTTGTATGTTCAATATATAACAAATCAGAATACTGAGCAGATTGCCCGTCTGGGACCGGGGTAAAATTGGCCCAGTAATGGCTCTGCCTGTCGTAAGAGGCGACCAAACAACATCAGCGACTTATTCCCGAGTTACTTACACTACCCCTTGAAACCCACACTTGTACTTGTACCTCTACTTGTACCTTTAATTCACGCTCCTCCCCGTTTGAACCTGAGATAAAATAGGTACAAAGTAGCTCTGCCCGTCGTAAGAGGCAACAAAGAAGCCGATTTAACAGAATCTAGTCGTATAAGACAATAAATAATTCCAAAGTAAAATACCTCAAAATTGAACGTTTAAGGCTGTATGTTCATCTATAGCTTGCGGAACTCCCAATTTCAGGAAATTAAAATATGTTTAAAAAGTCCCAAATGTAAATAAAAATATGTCATCTTGTAGACATTTAGTGTTCTTTCTTAAGAATGTTTCTTTGTTAGGGCACTAGCAACACCAAAAGACAACAATGAAACAAATGAATTGAATCGATGGACAAACAACAAGCTGTAAAAAAATAATTTTTACTGATTTTGGAAAACAAAACAAAAAACAAACAAATGCACATACAAAACTTTCACTTAGTCGTTGTCAATCATTAAAAGTAATAAATGGCGAGCAGTTACTATAGGGCACTAGCAACACCAACAGACAACAATGGAACAAATGAATTGAAGTGATGGACACACAATCAGTTGTCAAAATAATAAAATTGCAACCATAGAAATAAAAACAAGTGTAGCAATAGTAACTGCTCGTCATTTAAAACTTTTAATGTTAGACAACAACTAAGTGAAAGTTTTGTATGTGTATTTGTTTGTTTTTTGTGTTGTTTTCAAAATCGGAAGAAATTATTTTTTGACAGCTTGTTGTTTGTCCATCGATTCAATTCATTTGTTTCATTGTTGTCTTTTGGTGTTGCTAGTGCCTTATTGCTACACTTGGATTTATTTCTATGGTTGCAATTTTATTATTTTGACAGCTGATTGTTTGTCCATCAGTTCAATTCATTTGTTCCATTGTTGTCTGTTGGTGTTGATAGTGCCCTATAGCCTACTTCCGTTTTTCAGATGTTCATAAGAAAGAAAATTAAATTTTCGATAGGATGACATATAGCCTGTTTGGATTTTCTTTTGGTAAAACTTAAAATCATTTTAAAGCAATTTTAATAGACCAAGTCGGGTGTTCCGCAAGGTAGGTGACCATACAGCCTTAACAAACAAAACACAGAATTTAATATCTTACTACAAACCCTTCTCCGGAAATCGAACGCCACTAGAGATGTATAGTCTAGAAACGTACTAAGGTAACATAAATCATCTGTCATGTAGACTGCGTTAAACGACTATGAAGCCCGCACAACATGCATGACACAGGCCTACCGCTCTTACCTTGCGATGACATAGCATACGCGTGAGAACCACCAGCAGGGCGATTCTCTAAGGTCCATGGTAAATTTAACGCCCGTTTTGGACCCCGGTTCCAGTTAGCGATTCTCTACCGTGTTTTATCGACAAAGACCGTTACCACCTACGTTAAAAGTAGCGCGCTCCATACCCCTGCCTTAAGACGTGTGATAAGAAAACATGGCGGACTTTCGAGCCGTCTCATGTTCACTTCAGCTTTTGAACTAACTCATTATAGAAATGTGTTGCGTGTATCGATACAAATATACGATATTTATAAATATGTGTGAGAGTAAGAAAATATAATTTGTAGTTATGTAACAAAAGTCTAGAAGTAATTTAGTATCATAACCCTACTTTCCTAGTTTGGCCGTGCCGTCACGACAAGTCGAGTAGACCTAGAACCCTAGGCCTAGTTCTAAGTTCAAACACTAGGTTCGTTTGATTTGGTTACACCTTTTATACTCTTTGCACTCACTCCATGTTATTTCATGGGATACATGGCATAAAGTACAAAAGGTGCCGGTAAATCAAACGAACCCTAAAGCTGCAATAAGTGCAAAAAGAGCAGAAGGTGTCCGGAAATCAAACGCACCCAATGGCAAACGCTCCATTTATTCACGCGTTGTCATAGGTTAATTTTCTATAGTGTACACAGCCGTCTGGAAAACATCCACTAAACTAATATATAACAGGCGCTGCTCTACTGCAACGGCTACGTCCTTTCGATACGGTTATCGAACGTTATGAAATGGTAGTTGGGAATCGCGCGGCAGCTTATCGTGTGGTAGGTTTAACACAAGTGTCGTTAAAGTTAAATTTACCGCGCATCTTAGAGAATCGCCCTGCAGATACACCCCACACCTTATTTCCATCTTTCAGCGACAGTTCGGCTGGTCCACACAGATTTTTAAGACATAATGCATAAGGTTTTAAGACGTTGTTTTAAAAACAACAATGAAAACAACGTCTTAAAACTAAAACTTTGTGTGAACGCCAGTACGTGTTTCCTATGATCCAACTTTACGACTACGCGTTAAACCTTAAATCGTATGTCTTAAAAATCTGTGTGGACCAGCCCTTACAAAAGAGATAAACGATTACTTTCAAAACAAAAACGAAACAAACACAAACGAAAAAGTAAAAAACAACAATATAAACGACACTCAAAGGCAAAATAATTACAGCAATGGAAGGTGGAAGGAACAGTTTCTTCTCTTTGTATGCAGCATTCATCGAGAGTAATCTTATACGCACATGTTCGTTCTGCCAAAAAATCTACAAGGTGTATCCGTGTACCCGATCGCAAGATAGACGGGTACCCGGTGAGGCATTTTCACAAATTGTCAGACCCCAACTAAGACCGTCGCTTTAGTAAATATAAGAGCACAACACGAATAAGAGCAACGACCCAGGTTGGTATTGTTTTCACAAAAGCCAACATAATTACTGAATGGTGTGTTATAGAAGATTGACAATATATTAATTCAATCACTATTATTATTTATTTGTTTATGTAGATCAACAATATTGATGATACATAGTTTAGTATATACCTGATTCAAACATTTTTGAATCAAGAAACTTACGTTTGACAGATGCCATCTTTGATTTGCTGTGTAAATTTAAGTGAAGTCCTAAACAATGCTAGCGAGCACTGACTACGTTTATCACAGAGCTCAAAAACGGTTTAGCAAACCGGTTTTGCCCAAAAACGTTTTTCAAATGTTGATATACATATCGGTTTTGCTGAAAAACACCTTAGTTCCAAATCAGTTTGGAAAGTGGTTTGGATAAATCAAATCGCAAGATTTGTGGTTGGTATACGCCACAAACTGTTTTACCATGAGTTTTAGGGTGCGCACGCACATTCCACTGGCTTGACAACTCAACTATGTGGTAGGCGGTGGCACGATGTTCGATCACCGATATCAGAGTGTTGCTGTTGTTGTAGTTATTATTGCAGACAGCTGTGCGACTATTTTCTTGTTTTATGTGCATCCCAACCTCAAAATTATTTGTACGTGAATGTTCAGAGGTTTTAATAGGTTTTACACACATTTATAATAGAATATAGAAGTGTGTGGTCAAAGTATTGAAGATGTTGTTTGACGGCCATGTTGGATACGCTTCCAAACCATTTTTACGAGTTTTGTGTGTTATACGGAACAAACATGAAATCGTTTTTGGGCAAAACCGGTTTGCTAAACCGTTTTATATCTCTGTGATAAACGTAGTCAATGTCGCTCGCTGTTTGGCAACTCTGAGCTAGTTCTGATAGGCGTCATTAAAAGAAACACTCAATATAGCTGTTGTATCAGACTGCGCGACGCAGTGTAGGCGGCCACGCAGCCTAACCCGGCACCTCCACCAAGCCCATTATCGGGATGATTCTACTTCAAGGTAACGACGATTGTTATAAACGGCCCCCAGTCCCACGATGACTTAATCGCCGCTGACACCCGATCGCAACGTAAACGCAGTATGCGCCAGTTTATACGCGTTCTGTTCAAACAAACAACGATAGATCCAACGTGTTCGTTTTGCCGCTTCACACGTTTCGATGATGTTTTACAATAATTTTCCAATAATTTAATGAAAATATACATATATCGAAACCTTAGTTTAAATTTGTACATAAATAGTAGGCCGAAAGTCCTATTGAAATCCGTGAATATCACTTTTGTGTAAAATTCTCCGAAGAATAATTGGTGTCGTATTAGATATCGTCATAAAACGTACGGTTTTGGAGATAAATTGGGGAAAAACGCTTGCAGTGGGATCCATTTCATTTTTAACGTATAACTCGTGAACGCCTGGGCCTGGATTCACAAAGATGCCTAACTCTTAAGTTGTCCTAAGTTAGGCAAATCCTAACTAGATAAATCAAGATAAATCAATCTTGGTATTACTACACATTCACAAATAAAATATTATTAATTAAATTGTTGATATTTTACTATATTGCATCTGTATGACATGGCAGAACGACATTATGCGTGATTTATATCACTAAGATTTGCCTAAACTAGGACGTCTTAGCACTAGGCACCTTTGTGAATCCGGGCCCAGATATTTAGAGTGGCACGATGAACCAACATTATCATTTTCCAAACTAAAATGAACAGAACGAGACCACTCCCAAACTTGCTTCATCAAGTAGCCCACGGAAGACATTTTTTTGCACATTTGAGTAGTGACTACAAAGCGTTTTTTACGTTAGGAAAATAATATTTCTTGATTTTAATATTGGCTATGGTGACGGCTCTTTAACCAAAAAGTTCGACTTCCTTAGCAAAGACAACGAAACGGGAAAGTGAAATAAAAGCAAAGCAAAAAGCAAGTATATTTTTGTTTTTATTCCAATGTTGTTCTCCTAATTGGGTGTTGTTTTAGAGAGCGAGTTATCGAGCATTGCGACTCCCAAGTTGTATAACCAGGATATCAATATTTCCTTTCCTCCTTGGTGATGGAATGCAAATTTTACCCTTCTCTAGAAACAACACCGTGCAGAAAGGTAAGCTAATGGGGAATTTTCTTCTGACATATGTTCTTCTGAGTACCTAAAAATGATAGATCCTTATCCAAAAATAACGTGGTTATAAATTGTAAGTGTGAGAAATGCATAATTTCAATTCTATAAGTATTTAAAGTTTAAATTTGCATTGTGTACTATGATAAATCCATGGTGAAATGGTCCGTGACGTCAAACCATTGTTTGACCATGGATTTATAATAGTACCTACGGTACTGGATGTCTAGCTCTGTAGTGAGTGGTGATCATATAAGTGCAGTGAGATTTGCATTGCATTATGGGTGGCAGATATTTTATTCCGGGTTGTCAAATGTCATAACATCAAATCAAATGTCATCATGGCATCAAATGTCATATTATTTACTTTTTAGTGCATTTTAATATAAGCGTTGTTTTTTAAAAAAAGTATTTTTTTCATGTAATATTATATAGTTCTATTTACTGTCATCCTTTGTATATCAGTTGTATAAATGAAATAAATAAATAAATAAATAAATAAATAAATAAATAAATAAATAAATAAATAAATAAATAAATAAATAAATAAATAAATAAATAAATAAATAAATAAATAAATAAATAAATAAATAAATAAATAAGTAAATATATAAATAAATAAATACAAAAATAAATAAATAAATAAATAAATAAATAAATAAATAAATAAATAAATAAATAAATAAATATAAATAAATAAATAAATAAATAAATAAATAAATAAATAAATAAATAAATAAATAAATAAATAAATAAATAAATAAATAAATAAATAAATAAATAAATAAATAAATAAAATAATGAATACATAAATAAATATATACAAAATAAATAAATACATAAATTGAGCTATTTCAGACAGCACATACGACACATTCAGGCCAACAACAACAAGGCCGGGGTTTCAATGCGTGCACACGTCACACCTAGTGACGTCACGAAGCGCGACGCCACCGGGATCACATTACCAGTGTAATGGGGCAGGACCTTTCCGTTCGTTTTATTGCACCAACATGCACGGTATCCATGCGAGAGATATTAATTAGCACGTGCGCAGTCGGCCATGACAGAAGAAAACGAATTATTTAAAACGGGCAAATTTGATCGAATGAGCATTAATGTCAGACTAATTCGATACGTCGGCATTGCACGGCGAGCGAGTTGGCGATTTGTCGTTTGTGTGTTTTCATGGGAGGGGGGTTCGGGTATACTTTAAATCAAATATCAATTGTCAACGTTATAACATTTCGAATACCGGTCGCATTCATAGAGAAATAAAAAGGGCGTTTTGGTCTTGGCCGGAACACAAACCTACTCTACGTGATGTTTTATGGGAAAAACGAAAGCGTTATATTGGCATTATCACTGTGTTATATTGACACTTTATCATGTTTATCAAGCGGTTAAGCTAACAACTTATACACCTAGGGGCGCCCATTCTTACCAAGGTAACAACAAATCAATAACAGATAGGTTGTATACTAAGGTATTAGGTAATCAGTTGTTTGCATGTTATTTTCCATCAACGAAACAAATCCATAGCAACAATGAGTGCCCCTAGGTGTAGGGGCCAACTATGAACACCAACCTGAAGGTTTAAGGTATTATTTTCTCAACTGTCTTACTTAGGATCGCTACTATTGGCCGGTTCTATAAAACGTCGCCTTTCATTGGCTGAGGTAAGAATTTTTGCTTTTTGGTATCTAACGATGTTATGGTTTCCTTAAATCTTAAATCGTAGGAAAGTGTGTACACGGCGACACGCCATAATGCTTTTGGCTTGATTTGATTTTGTTGTGTGTAACCGACCTTAACGCTTGCAGGAATAGTTGGCATAGCTCGTAATATTTGTTCACATGAAAGGCAACCTGCCCAGAGACAACTTGTCACGGTGTGAATGGACTGGTGTGTCTATAGACCGTATTAGTGATGACGTCAGATTAAATGGCGGACGAGCTATCTGATTCCAAACAACTTTCTGAAATGAAGTTATTATTTAAAGTAGTAATTGTATCATTACAATACTTGACTTATCAATTTAATCAACTTCTTTTTCACTGTTTCGTGTTAGGGCTGGTCCACACAGATTTTTAAGACATACGATTTAAGGTTTAACGCGTAGTCGTAAAGTTGGATCATAGGAAACACGTACTGGCGTTCAGACAAAGTTTTAGTTTTAAGACGTTGTTTTCATTGTTGTTTTTAAAACAACGTCTTAAAACCTTATGTCTTAAAAATCTGTGTGGACAGGCCTTTAAGGACAATGAAATATCTGAACGGATAACCCTCGCTACAATGTTTGCAAAAACAAAACTATCTGTCAATTGTCAACTGTCATGATTGTTTGGAGTCACAAATACGGTTCGTCATGGTTGACACGGGAAACGTGACGTCACACCAATATACTCTATTGTCCAGTGACTGAATGAGTGCACATGCCCTTACCGTAGCCAGTGCCGCTTGGTAATGGAAGTGTGGCAGCAAATGGCGTCGTACTGGTCGGCGATCCACACGATCAGGATTATGTAGAAGGCGGTGGTGGTGTCGTTGAAGAACTCGGACATGATGGCCTCCATGCCTGCAAGGACAAGCAAACATGGGTTACTCAACCGCTGGGTCGAATATAGGCTCAGGAAGCGAGCGACGTCCAAGGATTACATACTGGTTTCATGACACCTGTACTATATTTAATGTGTATACATGTGGGTGACAAAATAGCAAGTCTCAATATTTGTATTAGTATTATCCTCAATCAACAGAGGCAGGGACGACTATTGTAACAGAACAGTATACTATTCATAATATTAGGGTGGTGCGATCGCCGATATTTGAGAAGAAATTCCCTGGGTATGTTTGCAGGACTCAATCCCAGCATTCTTTTAGTAGCTGAGGAAAAATCTTGAGAAAATGTTCAGCTAAGATTGCCGGTAGAAGAAATCGAACTCTAGACCACCGGGATAAGACCCAAGTGTACTTGCACTGAGCCTAGGCCCATGTCGTCGGCAGATGCATATACCGTTCACTTAAACAGATCAACAATATGAAAGTTTCCGCTCGAATATTGTATAACATTATGCCAACAGTTGAGTTCCTTATTCATAATCATATTCTCGAGTCGTTGTTAGAACTACACACCATAGTCGTTTAGCGGCGGAGAAACGTGTTTACATTACATCACACCAGAAAGTAAACCATATACAATTAATTATACATGGTCCCGCGCTAAGCGGCCCCGCGGTATAAGTGAAACACTAAAACAGTCATTGCTTCGATGTCTTATGAACAAGATGCCAGGAGGTAGACGGACTGATTATCTTCAACCGATACCATCGGGTATACTAAATCACTTGACGCAGTATCAAATTAAATAAAGTTTTGTTTTATTAAGGTTGTTAAATATTGATATTATGTCTGCAAAAAAAATGTTTACAACAAATATTTATTTTTCTACGTGTACCGATAGCTTCAAAAGTCTTTACGTTCAGTACTAAGACCTCGAGAACATATTTGTCAAGTACACGAAAATGTAATAAACTATAGGTTGTTATCTAAGGAATGATATACAATTTTAAAACACAATGTTGTGCCCAGTTTAGTGTAATGAATTTTTAGTAGTGAAAAGGCACTTGAGTATATTATGCTGTTTTTACTATTCCATAATTTATTTATGAGCACAGTCACGTAAAAGAAATAAAGTATTTATCGTGAGCTCGACCCTTATCTAATCTTCCAAAAATGCTTTCAATCTCAAGTCTATACGACGATAACTGTTCGAGCTTTGGTGCCATACGTACACGCATGTAAAGCGCATGAGTTTGCTCGCGTCGCAGTCCCATACCCTGTGGGTCTGGTATGGGGCGAAACTGTGTGAAAGTTGATGTAACGATTTCTTGTATACAACACAATTATTAATTCAAAGAAGCAGCACACAGTTTCATTTTATTCTTTTCAAAAAAATAATACAAGTACAAATATCAAAAAAAAAAAATTCGTTGATAACATATATAAATGAAAAGAAGCCCATATAGGGTCACACCTCGTGTGTGGGCTTAATAATAAATAATGTATGTTAAATAATCCAAAATGACAATAGTACATGATACGTGAAAAACAGAACGTGGCCTATATGTAATAAGTAATAACTAATAACTATAATAGTAATAATAATTCTAAATACAAACAATAATAATAACTATAATAATAATGGAACATGAAAAGAAGGAATGAATCAAATGAATGTGATTCGAGTTGTTTATAAATTTTGTTAAGGGATTCATAAGTTTTGGAGGGACAATGACACAGCTTGGGTTAGACTATGTATAATATTTCTCTTAACCACCGGACACCGCGCATTCTTAGCCAATTTTTGACTTCAAACTTGACCGTTAAAAGGGATCTCAATAAAAAAGAGCAAAGATTAAAACAACAAGGATGAAAAAATGTTCCGCGGCATTAAGCTTGAGCGCTTGACCTCGCACGTTGCCACAAGATGGCTGTCAAAATGGAGGGGATGATAATCCGCCGCGTGACAAAATTAGTATATTTCGGGAACGCCTTCACGTACGACTTTGTGTGAGGTGTCGTTTAACAGACCTCGACGAGTACAATTAGTATTACTACTACTATACTCGCTACTAATAGTGTAAATAGTGTGCAGTGACAAGTGTTACCTTTCTTATCAATGAAATCTATTCCAAAACTTAAAATTGTACTTGGGTAATTGTACTCACAAAAAACGTTACTATTTCCTATTCCCTTTGGTTAACAAATAGTGGCCTTATTAGGCAGTGTTGATTGTTCCCTATTCGACTTTCATTTAATCCTGTAGATAATGTGTTTGAGCGTCTCTTGGCCCCTTCCCTGTCACACGACGCCGCTCCAATTACAGTAGATTCATAACAACTTGATCAGTCGCTCTTGTTACACACCCTCAACAACATTAGCTAATTCACCTAAGATTTGTTTCCAAGAAGATGCTAACGATGTTTACGGGTGCAAGTGAAGCAATTCGAGCACCCCCTTATGGCTTTCTCCCGGATCGTAATGACGAAAGAGACCCCCGAGGCAAGAAGAAGAAGACGACGACGAGAAAGAAAACTAATTACCCGGCTCTCTGCAATTCAGTCAACACGTGTGTCGTGTTCAGAAGAATAGGCTTGATTCGGAAAACAATTAGGCACTCTCTATTATTTATTTATTCTTTCTCCTAGTGATTGCAAGATACAAGACGCGTATCCTATTTTGCAGCTATTTACTAAGTGGTAATAGGAAAGCGCAGACAAATTCCGTAGAAATATCTAGTTGCTTTAAATACAAGCAATTGGAATATTCAACTGGATGTATGTATGATGAAATCCAGAAATTACAAAACCAACCCCGACCACAACCTTTTCACAAAACGTGGATGAATACCCACAACGCTGTGTAACACACACATATGTATAATATAACTGCGTATAGGCTTTTCGGCTATGCTCTGATGTGATGCAGCTGTTGGTCCTAAAAAATCTTGCGACGTTTCATCGACGTTGGTGTCCACATCTTCAGGCAGGGATAAGTTGTATATATATATATTATATGTGTATATAAGTTGTATATATATATATATATATATATGTATTGTATACATAAAGTGTGTATATATATATATATATATATAAAACTTATACACTAGGAAAACGCTCTGTGAAGCGTTGATAAGCGAGCGCGTCTACGTCGTCTACTTTCTAAAATTTTCAAAACACCACCGTATTTCAAGAATGTGCATCGACCAGTGCACTGCCTTCCAAAAACCAAACGGAAAGTACAGCGTCTCATCAGTATAATTTTGTGCTTGTCTATTTTCGAAGATAAGAGCTTTGTTTTTGTTGCCATGGTTACTTGTGACTTACTGATAGCAGTATAAATTACATTTGTAATTAATTATATATAGGGCCTATATATTATAGGGCCTACTTATCGGATCGAAATAATATTAATATATTCGTGTCCGGACGGAAATTTACTACAAAATAGCTAATCTCACATTTGGCCGCGATTTTGTTTCAGGAAAAACTTTATTCACTTGAATGTAACTTTGGAAGTTATTGACCAATTTGTCCACAAAACTAATTGCGTTCAATCCACATCGAGGCTTGTGGGTGGTCCAATTTTCAACTTGATCGGACTTCCCGTTTGACCGCTATCGCGAGACAGAAGAAGAAAAACAAAACAGAACGAGTGCCATAAGAGTTGAATGGAGACGCTCGCTATACGCTCGCTTAATTATGATGTGACATACGACAGAAAGTAGAAAAACCGACCCCGCTCGGAATCGAACCCAGCGGTGGCGTGTTTTTATTTATTTTCTGTCTAATGTCACACTCACATCATATAAACCCCATAGTGGCTAACTATATATATATATATACATATATATAAAGAAAGGATACATTTTACGGTTAAACCAATCTAAATTTTATTTTTAATGATAAGTCAACGTTTCGACGACTTTAGCGTCGTCTTTTTCAAGACATACAAATATACAAAAACAAATAAATAAAAAACCACAACAACCAAAAAACACTTGCATATAAAAACGAAAACACTGCCACAGCGATACATCACTGGGTAGCTGCTCTAGCAAGCTCCTTGAATTTGCTTCTGGTTATGGGACCCCCCTGAGACACTGGCAGTGGCAGTGTTTTCGTTTTTATATGCAAGTGTTTTTTGGTTGTTGTGGTTTTTTATTTATTTGTTTTTGTATATTTGTATGTCTTGAAAAAGACGACGCTAAAGTCGTCGAAACGTTGACTTATCATTAAAAATAAAATTTAGATTGGTTTAACCGTAAAATGTATCCTTTCTTTACATATTGCAACCAACAAAACCTGAGAAATCATATATATATATATATATATATATATATATATATATATATATATATATATATATATATATATATATGATTTCTTAGATTTTGTTGGTTGCAAAATGTTTAGTACGAAAACATTTGAACGGTAAACCCAATCCAACTCTAACTCTACACGTCGTCGAAACGTTGACATTTATTTTGTGAAAATAAACGGTGGATATGGTTTACTTCGTACTATATATATACTAATATCCAATTTGAAGATTCCAAAAAGTATTCCAGTAGGCCTACATTGAATATGAAAACAAAATTACAAAATACAAATATCATCATAATGAGCATGTGATCGTCGCCTAGTTTTTGTTTTCGTATTGGGGGCGCTTCGATGTTTGTGGACACGCATGCGAGCTTAAGGGTAGGTACGCATGAAGAATTAACAACTTGACATTTTGATGTACGCTGATTTTTTTGCCATTTTTAATCATCTTAGTATCACCGTTTACAGTTTCTAAAATATGCGTATCAAAGTTTTATAAAAGTTTAACTTGGAAATTTGAATTATTGACCTCTGAAAGTACCAACATTATTTTGTTCTTAATCTTTCAACCGCCGGTACGGGCAATATTGCTACTTGAATCCAGTTCTCATACAAAATACGTGATGTATTTTTATTGCGGTTCAAGAACATAGTTTGGTCTACAGTCTAAAGTATATTCAGTTGCATTATCTTTATTGATTTTTTGTTTATCATTGTTTTAATCTACCGGCGACTGAAACATTAAGAATACGTTGATAATTTTGTACTTTCAGAGGTCAACGTTTCAATCACAGAGTTAAGAGCGTTCGGAAGGAGTTTTGACGTTTTTAGTCAACTAATTACTCTTAAACTTTGGTAGGATTATTATGAAACTTTACGTACTTATACAGAGGGATGTCATATCTGCGCAAGGTATTAAGTAAATTTGTGACAAGTCTGCTCAAAAATAATATACTCACGTTTGAATTATACAAATAAATTACTTTCATCGAAAATGTTCGGCGAAATAATAAGGAGAATCTGTTTAAAAATGGGTACATTGTTTTTGAATAGGTTGGTGACAAATGTACTTAATACCATGCATAGATTTGACATACCTCTACATGTGGGTAAATATTTATAATGATCCTACCATTAGTTTAAGAGTAATTAGTTGACGGCCAATACATCTGTAAAACTCCTACTGCTGAACGCTCTTAAACTTGTGTACTTTGTTTAGCATATTTTAGCAAACTGAAAACAGAGATAACATCCGCCTTTAATCTCGATCAACCCGAACGTGTTTGTGTAGAATGGGATGGATACTCAATAACCAAAATACCAGTTAAAGTACTTAAAAGTTCAAGTGAGTTGGAATAACGTATGTTCTATTCCTTGTTCAGGCACTTGGATCTAATTATAGGGCTATCTCCACATCACGAGTCAATGTTAAGCGTGTTGTGTATAGCTTGCGTCAGCTTGGCGTCCAAGAATGGATCTGCTGTAGCTGCTCTGGCTTGCTGGGGGTGGTGGTGGTGGAGTCTACCCGCATTCACTACGTAGAGCCACCTTCTCAGATTAACGAGGAGTAGAAGCGAGCCCTTTAATAAAACTTATACACCGCATTCTTCCTAGTCATAATTATAATTTAATTAACTATAACATGTTGCCCGCTCAAGGCAACTGTTCGTTGAGTATATAGAAACGTAAAATTGCTCTCTCAAAGTTTGCTTGTTGGGTCACGAATCACGAGTAAGTGAAATAGTTGGCGTATACGTTGATCAAAGTGATATCTTACGTCAAGTCTCTGAGGGTGCCTTCTTGAAAACAGACGCAATCATGCCGTTCCGTTCGTCTTGTGTCTGACGGCGTGGGCGAATTGAAAATTGGAACCCTGCGACTTTGTACACTTGTCGTTGGGTACTTCACTTGCAAACTTCCCCCGTACTTGAAATCTTTATATATATACACTCCTACGACTTTCGAATTTACTGTGTCGTGTCAGCCACAGGATGTGATGCGGCATTAATTTACTCAGCAGGGGGAAAGAAGAAATAATTCAAGGAATAGTCAGGTGAAAAACTAAAAAATCCCCAATGAGTCATAAGTGCATGAAATTCAGTTATGTGTAAAGATAAATTGATATAGGTTGCTTGAATACAAGAAAAAAAATAGTGAACATTTAGCTATTCCACTAGATTCCCTTCGCCAGCTCTGCTGCATTTTTCTTCTAAAGCGTAGTACAGCTGTATCGGTTCTGAGCTCGCTAGCGCCTTCCCGATAGACAGAGCACTCATTGTGTAATACGAATCCAGCCACAACACTCGGTGACTGCGGACAGTGCTGCTCAAAACAGATTGCAACTTTTCTACACATCAAGGGACAAACAAATTAATTGCAGACCATTTTGTAGAAGTACACGTTCGTACTAAGAAGCGTGTTATCGGTAGAGAAACGATGCACATTAATCCTCCTGATCGATTTTTTATAAGATGCCTTATTTTAGCGGTGGTTTTACTATCTTGAGGTAACATTTTTTTTATATTTGAATTATCATGAGAAGAGTTGCTCTTTGCTACTTGGTAGCAACAAGCCAAAAAATCGCGTTTTCTTTAATTTTTTAACCGCCTGCTTTTAAAGTATGGTATCTTTTCGTCATGTTTGTTTTCCATATTTGAGGGTGGACATATACAAATGGTACTTCTTTTAGTTTTTCACCTGACTATTTCTTTAAGAGTGATGGAACAAATGGAAGTGAACCATTGAAACACAACAAAGGTAGAATATTAGCTTTTAATTGCATTGTTTTAGATTGCACAAAACTTATTTCTAGACAACTTATTTTTATTTTTTTATTTTAAGTTTATTTCAATGCATTACAAAATGAGTGAAGCATGATTAACACGAGGTTTGAGCAAATAGAACAAAGGTCTAGCTCACAACAAAACAGCTGGGTAAATTAAGAATTACTTTTAATTGATCTACCTTTATGGGGTTTGCCATGAAAACAATGTATCGCTGGTGTCCCAAAATCTAAAGGTTATTGATAATTTTATTAAATCGTAAAAAAAAAACTCATTGGTGATCCCCGTAGCCGGTCTGATTCCACGCGACGGTGGTATTTTCACGCACAATATGCGTGCGTACCGTCGGGCGACCCCGTAGCCGGTCTGATTCCACACGACAGCGGTATTGTCACGCACAATATGCGTGCGTGTCTACCGTCGGGCGGCCCCGTAGCCGGTCTGATTCCACGCGACGGCGGTATTGTCACGCACAATATGCGTGCGTGTCTACCGTCGGGCGGCCCCGTAGCCGGTCTGATTCCACACGACGGCGGTATTGTCACGCATAATATGCGTGCGTGTCTACCGTCGGGCGGCCCCGTAGCCGGTCTGATTCCACGCGACGGCGGTATTGTCACGCACAATATGCCTGCGTGTCTACCGTCGGGCGACCCTGTAGCTGATCTGCTTCCACGCGACGGCGGTATTGTCACGCACAATATGCGTGTCTACCGTCGGGCGACCCCGTAGCCGGTCTGATTCCACGCGACGGCCGTATTGTTACGCACAATATGCGTGCGTGTCTACCGTCGGGCGGCCCCGTAGCCGGTCTGATTCCACACGACGGCGGTATTGTCACGCACAATATGCGTGCGTGTCTACCGTCGGGCGGCCCCGTAGCCGGACCGGTCTGATTCCACGCGACGGCGGTATTGTTACGCACAATATGCCTGCGTGTCTACCGTCGGGCGACCCCGTAGCCGGTCTGCTTCCACGCGACGGCGGTATTGTCACGCACAATATGCGTGCGTACCGTCGGGTGGCCCCGTAGCCGGTCTGATTCCACGCGACGGCGGTATTGTTACGCACAATATGCGTGCGTGTCTACCGTCGGGCGGCCCCGTAGCCGGTCTGATTCCACGCGACGGCGGTATTGTTACGCACAATATGCGTGCGTGTGTACCGTCGGGCGGCCCCGTAGCCGGACCGGTCTGATTCCACGCGACGGCGGTATTGTTACGCACAATATGCGTGCGTGTCTACCGTCGGGCGGCCCCGTAGCCGGACCGGTCTGATTCCACGCGACGGCGGTATTGTCACGCACAATATGCGTGCGTACCGTCGGGTGGCGAGACCGTGTTGCGAGTTGTGCGCGTTTGCGATAAATCGATCACGTCTCAATTAGATTCACTTTGAAATTACATTCGGGAATTGCGCGTTCGAATTAGCGAGTCTCGCGTCTTGCTCGCTGCCACCGGGGGCGGCAGACTTGTACTTCCATTTAGCCGAATGTTGCAATCAACGGCGATTATGAATACGATCGACTTACCCGTCCGCCGGTGTCACAGCTAAAGGCGCTTTGTTACCGTGTTTGCCTTTGATTCGAGGAACTAATTACCGCTGTCTGCCACTCCTGTCAACACAATATGCTCTTTCGCATTGTGTAACGGGCGAGATCGACGCGCGGTGTGCCGCTCATTCATAGGTTGTCACGTGACATCACAGCAAGCAGCACATTAATCATAAGTCATAACCTAGAAAATGAGCCGGTATGATTTTAAACTGTGGAAAACCATTGTTTAGGATTAAAAATCTTACGAATTCGAAAATTTTTAAACAATACCACTTCAATAAAAAAAAAATTAAAAAGTAAATAAACGCGTTCAAATCTGGGTTTACACACTTGTTTATAAGTTTAAAGTTTATTAGGTTTAACAAAATCAAATCAAGCCTAACGCATTATAGCGTTCACGCACTTTTCTTAAGTTTTACCTTTGAGGTCCAGGTAACGAGGTGCAACCAGAGTTAGGTTGGTACTTGTGACACGCGTGGAGTTAGGTTGGTACTTGTGACACACGCGTGACGTCACACGGATCCAGGTAACGAGGTGCAAACAGAGTTAGGTTGGTACTTGTGACACGCGTGGAGTTAGGTTGGTACTTGTGACACGCGTGGAGTGAGGTTGGTACTTGTGACACGCGTGGAGTTAGGTTGGTACTTGTGACACACGCGTGGAGTTAGGTTGGTACTTGTGACACACGCGTGACGTCACACGGATCCAGGTAACGAGGTGCAAACAGAGTTAGGTTGGTACTTGTGACACGCGTGGAGTTAGGTTGGTACTTGTGACACACGCGTGACGTCACACGGATCCAGGTAACGAGGTGCAAACAGAGTTAGGTTGGTACTTGTGACACGCGTGGAGTTAGGTTGGTACTTGTGACACACGCGTGACGTCACACGGATCCAGGTAACGAGGTGCAACCAGAGTTAGGTTGGTACTTGTGACACACGCGTGACGTCACACGGATCCAGGTAACGAGGTGCAAGCAGAGTTAGGTTGGTACTTGTGACACGCGTGGAGTTAGGTTGGTACTTGTGACACACGCGTGACGTCACACGGATCCAGGTAACGAGGTGCAACCAGAGTTAGGTTGGTACTTGTGACACACGCGTGACGTCACACGGATCCAGGTAACGAGGTGCAACCAGAGTTAGGTTGGTACTTGTGACACGCGTGGAGTTAGGTTGGTACTTGTGACACGCGTGGAGTTAGGTTGGTACTTGTGACACACGCGTGACGTCACACGGATCCAGGTAACGAGGTGCAACCAGAGTTAGGTTGGTACTTGTGACACGCGTGGAGTTAGGTTGGTACTTGTGACACACGCGTGACGTTACACGGATCCAGGTAACGAGGTGCAACCAGAGTTAGGTTGGTACTTGTGACACGCGTGGAGTTAGGTTGGTACTTGTGACACACGCGTGACGTCACACGGATCCAGGTAACGAGGTGCAACCAGAGTTAGGTTGGTACTTGTGACACGCGTGGAGTTAGGTTGGTACTTGTGACACACGCGTGACGTCACACGGATCCAGGTAACGAGGTGCAACCAGAGTTAGGTTGGTACTTGTGACACACGCGTGACGTCACACGGATCCAGGTAACGAGGTGCAACCAGAGTTAGGTTGGTACTTGTGACACGCGTGGAGTTAGGTTGGTACTTGTGACACACGCGTGACGTCACACGGATCCAGGTAACGAGGTGCAACCAGAGTTAGGTTGGTACTTGTGACACGCGTGGAGTTAGGTTGGTACTTGTGACACGCGTGGAGTTAGGTTGGTACTTGTGACACACGCGTGACGTCACACGGATCCAGGTAACGAGGTGCAACCAGAGTTAGGTTGGTACTTGTGACACACGCGTGACGTCACACGGATCCAGGTAACGAGGTGCAACCAGAGTTAGGTTGGTACTTGTGACACGCGTGGAGTTAGGTTGGTACTTGTGACACGCGTGGAGTTAGGTTGGTACTTGTGACACGCGTGACGTCACACGGATCCAGGTAACGAGGTGCAACCAGAGTTAGGTTGGTACTTGAAACACGCGTGGAGTTAGGTTGGTACTTGTGACACGCGTGGAGTTAGGTTGGTACTTGTGACACGCGTGGAGTTAGGTTGGTACTTGTGACACGCGTGGAGTTAGGTTGGTACTTGTGACACACGCGTGACGTCACACGGATCCAGGTAACGAGGTGCAACCAGAGTTAGGTTGGTACTTGTGACACGCGTGGAGTTAGGTTGGTACTTGTGACATGCGTGGAGTTAGGTTGGTACTTGTGACACGCGTGGAGTTAGGTTGGTACTTGTGACATGCGTGGAGTTAGGTTGGTACTTGTGACACGCGTGGAGTTAGGTTGGTACTTGTGACACACGCGTGACGTCACACGGATCCAGGTAACGAGGTGCAACCAGAGTTAGGTTGGTACTTGAAACACGCGTGGAGTTAGGTTGGTACTTGTGACATGCGTGGAGTTAGGTTGGTACTTGTGACACGCGTGACGTCACACGGATCCAGGTAACGAGGTGCAACCAGAGTTAGGTTGGTACTTGTGACACGCGTGGAGTTAGGTTGGTACTTGTGACACGCGTGGAGTTAGGTTGGTACTTGTGACACGCGTGACGTCACACGGATCCAGGTAACGAGGTGCAACCAGAGTTAGGTTGGTACTTGTGACACGCGTGGAGTTAGGTTGGTACTTGTGACACACGCGTGACGTCACACGGATCCAGGTAACGAGGTGCAACCAGAGTTAGGTTGGTACTTGTGACACGCGTGGAGTTAGGTTGGTACTTGTGACACACGCGTGACGTCACACGGATCCAGGTAACGAGGTGCAAACAGAGTTAGGTTGGTACTTGTGACACGCGTGGAGTTAGGTTGGTACTTGTGACACGCGTGGAGTTAGGTTGGTACTTGTGACACGCGTGACGTCACACGGATCCAGGTAACGAGGTGCAACCAGAGTTAGGTTGGTACTTGTGACACGCGTGGAGTTAGGTTGGTACTTGTGACACACGCGTGACGTCACACGGATCCAGGTAACGAGGTGCAACCAGAGTTAGGTTGGTACTTGTGACATGCGTGGAGTTAGGTTGGTACTTGTGACACGCGTGGAGTTAGGTTGGTACTTGTGACACACGCGTGACGTCACACGGATCCAGGTAACGAGGTGCAAACAGAGTTAGGTTGGTACTTGTGACACGCGTGGAGTTAGGTTGGTACTTGTGACACACGCGTGACGTCACACGGATCCAGGTAACGAGGTGCAACCAGAGTTAGGTTGGTACTTGTGACACGCGTGGAGTTAGGTTGGTACTTGTGACACACGCGTGACGTCACACGGATCCAGGTAACGAGGTGCAACCAGAGTTAGGTTGGTACTTGTGACATGCGTGGAGTTAGGTTGGTACTTGTGACACGCGTGGAGTTAGGTTGGTACTTGTGACACACGCGTGACGTCACACGGATCCAGGTAACGAGGTGCAAACAGAGTTAGGTTGGTACTTGTGAAACGCGTGGAGTTAGGTTGGTACTTGTGACACGCGTGAAGTTAGGTTGGTACTTGTGACACGCGTGACGTCACACGGATCCAGGTAACGAGGTGCAACCAGAGTTAGGTTGGTACTTGTGACACGCGTGGAGTTAGGTTGGTACTTGTGACATGCGTGGAGTTAGGTTGGTACTTATGACACGCGCGTGACGTCACACGGATCCAGGTAACGAGGTGCAACCAGAGTTAGGTTGGTACTTGTGACACGCGTGGAGTTAGGTTGGTACTTGTGACATGCGTGGAGTTAGGTTGGTACTTGTGACATGCGTGGAGTTAGGTTGGTACTTGTGACATGCGTGGAGTTAGGTTGGTACTTGTGACACGCGCGTGACGTCACAGCGACGAGGACGCAGAGCTGAGAGAGATAATGGTCTGTGTGGTCATCGCTTTTCGAAAACTATGAAGCCATGCGTGTATGCAAACAATGTTATATATGTAATCTGAAAAACACAACTCACTTGTTTCGCGTTGATAATAATATTTTGAGTTGAGAACGCAGAGAAAATGAAAATTGCCTTGTATTTAATCCGCTTTATTTCCAATGCGGGCTAAAAGTTTTCAACAATGGCCAGAAAAACCGGGACGCTACTTTTGTATAATATGCAGGATGCAGGCTTAGATACGTACTTAATTTTACTAGTGGTAAAACATTATTTTGAATTTATACGTATTCATCCTTCGAATTAAACAACCAATTTAATTTTAAGGCGTGTAAGTCCTCACTCAGGTACTCAGGCTACGAAGCGTTAACACTATTTTCACGAGGCCAATTATGACGTCACTAAAAGCTTAAAAATAGCTTTTCGTCCACAGTGTTACTAAAATGTGTGTGATAGTCAGTCCCATCTATCAGACAATGTAATTGATAAACAGCGCGCACACAGTTTTTGACAAGGTTTTCGTCATTGAATGAAATGCTATTATTATTATTATTATTATTATTATTATTATTATTATTATTATTATTATTATTATTATTATTATTTATTATTGTTATTATTATTATTTTTATTATTATTATTATTTTATTGTTGCAATACATACCCTTTCCGTCAACAGTATACCTGAAACTTGGCACATAATTATGGCAGAAAAACGTCATACGTTGGGGTCATCCGACCAATCATATCAATAAATGCTGTTTTGTGTAAGTGCTGTTTAAAGAAACAAGATTAGTGATAAATTGCAAAGAGCTTTGATCAATTCATTTTTTCATCGATAAAATGTGAATTGTTTATCAACGATTTACGTCACGGACCGTTTCACAATGAAGAAGCGGGAAGGTAAATTTACAAAATTTAAATGCTATAAAATTGCAAGTATGCGCTTCTCAAACGATCAGACGATAACGACCCATCGTTTTTAGGTACTCTGTGTGATATTTGTGTCTGATGATTCCCCCTACAATTAACATAAACATGAGTGTATATGTATCTTAACACATACGATTGATTTTCTGACATTATCGTATCAATGCTTTTTGCTTACTGATTTGTTTCAATATAATTTTTTTTATCTAGAAACAAAATTTTGAAATGTCAAAACTTCCGTTATACATTTTTTGCGTAGTCAATTCACGCTCTTTTGTTTGGATGTCCGAGTGTTGACAGCAACATTGTTTATGAATGAATTTGTTTCGCAACTTCCTAAAAAGTTAATTGGAAACCCATTTACAAAAATCAATGAACATTCAATTTAATACTTAACGTACAGTAATTGTTCAAACCCTACCAAAAACAAATTATGTTTCAAATACGCTTGTGCCTATGTGTAAAAAAAAAAAGAGTGTGATTGTATTCATATTCACGTGATTGATTTGTTGATTGATTGATGACACCCATATCTTCTTCTGCATGTGGGTCGCTTCGTCACAATTTTAAAACCACGATTTCTTTTGCAATACCAATGCCTACTTGTTTATTGTAGCACAAACAAAATTACCCACTATGTTCAACGCGGACATACAAATACCATCCTCCACATGTGATGCGTGTTCAATTCACACGTAAACCAGTGCACAAGTACCAAGTACGCCATACGTGTTTTTTCAAGGCTATTACAATGACGTCAACTCTCATGCCTCGGTTTTACACGAGAGGTATTTAAACCCACGTTCACGCTGTTTTCAGTTTGGAGCTATAATACCAACTGAAGAGAAACCGAGGCGTCACACGGCAAATTATCAAACTTTTAAGCTGCCCCTGATGTACTGAAAATCGCGATGCATAAAAAAATAATAAGACACTACTTTCACTCAACAGCAACAGATCAGTCAATTGTCTACAGCTATGGACAGCTCATATTCTACCCATGCAGTTACCTACCGAGTTTCCTATGCACAGTATGCAACATAAGCAAATCAAGGTGAGAACATACACAACTCTTCCCTTCCCCACTAATTTTTCAAATCAGATATGATTACTGATAGTTATTTCTCATGAACGTATGTTACTTTACTTTACTGTAATTTAGGCCAGTGTAGGGCACAGTGCCCTCTTTAGCCTGAAAAGTGATGATTGATGAATGATAATGAGGGAGGGAGGCTTGGTACTGCACGTAGCCTACTCCTGTCGAAAAGTACCAAGGAGACGATCGGCTTTACATCCCATCCGAAAGGACGGTGTAAATTTGACCAGTCATTTAGGTTTCTCCACTAACCTGGACTACTGAACAATTGACGAGAAGAACGAAGCTTTTACACAAGCTTTCGAACCCTCCAATCTGCTTTAACTAACAGTAACTAATGTTTCGGAGGAGAGCAGTCACCCACCCACCCACCTCCTGACCTAGCCCGAGGTTGCTTAACTTCGGTGTTCGTATGGGAACCGGCAGCGACCGCGGCTTAACCGATGTTGACCATTGATTCTTAAATTATAGGTTGAGCCAAAACAGGGATGATGATATTTGGATTTTATACGTCCCATATATTTGCGACTTGGCTAATCAAGACGATAGTGAGTGCATGAAGCGAGTAAACAAAGACGAGTTCTGTTCGATCCTTGTTTTCGGTGAGTGAACAAGCATCCATCTTCATTTCCCCGTGTTAAATAGTGCATTGTTCTTAATTTCCATAACGTTGGAGTTAAATTTGTACCGGCTGATTTCGGCTGGCAATATAACCGACTTCATCTTAATTTTCTCTCATCGTCTAGGCCTATAATGTTTAGATATATTAAAGCAAACGAACCTTGGTTAATGTATGAGTAAGCGCAACTGTAGCAAGTCGTGTACATGATTAGGAGATATTTGGTTGTTTCTCGATCCAATTATACTGAAGTGTTGCGCGCGTTTATGTTGAAGAAGCGAATCGAGGCAGCCATGCACGCAACTTTGACTAACGTATTCTTCCCTCTTGTCGATGACGTGATGCAGTATAGCACGAAAGTAGTTAACAAACTTTGATTAAGAATGTATCCACCGTAAGTGTCACCTCCCGCGCCTTATTACCGTAATGAACATCTGAGGCACGAATCGCTTTGATTCAGCAATTAATTTACCAGCATACACGAGGATTCTAATCGAAATCTAGGAAGCGGTACATTTCACTAACGGGCGCACAGATGAATTGCTTCGGCGACAACCCGAAGGTGCAACTAACCTTACGGGTACGTGGTTCACCGGGTACGGCTTCGTTGGGTCTGTAACTACCTAGCTGCACCTTATACAAATCATTAATTCAAATCTAATTACAAAACTCTATTCGTATTTTATATTAACCCTAAGCATTGAAATACATGTACATCAACTTGCAAGTACAGTTCGATGTCTTGTTGTGATTTAAACTAAAAGCAACGCGGGGTTTGAGTAAAAAACGGGGTGAGGCTACAGTGTTGGGGACACGGTCGTGGGTTTATGGGAATACGTCTGTGTTATAGGGGGTAGAATATTTTCTTTATGATACTATGGGAATTAAATGAAAGTATAACGAAATGGATACTGTGCTACTGGAAATTCGAATACGTTATACTGCGACGTGTTTGAGCGGAAGCTCCTCTTTACCGTACACTCGAATAACATGTCCTATTGTTGCCGAGGCATCGTTGGGGTATTTCGATATTTGGGGTATCAATATTTCAATAACTCACTGAGCGAAAAGATGATTCTTATCGCTGTGCGTCGTTCAAACAGCGGCTCTTACATTGCGCGCGCGCGTCTTGTAGTTACTGTTACTTCTTATTCGTCTTCCATTCATAATGCAGCCACAACACACTCCAATCACTATACCCAAATAAGCAATGGCTACAACCAAAGAGTACAAGGGACACAATCAACAAGAGAGTACAATCTTTGGCTACAACAAATCTGCTGAAGCAATGCATACTCAGCGGTGCATGATTTACCATGTTTTTTTTGCACAAGCCGTGATTTAGAAACTCGCGACAGATTTTATCTCAGCTCCAATTGGACATTAAATATGAGTGGGAAAATTAAATACGTAATTAAATTTCAGCATCTCTGCTAAAAATTAGATTTATATACACTCAAAAGATATTTTTGAATCGAATAAAAGATGCAAGCGGATATCAAAACCACGGCAGGGGCGCGTGTTATGCCTTGAGCGACACAACTTTGTTAAATCAATCAGGTCTGGGAGGTTAGAGACAGGAAGAGGAAGATATGTAATTAGATAATAAGGCGGAGAGGAATTGAAATCGAAAATTAGCTGGTTAGAATTTCTACTAATATGTTTCAATTTATTTTTCCTTCCTCTGTTTTTTCCTGAATTAGATTAGGAAAATAAACATGAACGGAACTTGCTTCTTCCCACAGATTGATTTATGCGTAATCGGATTTATTCCTTTCAGTTTTACCATTTCTGTGATTTGTTTCTAATTTCGCTAAACATTTTAATTTGCTTGCACTAATATGTCATCGGATGTTTGTGTAATCAGTGATTGTAAAACTCAACTTGAAAACAAAACTACCAACTTGTAACTCAACATCTATAACTGGTTGAATATCTATTTCTATTGTGTGACCAGTGGCGGCTCTAGCGTAAGGGCACAAGGGCACGTGCCCCCCTCCTGGGACTCACGGAAATATCTTTAATTATAAGTTGTTATTTGGTACATCAATTACGTTGTTGTGGCAACTTTCAAATTTAAGTTTCGCTGAAGATATATTCATTTTTGTGTCCACTTTGTTTATTTTTGGAAGAATATTGGTCGTAGAAGTAATTTCATTGCTTGCGCCAGCTACGATTCTGCAGTGTCCACTGTCCAGGCTAAACAGCGTTGTGCCCTCGTATTTCAACAGTGAAGACCCCCAGGCACTGTTTGGAGCTAGACCCTTATGGACGAAATACATTGGCAGAGGGCACATCTAACGCGTAGCCACCACCGACACCGAAGATGAGAGAGAAAAGAAACCCAACCCTGCAGGCAGAAGACCTTTTCTGAGTAAACACCAAGAACGATAAAATAGACCTCGGCACGGACTTATTAGGGAGTCAAATGATAGAAAATGTTACTTAAATTCAAAGTCTCCTTTTTTTAGTTTATAAGTGTACCTGGCTAGAAAGACATGGCACTCCTTTCATTCAAAAAGAGGATACACAACAAGGAGTGGTAACTAGAAAACGGCCATTTATGCTATTTTAAAACTAAATTACTGGCGAAGTGTGTTGTTGTCACAGTATTGTCAGTCAGTAGGTATTGGGTTATCGTGCGAGTGAGTTGTGTTACTGCCGTGTTCGCATTTGTGTATTATGTTTATGTGTTGTAATATCGTATTGTTTTCGTAAATAAGAATTCTTTGGCGCATATTCTAAGTTGTGAACATCAAATTAGTTACGATCAAAAACTAGATATTAAAAAACTGGGACCTCCAGTAACTCATCTTAATTTGGAGCAAACTTCGTATGGAAAAAATAGAACTTATTGCCGAAAATTCCTAACCCGGTACTCTCTGCCTTAGCCGTGCTGACAATTGAAAAAATACTTATAAATACGATTCCCGACTTAGGTTTGCTCGAGACAAAAACAGGAGAATGGTTTTAACTACCCGCTACCGATGGGTGAGTAACGTGTTCTTACATTTCCTTAGTAAAATTCTCCTTTTTTAGTGATGAGGGGGGGGGGGGGGGGGGGGGTAAATTACGTTGTGCCCCCTGCAATGTGGATGTTACGGGCCGCCACTGTGTGTGACTATCTGTAGAAATGAAAACATTCTCTCAACATGAGGATTGGAGTCTGGCATGCTCAAAACAAAAGTAACCCGCTGAACAAAATTAGGCATATTTTGAGTGTAGTAAGTAATGTGATTAGGCGGAAGTCCACGAAATTTTGCATTTTAAAACAAATTGTGAAAATACGGGAAAACGTGTAGAGTTGCTACGAGAAGCGGAAAATTATTGTGAAAAACGGGATTTCACGGGAGATACGGGAGAGATCAGCACAATTTTCTGGTTGACCGTTGACTTACCACGGAAACGTGGTAGCAGTTCCGAGCTCGGTCAGTTGACCTTAATCATCATGCGCTCCGTCTATCACATGTTAAAACTCAGTGTGTACACTCGTCGTAGACATGGATAAATCAATGCACGATTGTGTTCGTGTATGCACCATTAATTACCATTAATACATTTATTTATTTATTTATTTATTTATTGAATGAATGTGTATCCTATACTCAGTTATAAAACTGATTTACATAGGACAATAAATCAAACTATATAATTACAATGAAAGCGAAACAATAGGAAAAAGACCGAAAAAAATTGAGAAAGCAAATGATAACACAACAACAAAAGTAACTACTAGGGCCTGGAAAAGAGAACATGAACAATAAAATATTGAATAAAAAAGTATGTACATAATTATAAAATTATATAACACGATAATACAATAATAAAAAAAAACTATTTTTTATTATTATATAAGCTACCATGGCAGTAATTGTAGCGAGGCACAATATGTATGAAAATAAGCGTTTATTTTTTTAGGGCAAAATTGAAAACGTTTAAAGCTATTTCCCCACGTTTAAACGCCCCAGCCTTATTCACTCGTGAATTTCGGTGACCGATACCCGTAAAGAGGGCTTCACTGATCCCTATTCCTCGTTCATCAGTGCTTGCTCACTTTACTTTTAGTTAATGCCCACCCTTCTTCCTGTACATGCCCTCCTCTACGCCTACAATTCTCCGCTTGACCCCTAGCGCTCTGCCTGTCAAAACGAATGGCAAAGGGGACGGCGCCATATATATATATACAATACAATACAATACAATACAATACAATACAATACAATACAATACAATACAATACAATACAATACAATACAATACAATACAATACAATACAATACAATACAATACAATATATTCCAACCATAGGTTGGAATTCAAATCTGCAACAATATAGCTTATATTAATTGATGCTTTTTTGTCCTTGAATTCAATAAGTTTGACGAAAGTATTGAACCGTGTAATGTGGGTATTATAACTTTGGTAGCTCGCTCGTTGCATCTATACACTGACCAGTTCACGTTTACGTCAACAAAGGAGACTATAATAGTGTTTGTTTTGTAACAATTTAAAAACATGCAATCGCTGATGAATTGCAAACAAGGCAGTTAGCATTCCGCGCGGATCCCGTTAACATGAACACGAGGCTTGAGGTACTTTTCATCAATTTTCTAAACAAAACGAAACATGAATTTATGTATTCCTATAAATGCAATTATAATTATGAGACATGGCAACCGTTTATGAAAATAAAAAATATTTAGCGCTTTACTCTATACAAACGAAAACCGCTAATTTAATATTTGGTGGGGCCGACTATGGATTAAATTACTAATTCGGAGTAGGAAAATATTTCAAATAAACCGATTATATTGGTCTCCGTACCATAATGCCGAAATATCAAGTGTTGGTGGAGGTGCCGGGTAGAACATTTTTGTATTGGCCTCTTTTGTAAATCAGTTTTATAACTGAATAGGATAGACATTGTATGAATAAATAATTAATAATTAAATGGAATTGGAAAGAATTATTATAACATTATTCTTGGGGCCTAAATGTTGAATTTGTGCACTACAACAATCACCACTTATAAGCTATACCTGATTAACATTGCATAATGGTCGGTATTTCAATGTCCAGTTAAAATTTACTCCTCAGATTATATTATTCGTGCAACGTTAATATTTATTTAAAACCAACATTAATTTAGCTTTTTATGGCATATTGCCAAAGTCGGTATCGTCCTGCTCGTTTAACGTGAAGTTATTCCTATGAATCACTAACTTGTTGTCGATCTGTTAAAAAACAAAATATACTTCGAAACCAATTAATGCGTATAGGTCTTCTTTCTGGGTTTCAATAAACAAATTGAAATATTATAGTATATACTATATTTAAAATATATATATATATATATATACATATATTTATACGTATGAACCATGGTATTAAGTAAACAGTCTCGTTGGTGAAAACATTTTATTAAACACGTGTCCGCAGTGAGTCAGTATGAACCAAAATGTTTGAAGGCCAGTGCGTCATGTAATTCAATCCTCTTCAGAGAGAGAATGAGGTCGCACAGATGCCTACTCCATATTTAACCTTTCTTTTCATTTCTCACATACATAACGTTAAATATATGTATAAAACGAAATCCAAATGTACTCACCCACTAGCGCCAGAATGACAGTTAGAAGCGGAGCTGCCGGGAACGAGATGGTGATATTGAACTCCAGCATTTGCAGAAGATCGACTGTAAAACAGAGAGCCGAATCGTTCACCTCTTGTAAGTATATGTTGCACATTTTAGTCAATGAAATGGCAGACAAGAGTTTGGGGGGCGTTCCGCGTCCTCCTTCCATCCGGGCAACAGTGCAACCACGTCATAAACCGCGTGAATCTTTTATTACAAATCGTCAACGCGAGCAACTGCCTCATAAACCTTTTCAATGTTTTATCACAAATCATCAGATAAAAACATCCCCGGGCCGGCCCGGCTGAGAAGGCGTGCAGCATTGTGTACACATCCGCACCCCACTGAGATAGGATCTTGTATCCTTACTATACTCTTCAACTGCAAGGTCTGGATTTATGGAGACGAATGGGTAAGCTGAAAAATTCAAAGCCTGTAAGAGAGAAAAACTAGAGGCTTTCTTCCGAAGGCTTATCATTCATGATTTGCGTCCACTGGGGGAGAACCTGTATATGGAGTATTGACGCACTCGTACCCATCACAGGGCACGCGATTATTTCTTGGAACCGCTAAAACTGTAAGCGATTAGGGAGACGCAGCATATTGCCGTTCATATCTAAAAATATATGAGCAGAGCTGAGAAGTATCGAAAACACGTATATTCAAAATACGGTTGTATTTTGAACCGGAAATACCTAAACTTAAACAATCTGTATTTTGACTCGAAAATACATTGTTATAAGTGTTTTGTATTTAAAAAAAATACTTTGCACACCAACCAAACTAAAATACATTTAACAATTATTTGTCATATTGTCACCAATCAACCAACAAAGAAATCCATTGTCTGACGCTTTTTCAAAACCTTAGGCCCACTTGAAAACGCTTGCTTTTTGCCAAAACCAAAACCAAAAATCGCGTTGCTAATATTTAGTCCTTTTCTTACTACCGGATAGTAAAATTATGAAATGTATTTTATTTTTAAGTATTTGTGTTCAATATTTAAGATACATGTCTTTAGAAAATATCTTGTAGTTCTTTTTATGTAAAATATAAATATTTTACTATTTTACCCATGCTCTGATTATAAACACAAGACAAGCATATATATTGTAAAGAAATGTCACAAATAAACTTGAAACTTTTCCGGTTAATCTTCTCTGTCGTTTGACACCACTGAATCAAGATTATTCAGCTTTGATGGCATCAAGTAGCTGGTCCCAATTCTCATTATAAATAAATGAAGTAGGGTACTATTGTTGATGGTGCACGCAGATAAGAATTCAAGCTTCAAGCGAGCATAAGCTACAGCGTTTGTCATTTCACCTCACAACAGAAGAGAAAAAAGACCCTTTGTTAAAGCCGACGAGGATTAGTCGTAGTATTAAAACCGTTTTGAAATTACTTTTTTCGAGTTCTCAATAATGTTTCAACCACAACGAAAACGTGATAACGTACTAGAACGTATTACCCATCTGGTTTCGTAAACAATGCACGATGTATATTCATGTTTCTAATGTACACAGTGGCTAGTGAGGTTGTTACTTTGATTATCAATGGTCGATGTACTCAACAATACAACAACCCCACTGCTTACAATATAGGGTGTATTCACGTATTGCGCATGGTGGCCACATTGGAGGCCACAATGCCATGTGATTGGTAGTTCATAGTTACTATGTTTCAGCTGGCGTTTGATTACAAAAGCATACAATAATCAATTTCCTACACTTTATCGGGGGATATACGTGTTCAATTTGTCATATTTTCCCGCAAACAATATTATTCGTTTTATTTTGACAGCTAAATGAAACTTGAAATAGTACTATAGGTGGCCTCCAATATGGCCGATGTGACGTCACGTGAATACTCCCTATTACCAATATTTCGCGTACACTGAACTGCTTATACGAAACCACGGGTGTTGTGTTACAACTTGTTCAATATGGTGTAGCATTCCTGAGTATTCATAGTTCCCTCGTGACATTACAGCGGCCATGATTGCGACACAATTGATGAAGGCCTATCCTACACGTTGGCGGAAATTATTTAAATTTACTAAATAAGCATAATTTATAATTTAAAAAGTAAATATAAGCAATAAAATATCGCAAAATTCCACACACCAATTTTATATTTAAAAAAACGGAATTATAAAGTACTAAGGATTTTTGTGTTACTACAACTGGCTTCAATAGTTTCTTCTTGGCAACGTCACAGTTTGGTCACAAATGTGGCCGCCACGCGCACAGGTGTGACGTACGTGCAACCTAAAGAAACGGTAATTCGCGCCACTATCTCTCACTCCCAATGTCCGCCATTTTAAACTTTGGATAAATAGTTAGTAAGCCTACTACTAACTAGTTTCCACCATGGCAACCAGACTTCTGATTGGTTGTTTCCACGGTGAAAAAAAGTTAGTAGCCTTCTAAATATTTATCCGAAGCTCATGATATACCAGATGGTAGAGGGTGATATCGTGGAAATATGCCGTCCGAACGTACTATTTACTACGGTTTCGAAAACTTTACTCGGGCCGAGAATAGATATGTAGCCGTTTTGGCTTTAGCCTGGGCGTAAGTCATAAATTTGACCTCGCCCATGTTTTTATGAGTAAGACAATCAGCGGAGAAGAGTGATTTCATTTAACATTCTATACGATTATAGTTGATTGATGAACGGTGACGTCGTGCCCTGTTTTTCCACCATCACAAATGTGTGGAACGTGCAGCTCGGTTTTATAAAGGAAAATCCGTTTTAAGCTATTGAAATAAACATTTGTGTTTACATATAGTTGATCCTAATCTAGTAGAATAATAACAAAATCACACAAAACTTCCCAATTGTCGAATTTGCGACATATTTCTGCCTACAGGTATTCCACAGGAATAGGCTATAGGCCTCCACATACCGGAACGAATGTACCTCTCGCTCCATCGTGATCATCATCCAATGACAATGTCATCCAGCCGCTCGTCGTCTCAATTACCCTCTTAGCTTAATAAACGGTGTAAGTCGACCGAGAGGGAAGCAAAAACGTAAAAAAAAAGTAAGGAAAAGCAATCGAGTAGAGTGCGGCCCTCACTGAGCTACAGCGATGTGTTGACAGTTGACACAAGTAACAAATTAGCTGCACAACTATTCGCGAGTGTAACACAAAGTACAGCGTCAACAACGCTCGCGTTCATTATCAAAGCCTCGTCGAACGTTGAGAACGTGTTGGTACACAAGTAACTTGTATATATACGAACCTCCAATAACCGATGCCGTGAGTTTGAACATTTGGGACAATCGAGACGATGAATTAATTGATTGAAAGATGGATGTTCACCTTTATGTGACCGCGCTAATCTTGACGGTGAATTATGAGGAAGATAGGGGAATGATGATCTTGAGAAGTGGGGCCAGGGTTTTAATGAAATACCATTACTCCTATTGTTTAATTGGGGATATATTCCATTTTTTTAATTCAAAAATGCACTTTTTCGGGTAAAGCAGCGGTATGAGTAGGCATAATATAATATGCATAATGCATTACTCCCAAGGCAGTTCACATTCAACTGCAACCAGTGGCGTAACTAAGGGGGGGGGGGGGGGGTTCAGGGGGTTTAAACCCCCTCCGAAACTACATCGAGAATGATTTTACTTAATACGACATTTTCTTAATACTATATGGTACGATCCTTAAACCACTTCAGTGTATAACAATCGCAACAAACAACATTTTCATTATATTTATCATACCACTTCACTAAGATAAGATATACAATTTCTTTCAATAATTCAATTATATTATTTATGTGTTCATCTACAACTAATACACCTTTCGCTCGAACCAGTAAAAGTGAGGGTACATATAAATAAAAATGCATTAATCTAATATTACAATATCACGGTCTGTGAATTAAAATTTAAATAACGTATGTGACTTGTGACCACAATGTTTCACTTTATGTTGAGATTATATTGAACAACCATAAGACATTAAAAACATAATTTCTATGCAATTCTTATTTAGAACTATAATTAATACCTACTATAAGTATAACACTGTACCTTCAATATAATACAAACAAACGAGTAGTGGTTCGAGTAGTATTCTTTGAGTCTAAAAGGCACAAAATAATTATAGAAGTGAAAAAAAATTTCGCCTTCGGCGAAATGGCCTCCGGCGGCTGGGGCTTCGCCCCAGACCCCTTTCAGTCCCATCATCTCACTTTTCCATAATAACCCCCCCCCCCCCCGAAATAATTCCTAGTTACGCCACTGACTGCAACTAAGTGTTAATCAATCTCTTGTAATCTGAGAAATGCTTCAGAGAGCAACTCAATTTGTTCTTGAACTACTTTTCAATACTTTGTAATAATTACGTGGCCATTCACTGAGCTGTCACGTCCTCGTCATCAAACACTTGCCGAGATTTGAGATTGCGTGTACGCATATTTTCAATCTACACACTGTGTGGGGATATTTATCTAGTAAAGAAAAAGAAAATGATAACGAATCGTAGTTTGTAAATAGAGTAACATTCGAGATATTATTAATTTTCAAGCGCATTTTTAACGGCATATTTAATTGCTTTTTAGGGCTTACTTGCTTGCATATTAGGAAGAGTTTTAGGGAATATACATCCTAAAACAGAGAAGTTCGAGCCAAATCAAGAACCGCTCTTGGCAGCACAACGTATTGCAATTCCAATAAGATGCATTACGAAGCTACAACGTACTTTTATCAAAATAAATCCTATCCTATATCGGGCTACGTATGTCAATATTGTCAACAAATGCCATGCGAGGACCAGTAAAGTGCTTGATCCACACAGCAAGCTGAAGAATGTCTACGCCGGTTATACCCAGACCACTCTTTTAATCGCCTCGCACGACACGCAGAGCTACCATGGACCCATGGCTACTCCGAACTCAGACGGGAACACGCGGCTCGAGATATAACACAGTTCGTATAGCCCATGCAGCGTGTCAAGGAACGTGTATGAGGGGTGATGTGGAGAGGGAGGGGGGGGGGGGGGGGGTTACCAGAGCACACCTCTGACCTAAGACGAAGACTCTTCAGTAAGTAGACGACTACGACGCAAATACACAGACACTGACCTTTTTACTCCCACCTTAGACGGTGATAATGCGATCAAAACCTTCATTTTGGAAATAAAGAGTAATTTGTACTTTACTGACCTACCAACTAAAATTATAATGGAAATTATTATAAAACCAAGAACGGGTAAACGTATGACTTTTTCCACTCACTGGCGTTTTACCATGGCTGCTCTCTTGATGTATAGGTATATGGTACCTGACCATTGACCTGTAACTTCCACGACCTAACTTTGCACCGCACCAATAATCCTAGCTTTTAGAAAGCAGAACGAATGTCAATTATTTTTCTAACTCTTCATCACGTTATGTAATTGCTGACAGTTGCGTATACACGATGGGGGATCTGGGGAAGCTTCACTCCTTCCGAAATCTCTGACTTAATAATGTATACAGTAAATATTAAACATTCATATAACAAATCAATTAGACCCGTTTTTATATGGCTGCGGCACTGCTTGAGGAGCCGCCCCTTCCCGAAATATATTGCTACGCCACTGATTACGAGCTATTGAAATAAATTAAAGTTTATATTTACGTTCGATGTGAATAATCGACGGCGAGTAGTCGGAAGTAAACGTGTGTACATATATTACACACTTTAAGAAATAGAAACACACGAGTGGAAGGAATAAAGTCAGAAGCCAAAACAAAGACCCACCCCGAACGGGACTCGAACCAAAGCCGGGGGGTTCCTTAATGCATTATGCAAGAGGGTATAAGATTAATGGTGTTGAGGCTTAACGCCTGCTAAAGCAGTGGGGCAAATCGAGACGATACGTGATAGAGGCGGGGGGGGGGGGGGGGGGACGGGGGGGACGATACTACGGACAGTGGATGGAGCAACGTGGCAATCAATCTAGCACAATGGTTCTCGAACTCTTTTCGACCCATCGCACCGACCTAGACCACAGCACAGGTATTTCGATTCGATTGATTAATTGATATTTGCCAACCGGTATATTCATCGTGTGAATGTGTGTGTGCATGACGGGTTGGACTAATGAATGGAAATAATGCCCCGACAGAATAGTATGATATCACGCATAGAACCAGAATACCTTGGAAGCAGCAGATTGGGATAATCTGAGATAGAGGCATGTGCAAAGTATGAATGTGCGAATGAATCGATGTAAAAGTGATCAATGATAAAGATAAAAGAGACAATGGTTGTCGGCGACTCATAACCAATGTGACTAACACCCTTGATGACCCTACCCTTGAAGAGAGAGAGCGAGATACGTACATGTGATGTCGTTGGTATATATATATATATATATATTTCAGTTGACCCCTACGCGCACTAGTCACCACATGCAGATTTTCATATTACCCTATACAATGCACACATGCAACCGGCCGATACATCAATAACAAAGAGCCGGATATTTTCTCGATTTACTTCGATTAGAAAGGAGTATTTACCTGTTTAATCGGACAAAAATACTATTGCTTAAGACTAATTCGTTAGGAATTTAGCAAACACACAAAAGTGGCTCGGCAATGACTCAATAAAAAATTGTCGAGCTTGGTCCTTTTCGAGTACATCGGGAAAAATAGCCCACATGACAAACACGGCAACTTATTTCAATCTGCTAGACCTTGGATAGTTGACACACTATTGCATGTCATGAGACATCATCCTATGTGTTTGTAATTGGGGCACTAGCAATAATTGTCACCAATGCCACACTTCACACCACGCAAGTTATAGCCGGAAACTTCAATAGATAATAATATAAATCAATATGGTTTATAGTTAGAATTTCAATAAAGTTGTTTAATAAATTATCGATTGGTATTATGCTTCGTAATCTGAGCAAACAAATTAAATTTAGCAGGCAAAAAACTAAGTATATATTATTTAGAACTATCTTGAAAACGTTACATCATATTGAAAAAGCGATGAATAATCCAGATGTGATGGTTTCGTAAGAACTTAAATTACAGTTAAAGTTATTTCTTTAAAGGCGCGTCCACTGGATAGGCTATTTTACGCCACTAGGATTAGCGAAATTAAATTTTGTAATTTGCAGGCAATTTAGTGTAAGAAAATAGGCTTGGAAAGATTGCCACAATTATTGTTATAGGATAAAACTTTGTCGTAAGCCCAACAGGAGTTCGTAATACATCATGTTCTGGGCATTCAGACACGTGTGCTGAAAACTTAGTGGAATATCGCACGTGTCACAACCTTAGGTGACCATGAGTACACAGTGAGACCTTTAGTAATAAATGGTTTTAAAAAGGTCTAAAATTAATTCGTTGCGTTTGTTATTTTGTTAGCTAATTAATTACAAATTCGTGATCTAATTCGTTCCCAAAATAAAAACCAAATAACAACTGATTTAACATTAATTGTCCACCGGATCTTAAAAGTTCGAGATTGAAATGGATACAGTGTTTATTTTTGTGAACTTATTAGAGAATTTACAATTAATTGGTTATCAAAGTTAGAAGCGTAACGGTTACCACATTTGAATTTTTTTTTTTTTTAGAGCAGTTTCTAGTTCTCATGAAACGTTCTGTTTCAACATTACATTGAGTTCCCAAGACATTACTTGTCCTCTTTATCCATCCCGGTTTTCTGCCTCTGGCAGCGTCAGTTTGGCTCCAATAAACATCCACATCTTCATCTCCATACTAAAAAAACGTAAATTTCCCGCAATACAATACTGTACTATCGACCCGTTTACCAACTATTCACGTGGTCAAGGCGTACTGAGTACTGAGACCGGCGCAACTCCCGACGGGCGTTCTGCCACGAAGACAGTGCTGTGCACGTCTATATAGAACACAAGGAGATGCCCCGCATAGATCCCCCAGGAAGTGAAAGAGAAATCCCATATCACGCCCGCCTCCTTAAAGGAGCTGCCCGCTAGTGCACTCTTAAATGACATAAGGGGGTGCTCTTCATGAATATTTCATACCAGGTCTGACGCCACCAACAAGCCACAAGATAAAAGGGCTCGAAAAAGAAGCACTATATTTTTTTTTGAGGTGAGTCTATTCCTTTAGGAGTATAAGTTTACATCGGACCCTGAAGGACAATAGTACACTTCGTTGCTAACCAAATCTGTTCTACATTTGCATGCTACATTCTACATACATAGCACTTGCTGGGTATACAGTACGTACAGTAGTGAAGACAACACAAGCAGTATAAGATCGTCGATCACCCGACTATCTTTTAAAAACCATTCGAAGATAAATTTAATTAGGAATGGTAAGTTTTAGGAAATAAATTCTATTAATTAAAGTGCAAAAAATGATCAATATCTATGTGGTTTATAATTAACAAAAGGGAAAACATGATTATTAACCAATATTGTGTATTTTTTCAAAGAGTTCATAAACTTGAACTACCTTCTGATTATGTAATTAACGTACATACTACATATATTGTTTCATACGCTTGAAAAGTTGAACGAGCGAATGAACGCATCGTAACGAAATTTCCCATCATTTCCCAGAATACAGTGAAGTGGAATAATTGTATAGGACGGCAAAGCGTCGTATTAACAACAATAAACCGGTCAAACTTTTGTATGTTTTCAGTCACACCGTGCGAAGTGTAAAGCATATCACACATGTTAGAACTGGTCTCGATCGTTTTCATGCGAGCGAACGTGGTTAGCGAATAGTTTCTGGGCCAATCAGAAGGTTGGAAACCGTAAGAACAGGAGAAAGCCGTGAACGAAGCGACTGCCACAATATTGTTTATAACTTTGGTAGCTCGCTCGTTGCATTTATACACTGGCCAGTTCATGTTTACGTCAACACAGGAGACTAGAATAGTGTAATTGTTTTGTAACAATTTAAAAACATGCAATCGCTGGTAAATTGCTAACAAGACAGTTAGCATCCCCCCCGCGCCGCGCGAGGCTTCAGGTACTTTCATCAATTTTCTAAACAAAACGAAACATGAATTTATGTATTCCTATAGATGCAATTATAATTATGAGACATAACAACCGTTTTTGAAAATAAAATATATTTAACAGTATACTCTAAAAACGAAAACCGCTAATTTAATATTTGGTGGGGCGAATCTTGAAATTTGTGCTTACGCTGATAAACTCATTTAATTTCTGATATGCCATAAACAATATACTTCACTGTTGAAACCCCATCGGACATGACATGTCCAATAATGAGGTATTTCGTCGGTTACAACTACAAACTTAAGCCCCTGTTCACGTGGTTAATATAAGAATGGCATAACGAGCATAGTTGAGAAACTGTAAGAATGACGGCCCCCTGCCCCCACAGCTACCCGACCCCCCTCAACTCCGTGACAACCCGACAAAATGAAATACGTAACTGAAAATCAGTTTGTCTCAATTGTTCAGATTGTTGTTTCGTGGAGTTGAGGGGGGTCGGGTAGCTGTGGAGGGGATATGGGGGGGGCCGTCATTCTTACAGTTTCTCAATTTTAGCTATGTATCACGAAGTTGTTTTACGCGTTGGTTCCAGTGCGATTGGCTTCAATGTACGCCGCGTATAAAGTTACGCTAAGCGAGAGCGAAATTTTCGATGATTTAATAGAACTGTCACTCATAGTCAACTTCTGACACCAACTCGATTTTGACTTGTTTTATGCGAAAAGTGAATAGTGTATTTGTTTAATTAATATTAAAATACCACAACTCGGAACTATTGTTGAGCACTGCCGTTCAGATATGTTGTAGACAAACATGTTGGAAGCAGGTTTACATAACCGTTGTTGAAACAAATCTATTCAGCTGAAATGTGTTAATTCAGTGGATAAAATCACTTGAACGTAAATTATACGTCTTCAAATGATATCTACGTATATAAAAAGAAGCTTGCTATAAGTTACAGCCCACGTAATAGTATATCGGGCTATTTATATAAATTAATTAATAGCAATATCGTCGTAAAAGTTTGCACGGACCGGGAATCGCACCCAGGTCCACGGTCCTCCGACGCACCATCTCAACTATTCAAAAAGCAAACGTTTTCTACTATTGCTATTTGCTACCATGCACTTCACAACATTGTACAGATAGTGTAGTGAAGTATATTATAGTATAGTATGGTATAGTATAGTATAGTATAGTATAGTATAGTATAGTATAGTATAGTATAGTATAGTATAGTATAGTATAGTATAGTATAGTATAGTATAGTATAGTATAGTATAGTATAGTATAGTATAGTATAGTATAGTATAGTATAGTATAGTATAGTATAGTATAGTATAGTATAGTATAGTATAGTATAGTATAGTATAGTATAGTATAGTATAGTATAGTATAGTATAGTATAGTATAGTATAGTTAGTATAGTATAGTATAGTTAGTATAGTATAGTTAGTATAGTATAGTATAGTATAGTATAGTATAGTATAGTATAGTATAGTATAGTATAGTATAGTATAGTATAGTATAGTATAGTATAGTATAGTATAGTATAGTATAGTAAAGTAAAGTAAAGTAAAGTAAAGTAAAGTAAAGTATAGTAGTGTATTGTATTGTATAGTATCGTGTAGTGTAGTGTAGCGTAGTATAGTGTACTATAGTATAGTGTAGTATAGTAAAGACGTCAAGCCGAAGGATGAAAAAAGGGGAGACATGTTGCATTATTCTTTTAACAAAATAAAGAATGCTTTTCGTGTCATAATCACATAACATACAGCGAGACTCACCAATAAACACGAATATCTGATGGTGGGAGTAACGAAGCAGCATCGATATGGACACGGTCTGAAAACAAAAAGAACTTGGTTCAAGCACCGATATAGGAGCAACACATGCTTTGGTGGCAGATTCAATCTTTAAGAAATAAAACAATCGTAATAAATAAACATTTTTGCAGGTTCCTGCAAAACACTAGAACAGTTATTTCATTCGTTAGGTCACATCACATCATGCACAAATATTTGTTTGGAACTTGATTAGGATCTGTAGAGTAGTTCTGGGTGTATCCCAGACTCGACGTGCGAAGGACGAGTATATGAATAATGGGGCCCAGATCCGACTGAGACTAGTGCAAAATATAAGTATCCACATCAAACTCAACCCATCTAGTAATTGCTCTAATACTTATAAGTGAAATAATCTTAAGCTAGCTCTGTGTGACGCCTTGATAAGCAACCAGCAGGGCGATTCTCTAAGATGCGCGGTAAATTTAACTTTAACGACACTTGTGTTAAACCTACCACACGATAAGCTAACGCGCGATTCCCAACTACCATTTCATAACGTTCGATAACCGTATCGAAAGGACGTAGCCGTTTCAGCAGTGCAGCGCCTGTTATATATTAGTTTGTGTATGTTTTCGAGATGGCTGTGTACACTATAGAAAGTTCCAATGACAACGCGTGAAGAAATGGAACGTTTGCCATTGGGTGCGTTTGATTTCGGACACCATCTGCACTGTTTGCACATATTGCAGCATTAGGGTTCGTTTGATTTACCGTCACCTTTTGTACTTTATGCCATGTATCCCATGAAATAACATGGAGTGAGTGCAAAGAGTATAAAAGGTGTAGCAAATCAAACAAACCTAGTGTTTGAACTTAGAACTATAGGCCTAGGGTTCTAGGCCTACCCTACTTGCCGTGACGGCACGGCCAAACTAGGAAAGTAGGGTTATGATACAAAATTACTTCTAGACTTTTGTTACATAACTACAAATTATATTTCCTTACTCACACACATATTTTTAAATATAAATATCGTATATTTGTATCGATACACACAACAAATTTCTATAATCAATTAGTTAAAAAGCTGAAGTGAACATGAAACGGCTTGAAAAGTCCGCCATGTTTTCTTATCGCACGTCTAAAGGCGCGTCTATGGAGCGCGCTACTTTTAACGTAGGTGGTAACGATCCTTGTCGATAAAACGGTAGAGAATCGCTAACTCAATGCGGTATGGCTCGTAACGTCCAAAACGGGCGTTAAATTTACCATAGACCTTAGAGAATCGCCCTGCAGGTCCACGTTCACAAACATTAGGCTGGAAATCATAGTCGTCCCCTACCCCTAGGGGCGCCCGTCGTTGCTAAGGATGTGTTTTCTTTATGAGAAATATAACATGCATGAAATTGTTACCTGGCAACAACGGGCGCCCCTGGGGGTAGGTGCCGACTATGAATACGGACAAAGTGCAAAGTTACCGCCATGTGCACCGATCAGTGTACAGCCTTCTAAAATAACTCACGGAAAGCGAGCAAGGTCTACTTGATCAAGTAGACCTTGGAAAGCGAGAAGTCCAGTAACTACAAGTTTTTACAGGTTAGTTTTTATTTGCAAAGAGCTGTGATTTTTCGTTTTCATGGTTACTTTTCTTATTTACAGCAATATAAATGTAATTTCTACCTTCCATATTTACGGATCGCGTTGAAATAAGAATATTCGTGACCGGACAAAAATCCGCCATTTTGTTTTAGAAAAATTATTTCAAGTAACTGTGGTGTAACTTTGTTACTTCTTGACCGATTTTCCCACAAAACCAATGGCGATCAATCCTTATCGAAGCTTGTTGATGGTCTAAATTGTAACTTGATCGGACTCTGTTCAAACCGCTATCGCGAGACAGAAAAAAACAAAAAATAGAACGAGTGGAATAAAAAGTATAATAAAGACGCTCGCTACGCACGCTTAAAAAACATATAGAAAGTCTGGAAAGTCTATAAATCATGCACATAAATCTAAGCCAGCTATTCAGCTCTGTGGAAAAAGGAAAATTCTTGAGTGTACATTTAAAACTTGACATTCAAGAATCATCTTCTACTAGTCTAAAGGAATTTAATGTAATCCTGACACAAGCAATTTCAGGCCTTTTGTTCAAGGCACCGTAACAACGCAGGAACCTAGATCCATGCTAATTAATTGCCCGCTAATTAATTAATTGTCGGCCACAACAGCAATAATAACAATACGCAATATAGCATTCAGTTTATTCAACTGGTTCTTTTGTAGCTATTTAGTAAAAAGTTCATTTCAATGAAATGAAATGGAAGTGAGTAAAAAACTAGAAGAAGGTATCAAAATAATACACGACTTCATATTTTGTATTGCTATAAAAAATCCTAATTAATTTACAGATGATTCATTATATATGCACTGTGCACATGTAATATTGTACGTTTTTGGCAAAATATGGTCATTGGCTCGCCGTAAGTGGCAAAGCCAGCTAGCCAATAGAACACAATGGCGCACGGTGTAAAGACAGGGCCGAAAAAATAACATGTGTTTTGAGCACATGCACCAACAACAAAAATCAGGCCCCGGAAAATGTACTGTTTCTGAATCACTTTGGTGTAATTCGTTGTGTTATTATTACAGAGAAACACAATGGTAACAATTTTGCTTTTCCATTAACTAATCCCTCCTGTTTTAGACAATGGGCTTACAGCCGCCCCCCCTCCCGCCCCCCATAACCAAATTACCGCAAATCCCCCGTCCATTTCGCTATGCTCGATGATGCGGGTGGTTAAAACAAACCAAACGCAACAAAAATATGCTTTTGTAGTTATAAAACGTAATCAGCGAGGAAACCTTTTAACTGAGATTATAAAAAAACGTTTAAATGTAGAACGTCCGGCCCCGTGCGCAATCACGTCATAATCCTTGCAATGTGGTGGGGGAATTGAGGGCTCTTTGTCCCTCAGGGCATTAAGTATAGGGTCATTGGTATTCAAGTATGAAATCACTTCGCATTATGTTTACTAGGTTTGATGGCACAAATTCAACGAAATTGTAGATAAGTTGACAAAAGATCTATGGTACATCAGGCTTCTCAAACTTTTTTGCCCGCAACCCCAAATTTCAAGGTAGAAACTCTAGCGACCCCGTCTTATATCGGATCTTATTTGCGTAGTTTATACGCTGAAATAGATGGTCGCTTGTTAGCCGATACTTTCAGCGATTCGCTTCGCTCTATGTTGACATTTTTATAAGACAGCTGCATACACACGGTCAGTTTTTGACCTCAAGGCGACCGGACGATGGACTGAACGGATGGAAAACTGATGCAAAACTCTCGTGTGTACAGAAACTGGCGGCCTTGAGGCCGACGTACGATGGCCCGATCGGATCTCTGCCAGGACAGTGTTTTTCTATCCGGCCGGCGTCAGGCCATCAATCGCGCATGCGCAGAATGCTCATTACTCAACCCCATTCTTCCATTTTAGTTTTGAAATGTCACAAGCAGGGAAAGTGTGGGCAGAGCCCCAATTTGTGACTGACTATTGAAGTATACAAGAGTCATCCGTGTCTTTGGAAAGTGAAATGTGCCGATTATATGAACAAACTAAAAAAGAAGGCCGCCTATAATGCTTTGGTAGACGTTTGTTTAAGGCCGATTCACAATTGAAATAAGAGTTGAAATAGTGAAATAAGCGAATTGGAACATGCAATAACAATGCTGTGGTTCACAACTGTCACAGTGGATTGAAATAGTCATAAGAAATTAATCAATTCCATTTCTTATTTCAACTTCCTTATAACGAACCAATCAGAACGCAGAAGAGCCAGAAGAGAAGACCTACTACGGAGATCAAAACAAAAACGGTGGTGCCGGATGTGCTGTTGTTGATGTCGTCAATGAAAGTAAATACATATTTAAACACTGGCTTGACTACTGAAATAAGGTACTAGGAGACTGTTGTGAACCAATAGCTTCTTATTTCACTATTTCACGGATTCTTATTGCAACTCTTATTTCAATGGTGGTTCGGCCTTAAATTAAAGACCCGAGCATCAATGTCGAATTTATCAAAGCAAAAATATAATGTCTATACATTCAAGTACAAATGTAATACAAAGAATGCACTAACAAACACATCGTCCTCCACCCACTACAAAACTATGAATTATGGTGACATTTCCAACCGGCCACCTTCAAGGCCGTGGCCCTATCGTGTGTACGCAGAATCTCGAACGGGTCAGTCGGCCGAAGGCCGCCATCAGTCCAAAACTAACCGTGTGTATGCAGCTTAAGGAAGTTTCCCGCTGAGCCACTTTTTTCAACTTTTCTATATAAACATCTTTTTATACATTTCCTTTAGAGAGTTTGATTCTCTAATCTATATAATCTATATAAACGTTTATTTCCATTTTTCATAAGCTCATGACCCCAATTTGATTCCTCGCGACCCTAGTTTGATTCCGCCCTGGACTGTACATGCATTGTCAAGCAGAGAGCAGGAAGTCACGTGTCCCCATCAGATGAGCTTCTGTGAGAATGAAGCTGCATCAATGATTAATCTTCTCTTTCAGTAGATCGTTTCTCCCTCCGTGGGATATGCTGACTGCTGAGTGCTGACATACCTGTAATAACGTGACATGTCCAATGCAACAATACTAAAACTGAATTCGTTCGTTTTTTTTCTTATCGCGTCACGGCTCACGGCTTTACTTTCCACGAGCCTTAAGGGGGGACAACACTGAAAATCTCATTATTTAAAACAAAAAATGTCAATCTACAATTTGTTTTATTTAATTGTTTAAACTATTAACAATCGATTAAAAACACAAAGTAAATTATATATTTCATATAAAATACTCATATCTATATTCTTGTGGATGTATGCGCTGCGTGTTTGCCCTAAAATGCGAGCAAAGACCGGTTTTGTTGCGATTTTGCAGGAAGTTTTTTTCCTACACAATACAGTATGGAGAAATTCATATCTTCTAAACTGGCCACCTAAATCTTATAATATTTTGTGTGTATGTTCTCCAATGCCATTAAGATAAAATGATGCATGGCCAAGTTTGTATCTATGTAAAAAGTATTTTTTTTTCATTAAAACATTTTTATTTTTATTTTTTTATAAAAATGTTAAAAGTAAAAAATGTATAGCCTCCATAAAAAACACAGGTTCAAAGTGGTGATGCATCATTTCATTGCTTGTCTGCATAACTTCAAATAACACTTTACAAAAGTTGATTATCTCAATTGGTTCTCATGTAATCGTTTTCCCGGTGTGCATTGTTGTAATAACAACAACAATGTCAATAACAATAGAAATATAAATACAACAAAAAATTTTTTTTTTTATAACTTTGGGTAAGTGTTTGGTGTGTTCAACAAGTTTCAGTTTAATTGTTGCCATAGAGCAGAAGTTAGGATTTTCAGTGTTGTCCCCCCTTAAGGCGCTTTCATAGCAACACGGCAACCCGTTTTTTCCGGACCGGCAAGTCATGTGAACCAATCAGGGCAGGCACGGCAAGTTTCCGATTGGTTCACGTGATCTGCCGCCCCGGAAAAAACGTGTTGCCGTGTTGCTATGAAAGCGCCCTTAGTTTCTTTCAGGATCATTCCAATTTCCAAGCTCGCTTGTCTGGATCTCTTTTTGGCTTCCTCCCTTTAACCTCTCCGACATGTATTGTTTTTGACAGTCTCTATCTTCCAACCATTTTGCGCCCTAAATGTCTAAGTATTACTGTGTCAATCCCACACACTTCGCAAGAGACAATCTCCTATCTCTTCTCATCATATCATTACGCACTATATTCGATTTAAAGCGATACTAAAACTACACCCGACCGCACCGCGACCACCTCACTATACCGGTATTCGACTTCGACGTAATAGGCGTATAACGTCACACGGTAGACGTTCGCTTGTTACTGTTTAAAAAAAAAATATGTTACCTGATCCAAGAGAATCGAACCCATCCTGATGGTTAACAAGATACAATATGTTCGTACGTGTATAACCGGTATAGCCCAACTGTTATCCATTAAATAATGTATTATTATCTAGGAGAGGGCTCTGATAATGATAAGATACTTTCCATTAATAATTGTTACTTGACGCCTCCATTATTGCTATCACGCCACTTGAGATGACGAGGGGTGATGGACAAAGATAAAGGACAATTTAAAAAAACATGCCTTTTGCGGGGTTCGAGTCCAGGTGGTATATGCTCAGGGTCTGTGGCCCAACCGTATGAGCCAACACGGACGACAAACCACGTTTTAAATACCTCATCCATTACAATATTTTAATGTATAATTCCAGTTGACCACCAATACTTTAGGGGGTAAACGTGGTGGGGGTAAACGACGGCGCGAACATTGATTGTAATCCATTGTTTGTGAGAAATAGTAATAATAACTGAAACAGAAAGTGAATATATGAATCAAATTTATACCTCCATAGAAACATGTCACGAGACAAATTGAAGACCGCGGCCTGCTCGGGACGTGGAGTGGAGGCGTTGTCGCCCATGCGCGCCCGGCACGTTACGTACGTATACGCGTCGTAGAACAGCCTCCCGGCGCTCCACGACGCCGAGCCCAGACAGAACTCCAAGATTATATATACAAACAAGCTAATTAAAGATAACGAAGAGCTGAATTTCCCTGTCATTATTTCCACGAGGCTTGTTCGCATGGCGAAATATTTTTCAATGTTCCGATGATTAGAGATCTTGTACTGGCGGAGTTTGGGAAGTGGAGTGGTGGGGGGGGGGGGGGGGGGGCTATATTGATGAGACAACGCGGTGCTTTATCATATTATTACACCACGTGATACAGGACACCGCGACCTCGTTGAGTACGGGGGGGAGGGGGGGAGGGTGGATATCAATTACCAGACGATATACAGGCTACTTAACTAGCATAATATATCAAAATTATGATGCTCGCCTAGCCCGCGCGCTCAGTCATTTGTAGCTGAATAACCCTTAGCCCAGTAATCACATGTCATTGAGCCGCCGGAGACGCCACACCCACCCCGCCAACGTCATCAAGAGCTATTGACGGCCGGCGCCAGCCACCCCCAACGCAATCTATCATCACAAAACACACAAACTACCAAATAAAAAAAAAAAAACGGCCGGCTGCGTGAATTCTGAACTTAGACGTTATTTGATGTAACAAGATGAAGGAGGGGTAGTTGGCCCCTTGTAATGTTCAACGCAAATGATGGAATTTTCTCCGTTATGACTGTGTAATTGAGTATGATTGGCACGTCCGTGGGGAAGTCACATTCTGAACTGATGTTTGCGCTCAATTAAATCGACATAACTACGCGTATACATGTTAATGTTGTCATCTAGGTTATGTTGTCATCTAGATCGTTAAATAAAGGTCTAGTGTTCCTTGGTCAGCTTTCACTGTGTCCACACTGCACCATGCATCTCAACTGATCATGCCTCCCAATCTCTAAACACGCGATCAAACATGAGAGACTGTTTCGAGGATACATCCAAACTCTTGGATTCATCTCTGTTGACTATTTCAAACTACGGAGACGTTGCAAACTACAGCGTTGTTATTGCACGTTCCAATACGCTTAAACCTCGTGTTGATATTTCACTAAACCAAACCATATTTTAATTGTGAACCATATTTAAATGAATCATTTAAATGAATGACTTGAACATTATAAAATATTTCATTTTGATTGGTGTAAAAGTGACAAGAATCAAACAAGTTTTTCAGAATTGATGAACGTATCAAGGCCCTCTAGATCTTCAATGACAACAATGCACAACAATGAAAAATGCATCTTAACCTTAACATGTAGATAGAAGTAATCACGGCCCTTTAGACCCATTCTGAAAATTATCTATAGGGAACTAGCAACACCAAAAGACAACAATGAAACAAATGAATTGAATCGATGGACAAACAACAAGCTGTCAAAAAATAATTTCTTCTGGTTATGGAAAACAGAACAAAAAACAAACAAGTACACATACAAAACTTTCAATTAGTCATTGTCTATCATTAAAAGTTTTAAATGGCGAGCAGTTACTATTGCTACACTTGTTTTTATTTCTATGGTTGCAATTTTATTATTTTGACAGCTGATTGTGTGTCCATCAGTTCAATTCATTTGTTCCATTGTTGTAGTCCTGATGTGACGTCAGTTGCGAGTTCCCTATACCAAGTCGGTATTATAAAGTACGCTATTAAGGTCCGGTTATAAACTTCGGATAAACATTTAGAAGGCTGCTAACTTGTTTTCACCATGGCAACAACCGATGGGAAGTCTGGTTGCCACAGTGAAAAAAGTTACTATAGCTTATTACTAAATATTTCATAATTTCGGTATTTCTGCCAGGGCCACACTTGCGGATAAACCGCGCCGGATCGACCGCTGTATTCGTATGTGTCTCATATACCACATCAGGCGGTGCATACGCATGCAGCGATCGGACCGCGCGGATCGTCCGCCCCCGAGGAACGTGGAGCATTGTCTCTTGTGAGGGATGGGATAGGTTGTTTTCACTTCGTTTTGAAACATCTAATATGTTCGACACAGAACAATGTATAAGTAAGGTAAGCCTAGAGGCTAGAGAGTGTTTGTGAACGATATAAGGTAAACCAATCGTGACTTTAAAATAACGCCATGGGGAAAGATTTGCCTTCAAATGTACCCGGAAATGGTGAGTTACTGTAAAGAAGATAAAAAGCGAGGAATTTGTCTGTCCATACATGCGATGGAACTTGCACCCGCTTCGTATATTCAATGGATGTACGCACAATCGTTTGCATATCGCGTAAATGCAATACGAACACGTTCTGTCTTCCATCGCAGAACAACACTATGTGCGCACGATAAGCACTTGTGAATGTTGGTTTGGTAAGTAGGCACCTTGCTGAAACCACGCGGTACACCCGCAAGTGTGGTAATCCTAGAATGTTGGCGGTTGGACCGCCGTGGATTGTCGGTGCGGTTCGCCCGCAAGTGTGGCCCAGCTCCGGTCGACTTGGCCTCAAAGCGACCTGATATACACTTCAATGCGCTCATGTCAATGCGGCTTGGAGAAGCGGGCTAGCACCTCCAAAGCGAGCCAGAATGCTTTGATTAGCTCGCGATACAACATTACGCACCGAATAATCAAAATGGCGGTTGCCAATGGAAATCGTATGATTGGTAATTGCTGTGTTGTTATATAGTTAGAGCTGGCTGTGAGTACAGTTTCTCGTCGTCTTTCAATAGGCCTCTTCCGATCACTATGACCAGTGAAATACAAAATATAAGCACTAGCTCAAGTCGACTTCATTTAGCTCGATTTCTTATACGTGGTGCGAGTATTCGGAACATTCAATCTTCGTACTCGATTTTTGGCTCTTTGTCGCCAACTTTGAAAACACAGCCAACGGCCGTGGAACGTATAGTCTTGACTCATAACTCTTTCAATAAGTCGACAAATGCACTTCCTAGCACGCTATACACTCGCCGACATCTATAAATTAAGGGTAGTACAGAAATCTTGTTTGTGATCTCAGTCAGTATATCAACTTAGCTTGTTTCCCAAACGAGCAACTCAAGAGTTGAGCAACTAGTGAACCACAGCAACCAGAACCAAACGTGTGATTTGCAGAGCATTCGTAGTACTCATCTCATTTCTACATTAGTAATTTGACCACGCTCATATTTGTTCCCACATTTACAATGATACTGTGCTTATATGCACGTTGAGGTTTTCTTCAAATTCAATATAGTTCGGACACAAAATTTTTTAAAGAATTACTAAAAGTGAAACTTTTTAGGGAAGTTTAGAAAAAAAAAAAAATATGATCTATGCATTAATCTAACAAAAGCTCAACGTACGTAAAACAACAGTTTAGTTCTCTATGTTTTGGTTCAAACAGAACCGAAATATGATTTTTCTGCATGTAGTTTGAGTAGTACGAAAGTATTGCTCGCCGGACGTTCAGAGTGGTTTTCTGGCCGCACTGGGAATTTCTGGGTATTTCCTGTCCGTGAGTTTCCGATTGTGTGAACACCGTTGACGACATTCAATGTGTATGCTGTTGTTTGGTTATCGTATTGCCTATTGAGAATTGTAAATACTTTACCCTAGGCGGGGCGAGGCTCATAAAATAAACTCGGAGTATATATTATTGGCTTTGCTAAATGCGCCCTAACTTACGCAGGCTTATTTCAAGTCTAGTACCAGTACTTACAAAGAGTGTGTGTTCTTCACAGTTTGAAATACCTGGCCAAGCCAGACGACCTGGGCCATCCATAGGCGCTTCCCTTGCATTCATGCTTTCAGATTTCAGCTTCAGCCATTGGGCTTTATTCAAATACTTCAAACCCAATGATTCAGCTTTCACGTCACAACAGGGGTAACAGGCTACAGCAGGGGTGTGCAGCCTTCCGCGTGACTGAGCTATTTTGAAATTGTATTCTAGGCCGCACTTAAATGTAGTGTAGCCTAAGTGCTACGTTTCATGAAAAGTTTAGCGCTGCGCTGATTTTGATTGATATAAGAAAGAAGAAAGGTGTAAATATACCCACATTATTATGTACATGTCATGGAACGCCCCAGCTCTTCAGTTAGTGAACCAAGATCATTTTAGTAAGTCGCAATTTTGTTGCAGTTGCAGTGTACTCAAAAGATGTACAAGTTCCTAAACCACTTGACGTCGCACGTTGCACAAGCCTAGGGGGAATCGCAAGGTCACGTGGAAGACAAGTGTGGGCTACAGGAACTTCGAACTATTGCAAAGGAAACGTATTTACAAGGGATGTACAGCCAACGGTTTAGCCGCGGTCGCTTAGCCGGTTCCCATACGAACACAGAAGTTAAGCAACCTCGGGCTAGGTCAGGAAGTGGATGGTGACCACTCTCCTCTGAAACACTAGTTACCGTTGATTAGAGCGGATTTGAGGGTTCGAAAGCTTGTGTAACAGCTTCGTTCTTCTCGTCAACTGCTCGGCAGTCCAGGTTAGTGGAGGAACCTATACGACTGGTCAAAGTTACACCGTCCTTTCGGATGGGACGTAAAGCCGATGGTCCCCTTGGTACTTTTCGACAGGAGTAGGCTACGTGCCAGTACCAGGCTTCCCCTCCTCCCTTCCTCATTATCATTCACCAATCATCACTCATCAGAATAAAGAGGGCATTGTGTCCTACATACTGGCCTTAATTACAATAAAATAAATAAATAGGGGATATACACGATTATCGATATTCAATAAAATTTCGATAATCAAGAATAAAAAATATTATCGAATGGTTTGTTTTCTGAAAGAGCGTGTTCGTAATGCATTATTTCGTTCTTCTTGGGCCATTGTAGTGTTGCAATACTGGGCATCGGGCCTGCAGCATGTGATTATAGTGATTACTCTCAACAGGGCTACGTCATGTGTCCAAGGAATGTTGCTACTCCCTATATTGTTATATGCGCTCTGTTAGGCGTCGTAATATCAAGGAATTTGTAAAAGATGGCTACACGTTGGTGCTTTTACCATCGATCGATAATACAGTCACCTTTTCGAGTATCGATAGTTTTTATTTTATCGTTGTGCATCCCTAGTATTACTACCCTTTACTAAGTGACTAGTGTACAACGGCTCTGGAATGGGCACTAAAAAAGACCGACGGATAAGAGAAAGGAATTGATAAAAATGGCGGCGATCAAAGACGACGGAAGACGGGATCGCGGGCTCTACGAAGACTGATTATATCCAGACTCCAGGCGGCTTCACACATATTGGAAAAGATTACCGAACACATAATGAAGATGTTTTCCCGTGGCTTGTTTCAGGCGGGGGGGGGGGGGGGGGGGGGGGGGGCGCAGACGAGCTGTAGACCGACGGGCGTCAATCAACCGTCAACCTCGAGATAGTTGGCCGAAGGCTACCCATGCTGAAGGTAAAAACCTTACAGCGGGCGCGACAGTGACAATGGATAATAATTTTTGTAGGAATCCCTGTTATAGGGTGCACACCAGCTTTACCTGATGAGCCCCTCTTCAGGTGACTAACAAGGTATATTGGGGTGTTTGAATATTTGGGAAGGAATGTCCGAGGGCTGTTAGTATTACTCAGTCCCAGCATTCGCCTTTACGACTGAGGAAAACCTCGGAAAAAACCTTCAGTCAGAACTGCCGGTGGCCGGAATCGAACCGGCGACCCCCCGGATTAGAGTATCGCGTCTTACCGCGGAGCCACCTCTATCGGTAGTGACAATGGATGACAATGGATGACAATTAAACGACTAACCTGGTCGGCCCGGACGCGTTTACGGTACATGACCTAAGTCTACAATGTCCTGTTCACATTTTATTTCAATTAAAATTGAGTTAATTATATGATATTTATATTTAATTAATATTCATTAAATCTATATCATATTATATGATTAACAATTCGTATTTTTGATCAAAAAATATTTAACATTCAAAGAGTTATTCATAACACTATCAGTGTACACATTTAGAACATTTCAAAGGTAATACCGAAGATGACGTGTTAATCATTTTCTTGCAAAGCATCCAATTTATAAATTTATAGTGAAGCGGTGCACAACAAAAAATATTTGCCACATATTATAAAAGATGGCCATAAAACTATCATCAGGGTGTACTATACATAGAGCAACTCAACACGATATTACTGTAAATGTCTACCAATGCCAACAATCTGTATGATTGTGATGATCTTGAGCAAAGTTTCACATATTTATTTCACTTTGGATTACACGTCCTGAAATTTTTTCGTACAGCTTTTTTAAATGCGCGTCACTTTCTTTGGAAATTCAAAATAACAATTAACAACTCCAACTCAGTTTATTAGAGCAACTAAATAGCATTTCTAATTAGAAATGTTGTCACTTGTGGTTCAGACCAGACCAGACCAACCAGTCTGATAATATATATATATATATATACACGTCCCAAAAGAACCTTGCAGATGCTTTTATCATGAGGCGAGTGAGTCGTAGCCAACCAGCGAGCCTCAATTAGAAAAACTAATCGTTGATGGGCGCGAGTCAGTTGTCTAAGACACATCGATAGGGACAAGTATATGTATGAAGTAAATATATATATGAATAATATAAAGACAATTAAGGAACCATCTTTATTATTGTAGGCCTATATTATATTATTGAACTAACTCTACCACAACTTTCGAGCCCAAAAAGTATAAATTAGATACAGACTGTATTTTTAAGTTTGGTTAATGATGTTGAACGAACATTTTACGCGTCGTACAGAGGATGGCGGGGACAAAGGGCATGACATCAGGATTGTGTATTCATAATTCCCACGTGACGTCAAAGCGACCACGATTGAGACGCAACACCTATCCTAGATCATTGGCAGATATTATTCAAATTTACTAAAAGAACTATTTAGAATTAAAAAAGAAAATATAAGTGTTAACAAAATCACAATTTACCTCACATACAATTTTTTTTTATATATAAAAAAAAAAATTCACATTAATGGTTAAATAAAGCAACTAACGAGTATTCTAATTAGAAATGTTGTCAGTAAGTGGTACTGTACCAGATCGGACCAGAGAGCCACAACAGGCCTAATGATGATTAGAGAAAAATAAATGTAAACCCCTTTCTTCTTTTACTTGTACTTTATGCCCCCTCGCCTCCCCATTCTCAAGGAACACAAAATAATCGATAGCACAAAATTTGGATAAGAGTGAAAATAAATTCTGGGGCAGAACCCCAGCTACCAGACAAAGACAAAAATTCTGTGAAATTCTCTTTACAAGCACCCAGAGAATGACTAGGCCTAAATTAATTCAAGGTTAATTCAGAAAGATTTTTGTGGGTTGATGTTAATACTACGTTAAAAATAGTAGGCCTATAACGTTGTGGAGGGGGGCATACATGATTTAAATATTATAGACGTTTGCTCGGACAATCATAGCCGGGGGAGATATACCCTCCCCCTCCGCCATGTACACACTACTGTGTATAGAACCAACCGGCTAATGGTACTTAGTAACTAATTATAATCGAACATTGTTCGAGTGAAGGCTTCATTCATTCAACAACTTGGACATCTGTCTTTTTTTAATGATAGGAAAATAAAAATGACACACTTTTGCCCTTCAAAGACATGCAACTATTGCAATAACTAATGAGTAATGATATAGGGTCTCTAGAGATATATGTTTGTCTGGTATTTTACTAAAATTTAGATACACTCACAACAGATTTGAAAACATACGACAGTTTCCTATTGTTTTTGGAATAATGCTTTAATCAATCAATCAAGTCCCAGTACCACATATGAGGTCGGGTAGGGGGTGAAAGGTTGCTTTAATAACTAAACAAAATATTGTATTGATTAAAATATATATGACTGAAAAGGGCAATTCGAGTGCAAAAAAAATTACATTTTACTAGGGGTAAAAAATTTAATGAGAACTATTATGTGGCTACCACTCTAACTACTATCTTTAAAGTGTGTATCATGGGTGGTAATTGGATGGTAAAAATAAAAGTGAAGATTAACACTGATAATAAATAAATGTAGGCCCTAATTAGTGATGAATATATAAAGATACATAGTAACTAGAACTACCTAATCACTTTGATGCTGGTGCTGGGGGCTTTGGAACAAGAAGAAATACAGTACTAATAAATAGGAAATACTATGGTAATAAAAGACTAAAAAGATGCAAAACTGCCATGTGACATTGATGTTGATGAAAGGATCAGAAAGTGGAACACATGGACCATGTAACAAGGACAACTCCTAATCAGTAAATCACCCATGGCCACTACACCAGCCATGAAGTTTGATCTATTGAATGATTCAAGTTGGGTCACATATCGTGTGGGTGCACTAATAACCACACCTAGTACAGTACCTACATTATTATTGTGTGTTAGTGTTATGAACCGTGGATTGGTTTAAACAGCTCTCACTTCTTCGAGTGTTCTGCCATCCTTTTACTTTCTAACCTACATATCCATTAAACACATATATTTTGGATTATCTGTTGCATGTATTTCAATGTTCGTCTCGCTCTAATATTTTATCCTCCCACTTGCCCATAAGTTATATTCATTGTTCATACCTCAATAATTACACAATCTTCAGCTTTGTTTGCTCTTTCAAGTACTTACTTTTATGTAGCTTCTCTATCTTTCCAAGGAATCTTCAATATTCTCAAGTAACATCACATCTCGAATGTCTATAATAAACTCTTCTTTCTCATTTTGATACAGTCTATGTTTCACATTCATAAATTGCAAGGCGCCACACTCTACCTACCTAGCTACCTATTCATACAGTTCTTTCATCAAAAATAAAATATGATAAATACATAGTTGGTGGGTTCATTTTGGAGGGCACAAAACAATACTATCACCAAATCAAGTAGACTTAGTTATATATATTGCTTTGAGAAACATATAGATGAGTTAAGACAAAAACTGAGACGTTTCGGCCAACTAGTGGTCTTAATCACTAAGCGTGAGTAATCTACTTTCTCAGGTAAGCTGTCGTCCTTCTGTACCTTTTCCCTCCCTAGAACATGTTTATCTTGTTCTGAGTTCCAATTAACTCAGCCATTTTGGCCTCTCCTAGTATACACTATAGACTTATATATATGATTGATAGGTACAGTAGAAGGATAGACCCCAACAGTTTACCTGAACTGTAGACTGTTGTGGTATAGAGATTAAATAACCACATATATAATGGACAACACTAGTTTTCCGAGACGTTCCGGTACAGGACCTTGATCACTCCGGAGTAAGAAGACTACTAAAAGTTAGTAATAAAAGACATTGATCACTCAGGAGTAAGAAAACTACTTATTAGTTAGTAGTTTTCTTACTCCCAAGTGATCAAGGTCTTGTACCAAAACGTCCCAGAAAACTTGTGTTGTCCATTACATACATTGTTATTTAATCTCTATACCACAACAGTCTAAAGTTCAGGTAAGCCAAGTTTAGTGATTCAGGTAAGCTGTTGGGGTCTAACCTTCTACCAATCATATTACCAGCCTTTTGGCCTGCCTTTAACCCAGTATATATATATATATATCTAATTTCGACACAAGTCAACTATGCCACCCTAAGTAGAATGAGAGTGGCGAGATTGTCAAACTCGAGCTCCTTCAGGGCAGAGTTGGTAATTAGTTCAAACACACAATAGCAAAGAATAATAAAATTTGGAAGCCCGTCAAAGTCAGACATTCAAGAAAACATACTAACACCCAAGAGGACAAAAACAACATGAAAACAAGGACTAACACAGCCACAATATAATAACTAGTTGCGTTTGATTTATCGATTGGATTTGGAATGTCGTTATAAGCTGTGTATTCGGCATTCCATGACATTCCTTACAGAACATGCAAATGTGCTGACAAATGTCCCACCAATACAAAAGAACAATTTTTTCTCAATAAAAAATGATAAATGCATCTTCAATTTGAGTATCAGTTTTTCTCTTTTCACACTTCTACATAATCCTACCACACACTAAACATCACCATTTACAAACTAACAATGCATGGGTGAGGAATCCATTCTGTGATAAGATGGATCTAGTGTCGTTGTCCATAAAAGAACAAGAATACCTGTCGGATTACAATTACAGCATACGATGGAGGGCTTAAATACAATTACCTATGTTCTCATTCCATTGATCACACTGTAGTTAAATTCGAGACGTGAGAGAAGAGGCTACTTTCCAAAAAGGCTGTAACTTTCTTGCTTTTCTACATTCTGGATCATCCAAGATTTTGGTTCGGTTTTGGGAGGGCTCGTTGGTCCAGATTAGTTTGGATAAACTTTATTAAGCGAGCGAAGCGAGCGTCTCTACTTGAACTTAATGCCACTTGGGTCTGTCGATAGCGGTCGAACGGAAAGTCCGATCAATTTGAAATTTGAACCATCCACAAGCCTCGATGTGGATTGATAGTGTATAGTTTTGAGTAGGGGTCTGTGGGTACCCGAAACTTCGGGTAATTTTGGGTATTTATACATACCCGAAATTCGGGGATTTAAATAACAATTATCGGGCTTTTTCGGGTAGTAGTAGGTCCTAGGCCTAGGCCCTAGCAGCCTAGGCTTAAGCTTATATTCTTGTTCTTGAAGCCGTTATTTACACCACACTTTGTATGGTAATACACGCCGTTATTAATAATTACCAAATCAAACATCATCAAACAAAAGGTATGTTCATTTTCAGTTCCATACGTAATATTCTAGGTAAAAGCCCTAGCATTTGGAGCTGATCTGCCGAGCGGAATCATCGTATCCGTAAGCATCTGCGATTGAGTCACTGCATCCCGCAATACGTACGAAAGTAGCTCCAGCGTACAAAAACTTGTTTATATCTGGACTGCCATTTCGTCATTACAGTCCGCATTTGACTTTCCATTATTTTTATTAGCACCGTGACACTATATCTAAGGAAAATTGAAAGTAGTTACTTATTTAAAGGATCGTTAATAATTTTTGTGAGTCAAGGAATATCTCGTTGGCGCGACTATAATTATTATGAAGCACTTTAGAGATGGAGAGCATAGCAAGTTCGTGCTCGTAACGCACTCTATCGTACGCTCTGTCAACCCCGTTCTACTGTTCGTTGAGCAAAGCCTCGATAGAGTGCATTGTGACAGACAGAAGCACTGTCGTCTTCGCACTGCAGCCACCGGTTAGGAAATAATAACAAGAAATTACATCTCTTTAGAAATCGATTCGGCATTAAAACAACTTATTTTAGGTAAATACCTAGATGAACTGGAAGAATAAAAAAGATCGTGCTGTAATTACGTCACTTTCTCGTCACACGTCACCAATTCCTACTAATATCATTACCCGAACCCGGACCCGATACCCGAACTTTTTGTGTTACCCGGACCCGAACCCGACCCGAATCTAAAAAGTACTACCCGCAGACCCCTAGTTTTGAGGCAAAATCGTTTGAAAAGTTACCAAGTTACACCATAGTTACTGCAAAATATTTTTCTGAAACAAAATGGTGGCAAAATGTGAGATAGCCATATTTTTCTACAGATTTTTCCGGCCACGAATATGGTCATATTATGGCGATCTAATAAATATTGGCAAAGTTACACAAAAAATACTCGAAAATATTTTTCTGAAACACAGTAACGGCAAAATAAGAGGTGGCTATACTATGGTAAATTTTCATCCGGTCACGAATAAAATAATTTACAGTAAATGTGATCTGATACGATACCTATTAGAGGCAGAAATTACATTATATATTGCTGTCAATAAGTGTTAAGCTGCGATTTCAGTCAAGGATGTGCTCGGCGTGCCGTGGCGCGGATGAAGATTGAAGCCAATCAGCGTGCTCTATTTCTCAGCCGAGGAGAGCCGCGGATTTCTATCCGTGGATTGAAAATATTTAATATTTCAGCCGGCAAAATCTACGCTCGGCATGACATCACTTTGAATGACCAATAGGAAATCGGGATTATGACAACAAACAAATGACTGCAAAATTTACATTTAAAACTTAAGATGTCAGAAGACTTTGCCGAAAGATTAGTGTTGGCTGTCGAAAAGAGAGAAATCCTGTATAATATATTCCACAAACACTATAAAAGTAATGTTTGCGTGTTCAAGCGTGGAAGGACATGATTGTAACAACACAGGTAAGCAAAACGACTAGGCCTAGGCTAGGCTTAGGGCCCTAGGCCTAGGCCACAGATAGCGCATCGTGCAATCTGCAAGTGAAATGGCTGGCGAGGAGAATACGCGCCACGCCACGCTCCGCCGCGCCGAGCACATCCTCGACTGAATCGCAGCTTTAGTAACGGTGGTGGACCGTGTTGAAAACATGACGACGAAAATTCTTAGCAACGCACATTGCACTGCATTCAACAATGTCGGAAAGTATAATAGCTATAGCAATTAGAAATATGTTTGCAATGTGCAACCTTGAATTGTTGTTAATTTTTGTGTTTTTTTTTTAGCATTGAAAACTTTTTGCCATAAAATTCATAGATATTGACGCGCTCGCTTATCAACGCGTCAAACAGAGCGTTTTCCTAGTAAATTAAAATTTTGTAACATGTGACAGGTGAAGACTTATGCCTACCCTAGGTTTAAGAGATGTTGCGTACCCTTTGAGAGCTCAGCAAGCAGCAGATTATTTACTCATGAGGGCAACATTTGCCTCCTCACATCTTGTGTGACAGATTGAACTATGCTAAAGTATCTAAGTAATAGTAATAACTAGAGGTGTTTGTAAATGGTGTTATGTTTTCTTAAATTTTGTTTATAGATTTAATAATTTCGATGTTATGGCGGTGTTATGCTTTTTGGGAGATTTTCTACAGTAAATTTTGCCACAAACATGTTTAAATCAAAAAGGAATTTTAAAGTAATTTAATGTATTTCAATTGTATGTAGGCCTACAAACTAGTACTAGTTAATACGAAGTGTAATAACATTACCAACTGTTTTTGTCTAGTGTGTCTTTACGGTCGAATTAAAGGCGGTAGTCACAACACATAGGAATCTTCTTGTCCGTCATGTGAAATCCCTCAGAATTGTACTCGTTTGCTCTGCTTGACGCCGAATTTCAGCAAAAATAAATCGTTGATCTTCTTAAGGCCGATCCACAATTGAAATAAGAGTTGAAATAAGAATCCGTTAAATAGTGAAATAACAAGTTACTGGTTCACAACAGTCCCGTAGTACCTTATTTGAACATAGGAGAGCGTTTCAATCGAGCACTTTTCGACCGGATCTGATGCTATAGTCACGGCCTACTCCAAACCTATAGCAGGCCGTGGCCAAATGTGGCTTTGCAGTGCGACTTTTTTCCACTCGCAGCGCCAGCACCGACAAACAACGAGCTGTCAAAATAATAAAATTGCAACATTATGAAGAAAACGAGGTATGGCAAAAGTAACTGCTCACCAGTTAAAACGACTAATGATGGGCAACCAAGTTGTGAATGTTTTGTGTGTTTCTTGTTTGTTTTGAAGATTTGTTTTCAAAATCAGGATATTTTATTGTTTGACAGCTTGATGTTTGCCGATCGATTCATTTAATTTGTTTCATTGTTGTAAAACAAGCTTGCAAGAAGCCTACCTAACGTGGACGACGACGACAACAATAACAACAACAACAACGACGATAATATCCGGTTCGACTGGAGTAGGCCTTCTCTTCTCGAGCTTTGATTGGTTCGTCATAAGAAGTTGAAATAAGAAATGGAATTGAATAATTTCTTATGACTATTTCAATCCACTGTGACAGTTGTGAACCATAGCATTGTTATTGCATGTTCCATTTTGCTTAAACCTTATTGCTATTTCACTATTTCAACTCTTATTTCAATTCTGAATCCGCCTTTAACGAAATCATCAATATAATGAAAAAATATTAGGTCCCCACGATTGTGTTGTAATGACGTTTGACTGTAATAATACATTTAAATTTGTTAAAATTGTTTATAATACATTAAAAACAATCGAGATTTCGTGTAATTTCGCTCTTTAATACAAATTTCGATGTTATGACTGGAAATTGACGGATTTGGCGAATTTTCGCGGTGAAATTTTGATGTTTTTAAGGTGCCTATCAACAGATATACACTTCGTTTATCTCCCCCTTCTTTATCAACACTTTTCGCGATTTCACGGTCCGCAAAAAACAAACACCTCTAGTAATAACTTAAAATTGAAATGGTACCTTGTCAAGTCTGAACTTTCTTGTTAAACAAACACCTCTAGTAATAACTTAAAATTGAAATGGTACCTTGTCAAGTCTGAACTTTCTTGTTAAGTTGTAGTAGTAGTTTGTATCAACTATGCCTAAAGTTGGGTTGGTTTTAGAAACTGCGATTTCACTCGAGGAACAATACTAGACCTCATCTAAGCAAGTCTTTTCATATAAATTAATTTTAAAATCATCTTTGGTCAGTCCTACAGTTAGTTTGTTAGACGCATATGCAGGTTTGGGTAAACCCATATCAGCACTATGCCTACATACCAAGTTTGTTATCTGTAGCAATAGGCATAACACCTAATGATTGTTCATCTATTTTTAGGTTACCTACACTCATCACAGATGCATTATTACGTCTTGAGATTGCAGAATGGATTCCACATTGCTAGACAAGACAAATTTAAAATTTAAACAAGTGACGGATTGTAAGCAACAACAAGACGCTGACTACCAGCATCGGCCATTTTGCACGATTATAGAGTCAAACGAGGTGCGATCGATACCATCACGGTTCCCAATCTACTAAAGTGTTTCAGGATCGAACAGCATAGATAAAAAGGACCCTCTCCATGGCATAAGTAGAATAAAACAACTGTAGGCCTACGGATAGTTCCAGACGGGAATAGGGGATAAGAACACAATAACCTTCTTTGCGCAGAATAAACTAACAGTAATACTAATAGATCACCACTGATCAACGACCGACCGCCCGGCGAGTGAGGCTATATCGGCCGCCAGACGGAGGAAAGGCACGGCGGTAAGCTATCGATTATTTCCAGCGAAGCGCGCGCAACAGTTATACCTCTGCGCGAGTGTGAGAGAGACAAGTCTGACTCACGTGGGACGGCTGATACTACGAGAACTAGTTTGAAGCACACGTTTAATTATTTCAACTGAGACGGTACGAAAAAGTAACATTCTGATTACTTTCTTAATATTTTTAAATGAATTGAAAACACATGTTTTAAAACACGATAGAACGGTATCTGAAATCAAACTTATAAACACGTCTACAGTAGCCTATTTATGAAAGCATGTTTACAAAACTGAATACATAAAAACACGGATCCACGAAAAAGAAAAACACGGAAAAACAACTCGCGCAGAACAACGCACTATTGTCGGAAAAAGTCGGTAATTGACAAACTTACTTTTTTGCTGCGTGGCGTTTAGAAGCAAAGAGTCAGATCAATTGTTAAAATTGCATCCTCGTCGCGTTCCTCAGATACTCTGGGCGTAGAGATAGCTCTTCACTTGTTTGAAGGCAGTAACCGCTTCGGTGAAGGTGGGAACTCTTTCGGGTTCCCCGTCGGCGTCCTTGTCTTCACTACTATCGCCCCCAGCCCCACCGACATGGGATGCATTTGAATATTGACACCACAAGTGGCCACGGTCTCGTCGCCCTTGACGTACTCATCCAACGTGACGTCTTGAGTGGGGTACAATCGAAGTCAGTCGGCATTGAAGACTTCGTCCTCCTCTTTGGGTAGTTCTTGTATCTCAACAAGCTCGTCTTCGGATTCGTCTTCAGCTTCGGGCTTATTGTATCCATATTAAGTGAAACAATTTTGTATTGTTTCTTGTGTGACTTGTTTCCAAGCGGCGACGGTGTAGTGAATGGCCTGGAGAATTTCCACTCTAATGGACTTGGCATCCACACGCATGCATGTATCAAGCATAAATAATGCCTTTTGCACCAACCGTTTCCTATACAAGTGTTTGAAGCATTTAATGAAGCCCATATCGAGAGGCTGCAGGATGCTGGTGCAGTTTGGTGGGTAGAACACCACTTTGATGTTTCTCAAGTATGAAGTGTCTTGTGGGTGCGCCGCGCAATTATCCAAGAACAATAAAATACGCCTGCGTTGCGTACCCATTGAAGCGTCGAGTGCCTTCAAAAATACGTTGAAGATGTTGGTCGTCAGCTTTCTTATTAGCGTGGTATTTAACCGGCATTGTTTTAACATTTTTAAAACATCGATGCTTGATTGCCTTGCCGATTACAATAGGCTGTAGCTTTTCACTACCGTCTGCATTGGTGCACAACAACACAGAGATGCGCTCTTTGGCAGCCTTGCCTCTGTGGCAAGACTCTCCCTTCATTGTCAGGGTTTTATCAGGGCGACAATTAAAGAACAGCATCGGCGTTGAAAATATTTCTTAGTTCGTAGCCCGCACTTACATCTGGCAGAGCTTGAAGCCACATCTCTGTAGTCTCGGTGTCTACCGCAGCGCTTTCGCCAGCCAACTTCTTGTAAACCAGGCCGTATCGGTGTTTAAATCTTGTTATCCAACCATTGGATGCCGAAAAATTCTCTATGCCTAACTCTTGAGTGACCTTTTAAAGCCTTTTCACGCAACAATGGTCCGTTGACTGGGGTGTTCGCGGCTCTGGTTTGTTGATACCATGTGAAAAGAATAGACTCCAGTTCTGCCTTCTGCATAGCTCGAGCCTCTACTTGTTTAATCTCTCTTTGCTTTCTTTCCCACATTTCGCGATTTGTTCACGTTTATCTTCCTTATTGGCGAGTATGGAGTTGGGAGTAGACGGCGCTAATTCGAGACGTTTGGCGATGTTTATGTGAATGGGTTGGTTTGGTCGACCGAACGTACAGTCACTTCCAAAAATATCATGTTTTATTTATTTTTGAACAATTTGGAAGTTTTCGGCACTTTTCAGTCTACAAAACGATCAATCGAGATATAAATAGAATGTGGGACTGATGATTCTAAACGATGAATGCGGGAAAAGGATAGATGGGAGAAACGATGGATGCAGTATAATTTAATATTGGAGCATTTAATGGGACTGTAAAAAAAACATGATGGATACGGGAAAACGATCCATGCGGGAACGATGCATCAAGAATTTGCGGTATCTGAAAATACTATTTTGCCCATTAGTCATAGGCTATGCAATATTGACTTTTGTTTTATTGCTTTTATGACAAGGTATCACCTCAAAACACGTTTTAGGCCATCAAACATAATGCAGCACCAAAAATGTTTGTCGCCTACACCAAAATTGCCTCTGGCGTCAGGCGATTTGCCGCTGACCCTAGCTATATCACCCACCTTGTTGTCCTATATCACCAGAGGCAGGAGTTTATGGTATTAACGATAAACGCGATTTTCTTAGAAAATGTTTTATAACTAGCCTACAGATGTGGACGTTTTAGGTACTTGGGTGTGCTGGAAATGACATTTTTTTTCGCGCGAATTTCCGCGATTTTTAAGTATAGCCCCGATTTGAGCGATTCTACCCATTATTCACGAATAACGTTGGAATAAAATAAATTAGTGACAAATTTACGATTTACCGTCCAATTTTTACGTTTTTGTGTCCACAGTCACGTCACGGCCGCACGGCGTCCTCGGCAACGCACTGCAATTTGGAGACATAGATTAAAGTTGGATTCATGACATTGCGTTGTTCTGCGGGACGGTGCGCGATGGATGTTTTGGGCCAATCAGGAGCGACCTGGGTGCACTTAGGTCGCTCCTGATTGATCCAAAACCTCCGTCGCTCACCGTCCCGCAGAACAACGCAATGTCATGAATCCAGCTTAAGGAAACTAGTGTGAGTAGGCCTACAATAAGTGTTCACTGTTTTACATAGGCATACTCAGTGATTAATTGATTAATTAATGTGTTTATAGTTGTGCTATATGTACCTAATAAATGTAGGTTGATACATATTTGTGTTCTAATTTTTAGCCTATGCATTTTCCATGGTCCTAAAGTAGCCAAAAAAATTAACACCGCTAAAAAAACGATTTTTTCCAAAATATTCAACACCAATTCACCACCTTTTTAAATCTTAAAAACGAAATATTCAAAACATTTTCACCATAAACTCCTGTCTCTGTATATCACCCACCCTAAAATACATTATTAATAATAAGATAATAACATAAGTACTCACAAAAACAAGCATGATGAAAAATGCTGCTAAGTACGATGTTCGAGCCATCCACATGCTCACAAAACGGTAGTGTTCTCCAGTTACAACATTCCTGAAACAAGCAAAAAACTAAATAATTTTTTATTATCAACATTCCGACTAGTGATGACCGGTTCCAAGAAGCTCAAACTGGTTCCTCCACTTCGGAAACAGTTTGGAACCGGTTTTAAGGCCTATTTTTGTTAAATCTAGTCATTAGTATTTGTAAATACTAGGGAAGGGCCGATTCCGATCTTCATGCATCGGTTTTACCGATTATTGAGTGAATTGGCAAATAATCCTACACCGATTATTTTGTAAAATATTGCCGAAACTGTATATGCCTAATCACGTGATTTTAAATTTCGCGCGAACCCGAGAATGCGCCGTGGCAAACGCGTGTAGCTGCTCAAGGTTGATTCCCGCTCGACTAGTAGACTATTATCGAAAATCGAACTACTCCATGATCGACTTCTTGATGACGTCACTTTAAGGTTTTGTTAATGGCCGGGATGACGCCTACAACATTCGTGCTTTTGTCACATATTGATTCATTTTTGACGTTTTGTCGAAGAAATTAGGTTGTCGAATTATTTACGATGTCTTTGTCTAATAAAAAAAACGACAAAACTAAGCGAAGCCGCTAGATGCCGAACGAGTGAGACAGCTTGTTGTCCTGTGTACAAATTTACCCCTTCTAAAGCATAAGTACTAGGGAAGACTAAGTAGTAACTATAAGAATCCAGGCCCAGGATCCCTAGCTATAGCTAGTTAACTTTTATACTAGCCCCAACATAGGTACTAGCTGCATACCGACTTCAGATTCTTACCTACCAGGGCCACCGATTCAACGAAAATCACCAGATTCCTAGTGTTCTGCTCTTACACACATTCGTGATGTAGTCGTTCGCTTAATAGAGTGCACTAGCCCAACTAGTCATCCCCACTGTTCCAGGTAACCAACCAAAGGTCATAAATAGTCCCTTTATGGACCTGTTCCAATTGGGTGAGAGGAAGTAGAAAAGTAGAAACTTAAGTTGATAACATTGGACTCGGCTATTTCATAAGCATGAGAATACTTACTTACTTAATACTTAAGTTTGGGCAAAAATAACAGTTGTATGCAAGTAATAAAATGTATTACTCTTTTTTTCCAAGCTGCCATACTAAGCAACTTTCCTTCAATAAATCTGCATGAACTAGCAATTCCAAATAGGGTTGCCAACTCTCCCGTATTTCCCGGGAAATCCCGTTTTCCACTGTGATTTCCCGCTTCCCGTATCAACTCTACACGGGAATCAGTTTTCCCGTATTTTCACAATTTGTTTTAAAACACGAATTTCCTAAATTTCCGCCTACTAACAGTACACAGTTTTCAGCATTTGAGCATTTTGAACTTAAAGTCTAATGATGAGACAATTATTAATGGAACATAAAATGGTTAGGCAATAGAAACAGATCACCCATCTGAGTTACAAGTTGTTGGTATTTATTCTCAATTTCGTGTCAAAAATTTTATAATTGTTTAAAACGGAATATAAAGCTTCTACATGATGCAAAATAGCTTGACAAAATGTAGAAGGAACGATACATATTAATTCCGTTTTCCACCCAAATTAAACATTAATTGAATGAGAAAATTACACCTGCAAAGTTAATATTAAATCCCTAAACTCATTTTCTGGGACCTAACGTCTATTATGGGAAAGCATTTGTTTGCGCCTGCGGCGATTTGGCCTTCGGCAACTGGGACATCGCCTTCCTCTTTCCCTCTACATTTCACATCAATTTTAAAATTCCCGTATTTTCATATTCAATAGTTGGCAACCCTAATTCCAAATGGAATTTGTTGCCCCCCAATTGGTACCATTATCACTAGGGAAGACGACGGGTACCCGGGTACCCGATACCCGCCCGACGAAGTCGGTTACAGGTTTGTGTTTTCTCTACCCGTTTACCCGACAAAACCCGGTTCCTGAAATTGAGAACCGCGAATTAGCTAAATGTTTTAAATTTGAACTGATTCATCTATCATCACGAATTTTATTTTTGTGCTTGGCGGTATTTTCCTAAGAAATAGAATCGCGTCTATAAATAAACTGTCCACTTTGATAGTTTCTTTTGTTCATGCCGCCCGATTCCTTGGCCGCCGGCAATGAAGTGCTACCCTACACCCCCCCCTTCCAAAGCACACGACCATTCGACACTTCAACGGGCCGGTCTGCCCGTGGCCTTGAGCTTGAGTGGCAGCTGTGACGCATTATGTTTCATCCCGCTCCGACCACGCTGTTGTAACTTTCTCTTGTCATGGGTGTTTAACTTTTCATCACGAAATGTAATGAAACATCCTAATCCCTGCTACTTCAATACACTATTTGTGGTGTTATTTTTGACGAGAGCGATATTGAGCGGTCGATTTGACACCCCACACGATTTATTTTGTTTTATTAGGCCTAGGCCTACCCGGGTAACCCGCGGGTATAGTGAACGGGTACCCGGGTCGTAAAAAAGTCGGGTTTCGTCATCCCTAATTATCACTACTGTTTTCTTCTTTCACAACTTTAAGAAACTTTCACAATTTACAGTGTAGGCCTAAGTCAACATTCACCACTCACCTCAGGTAGCCCTTGTTGTCCTCCTGCTCGGCAAGTGTTTTGATACTGGCCATCAACAAGTCGTCGTACCCCAAGAACTCGTCGAGCACAAATCGGCTGAATGCGTCTCCGAAACACGTGTCGTGTGTTGGGTCGAGTGTGACTATCTTCACGGGGATGTTGAGACGCTGACGTGTCGACGGAGACAGACGCAGGAAGCCATACTCAAGGGAATACTCCACAATGTACTCATCCTCGGGCCAGACTACAATCGGAGAAAATACATTTTTTTACCTTAAATAAACGTATCGTAGTACAAGTGGTACATACTGTACCATGGGACCATGGCAAACTTCAACCGAAACTTTTGTTTAGAGATGGGACGATTAAGATTCCGATTCTACGATTCTATCGATTATTCGGAGAGTCGGCGATTAATCGGATCGGCGATTATTCGAAGAAAATTGGCCGATTCTAATCATCTCGTGATTTTAAATTTTCGCGCGCTCGCTAGTGCGCTATCTGCAATGATTTTCAATATCTATAGTAGCCTACTATAGATGTTGAAAATCATTGGCTATCTGTCGTTTAGCGGCAAGCGCTAGCATGTGTAGAAGGCGGTGTACAGAACATTCGACCTATCGATCGATGTATTTGAATCGAATTTTCTTACGTCATCGGCGTGGCGTCTAATCTCGCCCATAGAGAAATAAGTTGCTCGCCTGTTGAATACTGTTGTCTCGTAATTAATTGTCAGTTTTTCACATTTTGAATGCATTCGTAGCATTAGCTATGTTTACATGGCGGACCGTACTGAGTACCAGACTGAGAACTGTCATGGTCGCTTGCGTTTATATGAAACTGTACCCAAACTTGATTTCGGTCTCACGCCATAGTGGTCGTACATAACCCTACTTTTTCCTTCTGCCTCATAAAATTAATTTAAAGGTGGTTGTTGATGGCAACTACAATCATTTTTCATCTTATTGACCTACAAACAGCGTTCGTTCAAAGTTTCAGTTCTTCAGTCAGTACTTTCTAGGTCTACCCGTTTACATGATAGGACTGAGTCAGTCTTTCGGTACAGTCTAGCTTTTTTGGCGGACCGGACCCAGTCGGTTCGGTCCCATTTTTTAGGTGTTTACATGGCCCTGGACCGTACTCAGTAACGGACTCAGTCCGCCATGAAAACAGGGTAAATGGGTGAGTTGTCTGCCAATAAAAAAATTAAAAGTGACGTGTGGCGTTATTTCACGGTAGATGTGGTCAACAAAAGCGAAGCAAAATGCAAGTTTTGCAATGTACTCATTTCGCGTGGTGGTTTTGATACTAGTTTAGTATAGCTTAGACCCGTTTGAATCGAGTTGCACTTTTTTTTAATAATCGGTTGAATAATCGTTAATCGGATCGGTTTTTTAATAATCGTAATCGGTAATCGGATCGGCTAATTTGAAGAATCGTCCCATCTCTACTTTTGTTGTTTGAAGACATCAAGAAAATGATTCAAAACTGTAATTATTTATAAAAGTGATTAGTTATGCAAACCGAACCTCTCTGGTCTTTTGAATTTTGCCATCTGTGATAGGTATTGCATGTTTAAAAATGGAGAAATATTGTCTAGTTATACTAAATTTCTATAAAGTTCAAAACTAGAGGTGGACCAATAGCCCTACCATAATTTGCCCATACCGATACCATTTATTTATTAACCAATACCGATACCAATAGTACCAATTTATGTAGTAGGCCTATTTGACCTACTTTCTACAAAACTACAACAAACATCATACATATTATTAATTATTAGATCTTGATTAGCAACTTGTCCCAAAAATAGTACAATAAATTGGACATAACCCCTTCCCACTATAACTTTTTTAGTTCAGTTTTTTTAAGATTATCTTGCCATGCCAAGGATTTGTTCAGAAAAACCTGCGTTTGGCCCTTCTCAGGGTCTAAGAAACTACGTTGTTTTTGTATAGATTGAGGTTATGAAATCGCGATTCTTTCCAGTAGGCCTATTCCAGGATGTCATTTGGCGCGTTCCTGTAAGTCCTTCGTTCCTCCTTGTTTGGTGGTTCCTGTAAGTAGGTAACCATGCACAACACAACGCACATAATTACTCTTTACTTTCTCGACACAAAAGTCACGGACACGTCAACGACATGCGATGCAATGGTGCGACCGCGGAAACGCTATCTTTGATGGGTCGAAGTAGAATGCGCAATGCGATAGTCGTTTACAATAGCAATTAGCAACGCACTCCATCCTAAACTTGGCAAACCCCATGCTCATGCAAGTAGCTCATTCTAACGATAGAATTCAACACTACGTACTTGAACATGTAACATATTGACCAGATGGTATCGGATTTGCTGTCAGCAAAATGTTCCCATAATGATTCAACCGATACCAGAGGTATCGGCTGATTCTCAATATCGGTATCGATCCACATCTATTCGAAACTACTGTATTTAAGAGTTACCGCAGACAGGCAGTTCCAAAATTTATTAATGGCATGCAAAATGATCACGTTTCAGTTAGGTATTGTATTCATTATCATATCTCACGATTCATGAATGCTACACCCTATGCTACACAACACGATAAAAGTGATTGGACCTTGTTTATATGGCTACTAGGTACAGAGTTGATATGGTTCATGGACTCAATGCCTGGATGTACCATCAGTGTACCAGTTGGGTTTGAAACGCAAAAAGATGTTATTGTACCAAAAGACTGTACTGATCTGAAACAACACATTTTGGTCAATTCGGGCCACGTAGGGACAAAATTAGCCCAAGTTAGTGGAGCTCTACTGAATAAAAAAATTCTAGCGGCATCTAGAACGAAAATATAAAACTATGGCAAGTTAAATTAAAATTCACAATGAAGGCCTATTTTTAGCTTACACTTCCTGGCTTTTTAAATAGGCAAATTCCTTTGTATTGAGGGTGCATACTGCATACTGCATACATATTTATGTTTTATTTAATTACCTGCTCGGACAAGTTTCTCCACTTCCGAGATGGACTCCTTCAATGGAGAAATGGTCTTGTCTTCGGGTGCTAGGGCAGAGGGATCACTGGTCGTTTCATTGGGATTGAGTATGTACTGAAAGAAAAAAGAAAGAGGAAAACATGCATCAATACTTATTATTCATTACATCAGGGGTTGACAAATATTTTAAAATCTAGAAGCCAGGGCAAAAAGTTAGGAGCCAGGGACTTTGCGGGGGGAAACCGGAGTCTGCCCCAGATGGCAGAAATTTGCCATAGGCGAACATTTTTTGCATACAAATTAGGCCTACCGTAAGTGACCGGAAAATGGGTTTGGAGATTTATTATTTTTTCTTGTATGTACAGTTTTAAGCATTATCTAGTGGGATAAATGGTGTTTTAATCGGGTTTTTACCCCGTTTTGTATTTAGATAAACATCAACAAGTCATATCAATTTCACATAAATACAAGGCCAGCATTTAAATATTCCAACGTATTGCCGACCCAGGAAGGAAAAATCATATTAATTTTACATGAATAAAAGGGTCGGCATCCAATGTATAGCGTATTGCTGACCCACGAAGGTACACTGGTACAATACCATATTACATATGGTGTTACATATTAAATAGCAAGGAATACATATCAAAATGTCACAAGGCTGTCGTTGGCAAGTCAAGTTCTGTTTGGCCACTGTAGGTTATCACTGTCGATAGGATTCGTAAAAAAACTGCATTTGTTACACTTAATTTAGGTACTGGTTTTGTTGCAATTAATGAGAAAAGCTACTGTGTTGTAGGTAGTTAATTAAAATAACTGACACATTACTATTTTTACTAAAAACTATAAGTAATAAGACCATGTGTACAGGTATTTCTACAATTATTCGAAAAAAAATTTAATATATTTTGTTGTTGTTGACATTTAGTTAGTCGTCAGGGTTTTGACATTCTAGTCGCCATGGCGACCTGGCGCACGGGATTTTTCAACCCCTGCATTACATAATTGAATAAATATTCTATTAGTACTTAGCAGTTCGTATCTCGGTGGCTCAGTCAACAACCATTCAGATTTATTATTTTTTTGCAGATGCAGACGGACTCGATTTCAAGTAGGCCTCGCAAATACTCGACCTGACTCAAAATTCCGGGTAGTCGCACATCTTTATCCATTAACTGTTACATAAGTTATTTTCAAGAAGAGCAAGCTACAGAATATTACTGTGGGTGCCATAGATATTGGTCATATTGCTAATCAAAATGTAAAATGTCAACAGAGTCAAATATTTTATGGAAGTAAAACGGAAGTCAAAAAAACAAAAATGGGCATTTCTTGTGACATAAAACAGAAGGACCAAAAGTTTTTTTTTTAATGGTACACAATCAACACTTCTGTATCCCCACATACCGTACAAACTGACCAGTTATATAGTGCTTCTCAAATAGACCTGAACTGGTTATGTTCCAGTTGATTGTAGATGGCAATCTTTGAATTGTATACTAGTACAGTATGTACCTACATTATTACCTATTAGGAATGCGGCTGATTATCGCCAATCGTTTATCGATTTGAATTAGTGATGACATCGGGTACCCAGAAACCGGTTCCGGCTTTTCACACCGGTTCTGTATAACTACATAATCAGCACCTTCTTCTTTTCTCACTCACAGTCAGCTATATACTAGGCCATCCCATTAGCAGATCGCACAATAGGCCACGCGTGTTCAAGGACGCGCGCATTGTTCCAACTTTGAAGAATTATAATAAAGACCACTTTTGACCTGCTGATTGTAGATTGTAAATTGTAACTTAAAAAAAAAAACGGAAAAATTAAGATTATTAGTACCAACTTTTTCCCGCTCCGGAACCGGTTCCCAACCGGTTCCGGAGCGGAGGAACCGGTACGAAATTTTTGGACTCGATGTCATCACTAATTTGAATTGATTTCACAGTTCAATCGCGACAATCATACGAATTAATTTCATCCACGAAATCGCGATTTACCTGTCGATCATTTAAATCAGGTGCCGGCAACTAAATTGTGTATAAATTGTGTGGCACGTGGCCCACTTGCCAGTTCTGCGTAATGTACACGGGGCCACAGGCCCGGGCCACTTCTAGTGCGAGAAATTACACTGCTGTTTTGGGCCAATTTCTTAAAAGTTGGGCTCGCGTCTTGTAAGATCTGCTTTGAACGTCATGCAAGTGGTTATCGGACATCGGTGATTATCTAAGTTTTTACCTGATATTGTTCAAATGTACGTAGATCCCATCATAACGCACATGTGAATCGCAACTTTACGTAACTCTGGATATTTCTGTTTTGAATCTTTTGATACATATTTTGCCTAAAACACGTGTGGGCGTGTCTAACGGCAGACTTCAGTGGCGAGCAGCAAATCATAATTATCGCGTTAAAACGTTATCCAAGAATTCTCTGAACTCTCAGTATTCCCTATTGTAGAGACAAGAGTGCTTTTATAAAATTGATTAATTTGTTCAACATATCCATACATAGGTATACCTATATGTCTAATCACGGTAGGCCTAATGGTTGAAGATTAAAATATTAACTAGAATTTTTCTAGCAGTGGTGGAAACTAGGAAAAATAATTGCAGTTTCCTTATAAATAAATAAATTAGTGGAGGGCCACAAAAAACTAGCCCCGCGGGCCGTACATGGCCCGCGGGCCGCCTGTTGCCGACCCCTGATTTAAATGATCATAATTTTAAATTCGCCGCCAAATCGGCTAGTACGGGTACATTTTGGTTGCATTCCGCAAGGTTGACCGGGCTTGATCAGTCCGACCGTAGTATTCTGTAAGCTTCTTTGGTTGCCCAATAAGCCCGGCTCGTAGCATTCCGTTGCTTTCCCGGTCATTGTTCGGTTGCGACTCAAAAGTCCGACAACTTTGTTTGGGCATTGCTTAAGACCGCGCGAGGACTTCAAACTACTGGCATGCTGTAGAACAGGCCTGCCGTTTTTACGGATATTGTCCGTTTTAACGGATATTTGGAGTGGAAAACGGACAGCAGGATTTTTACAGTCATTTACGGATTTTTCCAAAATATTGTATTTCGCGGATTTGAATTTCGCGGGTAATATTAATGTTTGAACGCGATCGATAAAGAAGTCCATGACGTTATCGACTTAAGCCGGTAAATAGTCTGCGCCTTGTACGCGTACTAACCAGCTCGCCACGCCCACAAGCAGGAATTCACTGTAGCTTCAAGGAAAGTAGTCACAAAAATATCGTCGCGTTTTTTTTTTACAAAATATTACTACCCGATTGAGATTTGAATCCTAAAAATGGATTTGGGTAATTTCTGGATCTGGGTAACCCGGTTACCCTATGACATCCCTCCCTCGTAAAAAGTATGTAAAAAAACGTTTTTTTTTATATTAGACTTGCCGAGATCGATGAAAAATGTAAATTTCAAATTTATGGATATTTTCAGGATATTTGACCCACTCCAACAGAATTTAATTTTTCCCTGGTGGCAGGCCTGCTGTAGAATGTTCTTTAGGATACTATTACTTAAGTGTGGTGAAGTTATTCAAAATAGATGACTGAGATATAACTACACTGACAATCCACAGAGGTGCAGAAAATACTTTAACTAACGTACACCATTTAAAAAACACCACTTTCTATCACGACCATGGCATTCCATTGCATGTAAAGATTGCCACGCCCATCAGAGAACCACATCGCGACCAAACGTGAAAACTACGGTCGAGCCCGGGCTTGTAACAGAATGCAACCACTGTAAAGTAGGGTTGCCGTTCGATATGAATTTCAGTATCGATAATCGAGCCAGTAAAATTGTTTATTGATAGCAATAATCGAAAAAAAAATAATAATGATCAATATCGAATCAAAATTAACGTTATTGTTCAGTTCCATGTATCATGCACACACATACACGTTTTCTGGGGAAAATCTATAATATTCGTATTGTGCTATAGGTAGAGGTGTTTGAAAATGGTTTTATTAAAAAAAAATCGTTTTATTCTAAACCAAAATGTGGGGTTATTTCGGTGTTATTTTTATAATGGAAATGGAGAAATCAGGAAGTTTCAAAGCAACGGAAATTTTCACTCGCTTCACACCGCTTTATTTTGAGCAACGCTATCTACCAGCAAAGCTGCAAACCACTTTCCCATCGGCCAAAATGTGGTTGGTTAACAGTTTGAGACTAAACTGTTTAACCGACTTCGGGTCAAAAGTACTAATTATTACGTAAAAAATGTAATTTTTACCGTAAATAGTTAAAAATGCTGAAAATGGTGTTATTTCGCTATTTGAACACTCAATTCGCGTTATTAAAATAATATGGTGTTATTTCGCGATTTGATTCCTTATCCTTCATGGCCAACATGCCGACATCTGTCAAAAAAAAAGTTCTTACACCACAAATAATGAATTTCGTTTTATCGCGGATTCCGAAAAACAAACGTCTCTAGCTATAGGCCACGAGGATGAACATTAAAAAGAATTGCTGATTTAAGCAATTTATTAAGAAATTGTTAAATATAATTTATCCACTTACCAAAATGTCTAGGCACATGTGGAACTAATAATTTCTAAATTACAATTGGTTGGATAGGCAGGCTTACCTCAGGAACAACTTCCTCCACAAGATTAGGAGCTGAATCTTCCTGTGCTGTAAATTCATCTGGCTCCTTTGTCTTCGTGTCAAACACTGTGATTGTTCTTGTAGATTTTCTCTTGCTTTCCGAAATGTTTGTGTCACCAAGTTCATTGATGTCTTTGTCCCTATCAGACATCCCACCTCCTATCCCCGTGCTTACTTGACCAGCTGTTTGGTTGTCAATAGATTCCAGAATTTGCTTTTCGTCTTTAGATCCTTCTTCAACAGTGGAAGGCTCGATGGTCACAAACCTCCTACAAACATGTAACAGACCGTTGTTTAGTTTGACACTATGTTTGTTACAATGCCAATTTGAGTATTGATGGTGGGATAAATCATCTGTTCTCAGGTTTATCTGTTTTCAGGTCTTACGGAAAAACCAGGAGGAAATTCTAACTATTTTCTAAATTACTCAGGCCCTAGTTTATGTAGATACAGTAGATGCCAATCGGCTGGAGTAGTACGGGGAGGCGTACATCAAATGCGGTACGAGCGTTCCGGCCGAAACCCCCTCGAGGAAGCAGTGCACTACTTAATATTTATTATTGGAAAAATATCCGTAGATTCCAAAGAAAACAAATAGTTTGCAACAACTTACTTATTGTGTGTATCCAATATTCTGCGACTTTTGGCCGGATTGCTTGCAATGCTCTCTGTGTACTTGCTAGTTGCTGCGCCTCCCCATAATGTAGGGATAGGATCCAGCATCCAACAGCTTACCTTAGTTGTAAGATGACAAATTTTAGAGTTGAAAGTGCACACTGAAGGAAGTGCATGAGGAAAGTGCACTCATCATTATCTTGTACTACTCTACTACTACATGTTCAATGTGCACTTTCAACTCTAAAATTCGTCACCTTACAAGTAAAACTAAGGTACGCTGTTGCATGTACTTCTAAGTAATAAAGGCCCTAGTTTGATTTGGTGTTTCCCACATTTATTTGGGGGATTATTAATACTATATAATTATGTTTTCACAAGTTTACACTGTGTCTCCCGATCTACTCCAAATTTAAGTTACCTAAAATTCAGAGCCCTTCCGCCCAGTCAGAAATAGTTCCAGTGCGAGCAAGACCGTGTTACTTTTTCTTACGCATCTTTTATCTTTGCATGAATACGTCAAAGCTAGAAGGTGCTTTTGATCATATCCGGCATAAGTGAAAAATACTAGCCTATATAGTATTTAGTATTGAGTATTTACAATCATTAGTTTTTACTTTTTAGTGAAGAGTAGGAATCAAAATTCAGTGGCTTACTGTTCAGTAATGAACAGGTACATATGAGGTATTTTTTAATAACTTTTGTACTGTATTCTGCAAATAAAAAACGCAGGATGCAAAGCACTGCAAAAAGTTAGCACTCGTATTGCCTTTGTTAAAAAGGGTGGAGCCGTACCCGTGTTTATTTTTATAAGTCTGAGGCCCGAGTCCGGCCTGAATGTTAAAAGCATAGCCTGTAGTTTACATAGTAGTTCAACTTATGTTAACACGTGCATTAATAAAAGAAATACAGATCAACCACGTATTCAGCTATCCGAGCTGTTGTCAATCCCAAATCCCAATTACTATCTTGGATAATCTTAATACTGTAATAATAATAATAATAATAATAATAATAATAATAGTATTAGTAATAATAATAGTAATAATAATAATAATAATAATAGTAATAATAATAATAATAATAAAAATAATAATAATGGTAGGGGTGTGCGAACCCTCATTTTTTTTTCGAACCGAACATTCATATCAGATCGAACTTCGAACTCCGAACTTCGAACTTCGAACTTTCTTTAAAGTTCCTAAAGTTGTGGTTAACATTACTGTAGTGTAAATGGGAGAAGAAATATGATCATGCGAATAAATTGGTTTTACTTGTTGATGGTGCTGATTCCATTTTTCTAAAATATTTATAACTTGAATGTGACTGAAAAACATTATTTACGAGCACGGAACACATTAAAGAGTTAAAATCAAGTTTAGGCAGGCTCAAACGGAACACTAACAGGATATAGAGGGAAAATGGAGCCCGAAAAGGCACTGCCTTTGTTCTGTTACTTACAACAGGTTGTGAATGGCAATTTAGGAGGCATTGCCTAGCCCAACAGTTTGAATTTAGTCGGGAAGGCGGCAAATTCAAATAGTTCGTTTTCGAACATAGTTTTAATTTTTTGAACCGAACTCGAACTTTTAAAGTTGGTTCGAGTTCGGTTCGTTTTCGAACGGGTTCACACACCCCTAAATAATGGTGATGACAATGTGAGGTAGAACTTTGAACTGTAGTGAAACGTGATCAAACATGACATGGAAGAATAAACTGTAGTATTGTTGCATTGCCAGTTGTGTCTACAAAGCTAAGTTTTGGTGTTTGTACATGTTATTTCATAACTTAATTATGTAATACTATGGGCCTCAAAACTAAATTTGTTCACTCCTAGCTGCCCCTTCTGTGCAACTATTCCCCTGAAAATACATTTATGTTAAATACAATAGTTTCCAGTAGCATGCAACAATATCAACTATTCTCTACGATATCAAAATTGTGAGGTCAATAATTTTGATATCGATATAGTGTCAAAATCGAAAATATAGGTAGTGATATCTGGGGACCAGATTTACATTCCCTAAAAACCACTGAAATATGCACATATTCCATTAAAAACAAACAAATATTACTAAATATTCCCCAAAAACGCCAAGTATTCCATTTTATTTTATTGCCGTTATGCTTACTTGGCCAGCTTAGTGGACCAGCCTTAACTGAAAATTGAAGACATTACCAAAGTATGAAGTGCATACTGCATAAGCCAATGCCCATGCTGAGTTGTTTGTACATTAGCAACTGGCAAACACTATCGTGGGAAGTTAGAAAAAAGTAAAACAACAATTTGTTGTACATTCAACATGAATGTAGGCCTAAAATCTTACCCATCTCTTGCTAAAATTCCCAACACACTGCTTATATCGCCAATACTTTCTTGGCGAAGTTTCTCTTCTTTGGCATACGACTTCTCAATGTTGTAATCATCGGCTGCATTCCGAATTATTTCTACTCGAAGGATTCCATCACGAGGCCAGTCATCTTTGATGTGGCTAAGACAATTAGACGGTGACCGAGAGAACACTACATGTATGTACGCCAATACGAAGAATGCAGTGATAGCCTAGAATAAGAAAATACACTTGTAACTCAATTGTAAGTAGGAATCTTAGGCATATTATTTGACTGGTACCTAGGCTATCTAGGTTACATAATATGGGTGGAGTTGAAAATGTGGCCAAACACTTTTACTTCTTCTTCTTATTATTAAATTCCCACATTTGGCTATCATGCCATCATGCTGGACCTGGTCAACCAGTAGATACATGCTTCTTTACTTGTACTGGGTTGATATATTTTTATTGATAACAAGCATAAGAAAACTTTGCCAAGTAAACTTTAAGTAAAGTACCAGAACTTTTGTCTTGAAAATGTGATGGTAGTAGTAGAGGTATTCATTAAAGAACTAGGAACATAAACATATTCTAGTGGAGAGAATTTGATATAGGGATGTGGGATCCAAGTCTTGAAACAAAACGTCTATAAATTATAGACGTTGTGGGTGGTAAAAAACGTGATTGAGGCCAGCTATTAGATACAAAATATGATTTGAGATCATATGATCACTAAAATTGGCTAAATTTGGCCACATATAGCACTGTATGTACTAACACATGGTGCCTATTCCACACTCTATGGATCATTGATTAAATATGACTTGTATGTATGTTTGTACTGATGAAAAATAGCAAGATATGCTATAATAAAGAATACTACGTACTTACCTTTAGCAAAACTATAAATTCCAGAAATCTTCTAACTGGTCTTGGAAATGTTCGAGCATAAGCTAAAGCAGCTTTGAAGAAAAGTGCATGAAATAGTCTATCCCTAACATTTATCAGGGGATTTTGATTGTTGTTGTTCCGATTTCGGTTGTTATTTGCATTGTTCCCTCCTCCATTGCCCGCCATTCCATCGTTGTGGTCTGCTGTAGGACCTCTAGCCTCAGCACCTGCGTCACGATCTTGTGGCATGGTTTGCAATTGCTTGTAGGATTAAATAAATGTCCAATCAATTATAAATGAAGAAGAAACTTAAATGATCAAATGTTTTAGACAGTAATGCAATGGCAAAGGTTTCCATCACTTATCACACTTGACTATCCTTTTCTCCTGATAAACAATCTGAAAGAAAAACAAGTAAAACATACCAGGATTAGAGCACTATATGTCCTGCAAAATCATGAATTCGTAGGGACTACTACCATATTGCAGGCTATACTACTGTTGTCCTTTGTACAATAATAAGTTTTATAAAGTTCTGGATAAAGGAGTGACAAAAAAATATGTACATATAGGGCACCCTATGAGTTTACCTATGAGTTAACCTTTAACCCTCAAGTCTATGAAAGCACATGTAAATGCTGCAGCCACTAAGAAGATCAGGCAGGACTGGGTAGAGAAAGGTAGAAACAAGCCATGGCAGGAATATACCACGAGTTCAAAAAGGCCCACCAACCATCTTCCACGGCAAATTGAAACGGCCCAGTTTAGGCTAAAAACGCAGCACGATCTTCTAGGGAAGCATCTCCACCAAATAGGGGTGTTTGAGACGAGTACCTGCAAGCTGTGTGGAAATGGGGAGCAGGATAGGAGCCACCTGTTTGTATGTCCAAAACTGGCAGGTGAACGTGACGCAATGCCGAGCGGCATGAAGAGGGTGGAGAAAGAAGCGTGTCTCTACTGGTTGACCAGATCCAGCATGATGGCATAATAGCCAAATGTGGGCATTTGAGAAGAAGAAGAAGAAGAAGAAGAAGAAGAAGAAGAAGAAGAAGAAGAAGAAGAAGATGAGTTTAGAGATTTAATATTAACTTGACATGTGTACGTTTTCTCATAGAATTCATGTTTAAATGTAGGAGTGGGTCAATTGAATTAATAATATATCAATTTGGCTGGTTACTTTTACAATTTGTCAAGCAATTTTGCATCACGTAGCATCTTTGTATCTTTTATTAAATAGGTCTTACAGTAAGCCTAATTACAAAACCCTTGACACGAAAGAGGAAAGTTAACAGCAAGTTGTAGATCCACTTCCATTAAACTGGTTGAACATATATTTCTATTATCTTACATAATGTAAAAATGCTATCTTACATAAAAATTAGTCAAAACATTTAAGATAAATCTACTATGTACAGAGGGAGTCCTGTCTCTATTGGTTAGCACGACAACGCATGATGGCCGAATAGACCAATTTGCGGGCATAAGAGAAGAAGAAGAAGACTATCAATTTAACAATATCAGTCATAATTATTTTCTGTGTGTAGTGTGAACTGTGAGTAGGTGGGAGTATACGTAGCCTAATTTTGACCTTTAAAACCAATTATGAAAATTTTGAAAAAAAAATGGGAAAAGTGATTCCCTTACAAAGGGTTTATACGTGGGACGCAGGAAAAGATAATGAAAAACGGGATTTCCCGAGAAATACTGTAGGGGTTGGCAACCCTAGGTGGAAAGCATCACAAAGGCCCAGCTTACAAATTAGCCCTAAATGTATTTGGCAAGAGATGTATTAACGAATGTTTTAAGTTTTTAACTCACGAAGGGAAGTAGCTACATTAAATTTTAGTTTCACGTAGGCCTATTAAGATAATAATAATCATTGGATGGGAGGCCACTGCCACCCCCCAGTCCACACCCCTTGCCGCCCCTTAGCTTCCACCATCTACCGTTACCCGCTAGGGCACCATCCTCGCCGCCCTTCGATGCACTCTCTCCACCTCCATAACGAGTGCAAGCACCCTTTCAATGTGGATCCAATGATGCTTCACCATACCTACATCAACATAGGGCCTACGTAATGGGAATGTTCGCCAAGACTTGCTTGTTGTGGCCATGGGTAATGGAAAACGACAAAAATTAAATCTATTATCAGTTTCACTTTGAGGTGCAATCACCTCAGGCTACGGAAACACGTTTGTGTCACCAGTCCAGGCTGTAGGCCTACCCCCCTTAAGTCGCTAGCAGTTTTGGAACTGCTGATGGTAAGATAAGAATGTGATGAGGAACTGTCGTCCAATTAGTGTGGTTCACTGGAACTGGGAAGGTTGTTCAATTGTTAGCTTAGACATGGTAAACATGGTGGACATGTGGTAGACTTAGGTATGGTATTGTTAGAATTTCAGTTTCAAAAAACTATTTGCATTTTTGTTATTGGATTCCAAGTGGATACCAGGAAAACAATTAGCCACCCTCTGTCAACCACTCTTTTAAATATCAGTAAAGCTCTTTATTTACAAGTGTTGAGTGAAGAAAGATTGGATGACAAGATGGCACAAGGAACTGGGAACATAAAAGTAAGCTTTAAAGGGTAGGTAGGTACACAAACAGTCAGGAATCCATGCGATTTCTCGTGCTCACAACTGGGAGTGAAACCCATTATAATCGGGTACCAGACTCTTGAAACATAGGCTTACACAGAGGCTATTTTTATCGTGTCCATAATTTTATTTAACATTACTTGCCTATGAGACTATTGCACATGTCCATAACGTTTCTCAAATACCATGTGCTTAAACAACATAACCTAGCCCACGTAGTTACAATAAGCTAGTCTTAAGACTATGCCTAGACCTTAGAGCTCTCCACATAGGCATATGACTCCTTAGCCAAGAGTTTACCAATCTAAGCAAGGCCTTGGTTGGCACTGGCCACTGTTTGCCTCTAGGTCTTCATCTTCACCCCCGAGTCCTAGGCCTAGACCAAGCCCACGCTGAAAATTTATTTCATTTTACTTCAGGGCATTTTATTATTTTATGAATTTATTTTATGAATTGATATGAATATATATAGGCCTATAGGCCTAGGCCTAGATGCCCACTTTGTAAATCTTGGGGGGAGGGTTGCCTCTGCCACCGGGCTATAAGGCCCAGCCGCAGAAGAGAGCTACTAGGCTACTACTACTACTACACCTATTTGCTAGCCCTAGGCCTACATTAAGATTAGGCCTAGGCCAAGACGTTAGGAGCTCTAGCCTAGTGCTTGTCACACAGCACTAGGCCCAGGGCCTAGGCTAGACTTAGGCTTTAGGTCCAGGCCTTGGCCTAGGACTAAACATTCTGGAGGCCCACTTGCAACTAGGCCTAGGCCTAGCCTAGGCCTAACCCTTATATGCCTAGGCCCAGGCTAGGCATAGGGTTTATAGTGTGGCCAATGCCCTAGGTCTTGGCTTAGCCTGGACCTAGGCGTAGGTATGCCTAGGCCTAGGCTTAGGCTAGAACTAGGCCTAGGCCTACCAGTCAATTACAGAATACGCTGTCTAGAGCTGGGCTTAAGCACAGACCTAGGCCTAGGTTAGGGTCTAACTAATCAGACTTCATCCCTAGGCCCAGGGCCTAGGCCTATTCAGCGCAAACTTACCCTAGGCCTAGGCCTACGTTAAGTCATCTGAATTTATTCAATTTGACTGAACTGCTGGATTATCCCCTACATCAGACATAACACTAATCGTACAATAAATGTAGGGCCTTTGATAGTCCTACACTTGCATAATTATTCAGACTACACAAACATAAGTTTACTGTCCTACTGTCATGACCTAGGCCTAGAACCGACATAAAATTGAAACCACTGCCACTTAGCTCCAACACTTCTGTGATGTAGTCAAAGATTTGTAGCCAACATGCCATCATAACAAAGGTTGGTATGTTATTTTAAGGCGGAATCAAAATCTTTTCCTCTTGCTTATCTCGTAATTCTGTCTCCATCTTTAAAACTTTATCTCGGGAAAATGTTTGTTTTTCAGGTTTTTGTGTCTCATTTACCCTGTTATTTCTATGTTTTTACATAAAATGTTACAACAACAAAAACATTTACAGCAACTATTCAGTTGGTGATCATGATTTCATCCATTATCAACAATGGTGTTATCTTCGTACCCTTCGTACCGTTCAGTGACCCAGCTGTGATTGACAATTTGTTTTGTAAAAGCGAATGTTTATTTAAAAAGTGGTATTGGAAACGCAATTTAATATTATGTCATGTCACATGTTGTAGAACATATTTTGAATTCGACAGTGTCATTTATTGATGTCTTGTCGTTTTATGCTTGTGGGTTATGTGACGTTGTATTTGAATCATTTGGCATAACCTTTAATTTTACTGGACAAGAAAAGCTCCATCATCTGGGCCTAGGCCTACACATAATCCCTGAGTATTATTTACCTTTTTTAAATTCTTGGTTTTCTTATGACGAATTTCAAATAAAATTACTTAAAGTATTTGCTATCATACTCTTTTCAAATTTATTGTTTATTTTTATATCCTGGAAAGTATATGGTTCAAGAATATCCGACAAGTTTATGAGACCAGGTGAGTAGAGGTTGGTTATCAGTCCTAGGCCCCTAGGCCTTTGCTTGTTGTAGGTCTAGGCCTACATAAGCTAAAGGCCTTCCCCCATTAATCTAGGCTAGGCCTAGCCTAGGCCTAGGCCTTACCTGATCCGAAAAGACAAGTGCGTTTCAAAGTTAATTGATTGAGACATTGAGGCTGAAAATGGCTTAAGTAGGCCTAGGCCAAGGCTCTAGCGTATCCCAAATTCTAGGCCTAGGCCTAGACCTAGGTAGGCTAGGCCTAGCCTAGCTTAGCTTACCTCGTACACACAACAGCTCTGTCGCAATCGGCATTAAATAGGCCTAGGCACGGTCTACTCTAGGCCTAGGCCTAGGCTAGCCCTATTGCTAGGCTTAAGCTAATGCAGCCTGGTTAGGCCTAGGCCTATGATTTCCAATCTATGGGCTTAGGCCTACAGCTCAACGAACATGGGTGCTAGCCCAGGGCCTTTGAGTTAATGTTATGTAATGTAGGCCTAGTTAATATAATGTTGTTAATATAACTAGGCAACCCTCGGAAAATCTAGTCACAAGCTCCCAATTTGTGACAGAGTGAGCTTGACACCTTTTTTATTGCCTGTGAGCCGTCCTTCAACTAGGCCTATCGGTCTTTTAGGGCTACAGGGGAAATGACTTGATCTTCTTAGCATCAGTAACAATGTAAATGACTGGTTGCTGCCCAGCCCAGCCCATGATAGTAAATTGAGGGAGTGAAAGGGTTAACGAACTTTACCGATTATTTCTGACTGTGCAACTAGGTTTGCAAGGACTATAGTGAGATATACGGTAGTTAGGCCTACTGCTGAACAGCTGATTCCAGTCCCGACCTGATGTCAGTACCATCTTTGTCTTTGATAACCTACACAATCGTCATAGGCCCTAACGATAACTGGTTCTAAATTGGTGCTTATCTACTCATATTGTGCTGTGCTACGTGTTATGGGGAAGTCGGGACAGCTTACTTTCATGACTGAAAATATTTACGAAATTGGGAAAATTAAATATTTTTGACTTCATAATATCGTCAATAATTTAGTAACGATGAAACAAACATTCAGGAATATTCCCTATTAGCTTTAGGCTAGCCTACCTTTTTGTTGGCACCAGAGTCCAAAATGCATAGGCTCTCATTGTGCCATACACAATATGTATGTAGGCTACTTTATAGGGCTGTGTATGGAGAGATCTTGCACCCCCCATGCAGATGCCCTAATGACACTCCTGGTTTTGTTGTGGAATTTATAATTTTTTGAAATAATAATAACTGGTTATTCACCTCACCAATAGGCTAGTTACCAATAAGCTAATCTTCTTTAAATTACGATATACACATTCACGTATTACATACGGTAACACTAACAGTTTTTTATTTACAGCAACATCAAAATCTATTGAAGAGTTAAAAAAGAGTGTTGCTCTTTTAAAATTGCCTAAAGAACATTCTCCCAGAGTTTAAGAATTACGATAAAGCTGTAAAATCACGACAAAGAGTAAGGATATTGAATCAGAATTATGGCAGACAAAATTAAAAAGTTCTTTCAGAAGAAAAAATCTGAAGCCAAATTTCGTATGGCGGGTCCAGGCTATCGTTTAAATGAGGAACAGCCAGACCGATCGCGTTTCAATACTGGCAGTAAGCCGGCGCCACCTCCTTCACGCTCTGCACCATCGTCGGAAGCCAGGCAAGCAGGGGCTGCTGCGCTGTCCCGTCTTGGAGGACAGAGAACTGAGAGTGCTGCGTTTAATACATCTCTTGCAGCAATCAAAGCCCAAGTGCAGAGAGAACTTGAAGCTGAAAAGAAAGCTGCTGCATTGGCAGCTCAAGCAAGTAACCCTCCTTCTGATGTCGCTAGGAAAAAAACTGAAGAAGTGGATTCTCCTTATCTTGCTGTGACCGGAGTATATTTCGCATGTCCAATTATCAGTAAGTAGGCCTAGGTCTTAAAAACAGAACCATTGTTAGGTTAGTAGTTTGAAGCTACAATGTAGCTAGTCTCTTACTAAAAATAGTCTAATCAAAATTTGTTCTGACTGGGTCATACAGGGAACATTCAGACACTCTTATCAGTATGTATTCGGCACTAAATGTTGCAGATATGATCTCTGGCGGCGAAATCGTGAAGTAATAGCTAGAGGGCAACAGAGCCGCTGGATGTCATTTGTCAGTGTCATTTGTCAGTATATGAGAATGGCAACGATTCCAAAGAAACATAAGCAATATTGTTGCGTCAGTGAATATCCAGCTTTGCTGGATATTTGCTGGTTGCGTTATTGTATCCAAGATGCCTTTGATATTATGGGGATTTTGGATCAGGGAACACACCAAGTATCCGAAGGTCCGAAGTTCATGTTCTGATCATAATGTTAATTAACCACATGCAATGAAAAGGCCACCGATTAACACTGCCTCTCTTTCATTGAGGTTCCTTTGGGCTCTATTTGCTTTCAAATATGTGTATATTTCAGAATAAAGTTAAAAACTTACTTTGCGCAATAACATGTTCAGGCGGATCCATGATCTCCTGTCAGTTTGTTACCCTCTAACTGTCAGCCATGTTGTGCAGCAGTGGTGCTATCTCTTGACACATTTAGTGTTGAATTATTACTAGGAAAACGCTCCGCGTTAACATGAGCGTGCTTGTGGAAGTTAAAACATTTAAAAAATACTTATGAATGATTTTTTAATCAATTTCTAATATGAATGAAATGAAGTATTGAATATGAAATGAATTTTTAATAATGAAGTTGAAAATACATACCGGTAGGCCTACAGCTACTGGCTCACTGACAATCGAAATACAATCTTAAAGGGTTTAATGCTATTAATAGGGGAAGGGGAAGGGGGGTGGAGGGGTTGAGGGTAGGGGGGGAGGGAAGGGGGGCATAAAGGAATAATATTATGACATGGCAGCCAAGGCAGGAAACGCAAGTAGGCAGTAGCAGGCGCGAAATCCGAGACATTCTTGTGGCGCCAAGCCCTCCGTGGCCGGTCGTACACAGTACAGTATTACAGGCGGCGCGTTTATTGTCTCGAGAGAAACAGTAAACGTGTACACGCATTAAAGCGTTTACATGTGTACACTATCCCATCCCTAACCGACCCCAAGGCTTTTGTGGAAGGGGTAGGCGAGCGACTTGACCATCGCCATCGGAGACTCCCAGAAATGTACGACGTAACTTAGACTTCGATTTGTTATTGTTTTAAAGCATTGTCAGCTGCTCGATCCACGGAAAGAACTTTCAAATGAACTTTCAAAAACTGAAAAGTTCGTTCTTGGAAAGAACTTTTAAAAGTTCAAGTTCATTCATTTAAAAAAGAGTAAGTTCCCTGAAAAGTTCACAAAAAAAGAACGCGTTCTCGCAAACGTGCTCATTTTGAAAGTTCCTTCCCCAACACTGGCAGCAGATGCAGATGTCACTCTATTACTACTGGTTCTGAAAACATCTGGCTTCAATACGTATTACTGGTGCCAAAAGTATCGCCTGTAAATGTACGGGATTACTCTGTAATGGTGGTACGCACGGCTCGTAAATGTACGGGCGTTCTCTTCAACAGGTTAAAGCCATTAAAAAGTTTTCATTTTATAAATTAAAACCTGAATGTTGATTTTTCAGTGGATGTCCGAGTAATTTCATGAAGCTGTACTCTACCAACATGAAACAGTACTCTACACTCTACAGTACCGTACTCCAGGGTTGCCACCAAGTCAATTTTTTTATCCTTGAAAGAAACTAAAAAAAATCCTGAGAAATCCTTGAAAACAGTTATAGGCCTATTCAGCATTAGCATATTATAACTGCAAAGGAATGTTACGAATTTTCAGGTTTCATGCCAAAATATGTTATGCCAGCCTGATTTTCGAGAATCTAGTAAACATTACGTGCAGAAACGTATAAGAATCGGAATTTTCTTCGAATATATTTTAACGTTTTACTTTTACTCACCATAACTACCACTTGCGGGAAATGTTATGCAGTCACTTATGTTTATTTTTACTAGTACCTGATGTTCTTTTACTGTCTACATTGCTTTTTTTAGCTGAATTTTTAAAAATGTATTTATTTAATGTATTTTTTAAAGACAGTAGAAAATCCTAAGATTTTGCCCAAAATCCTGTTATCCTTGAGACACTCTAAAAATCCTGAGAAAGGGATAAAATCCTTGAAAGTGGCAACCCTGCCGTACTCTACTTATTTGCTGAAATTCTAAAATCTTCAGTCAAATCATAGTTAAAAAATGCACTTGTTGTATTACTGAGTTCTGTGCATATAAAAAGCTGCAGGGCTATGAAAAAAAATATGTAGTATAGGGATGGGCAAAAGCGTGTACTTCACTAAACGTGTACACTGCTGCTTGCAAAGCCGTGTACACGTGTACACGTCCGTGGGGTCCCGCTTTCGAAAAAAAATCATGTTCTGTCCAGGCCGAAAAATTATGTTTTAAAGGGTTGTTCCCGCAAACAGTTTCAATACGTAATCCAGCGTGTTTCATGGTTCTGACCTCGGATTACTTGTGACAAGTGACAACTGAGGAGTGAGGACGGTCGCACATTGCATGAAACCACTCGTCGGCGCCAAGCCCTCCGTGGCCGGTCGCACACAGTATAGTATTACACGCGGCGCGTTTATTGTGACGAGAGAAACAGTAAACGTGTACACGCATTAAAACGTGTACACGTTTACACGTGTACACTATCCCATCCCTAATGTAGTACCATTGAGTTTGTTTAACAAACTCAATGGTAGTACTGTAGGCCCCTTTCTAAAAATTGAATGGGCATTTCTCTTTCACAGGCCCCGAGGTGTTGCCAAAAGAAGAATGGAACAAGAAAATCAAAGATTTTCTGTATGAGCAGTTGGAAGAAGAACGAGGGTTGACTTCCTGTCTAATTATTCACACTTGTAATAAAAACAAAGAAAAGGTAGTAAGTTCAAGTACTTTTAAAAGTTGACTAAATACCGGAATCTAATAAAATACAGTACCTACACTTCAATAAAACTGCAGAAGAATTTCAGCTTTGCAAAACAAAGAACAAGTGCCTAATCTTTTTCATTTTAAATAAATTTATTTTAAATACATAATTTAAACCTCAAGTTTGTACTGTATAATTCAAACATGGGCTACAATGGAAGTCCTAGCAGAAGGTTTGGAAATAAGGCAAAGTGTTAAATAAAGAAATGTTATTTTAATTCAAATTTGGTGTTTTTAGAGTCACTTACCACTGTATTAGGTGTCTCTAGTTCCAGACATGCCAACAGTAGGTACAATGGATTTCAAAACGAAAAGCTCCCAGAATAAATTAATGGTTGCCAGTTGGCATGGCGACCCAACAACCATATTTGTTGACCCCTGTTCATAGTATAGTAATAAGTACTAACTTCATTGTACACACTCTGTACTAGCTGTTCAGGTATTTGAAGTGGAGAATGGAGATAAATAGACATACATACATTACATCCAATTGTATTGTGCAGTAATGTCAGGAGGTGTGAGTAGGCCTACTACTTCTAAAATAAAGATATTTAATATCACAATGCTTACTCCCACTCGTTTTGTTTTCCTAGGTTGCATTGTGTATAGAAACATTGTGTAAATATTTGGAAAACATCTTTCAAAATCCTGGTGATGAAAAATTCCATAAGATCCGAATGTCCAACCGAGCATTTAAGGAACGAGTCGAGCCAATAGAAGGGTCCTTGGAACTGTTAATGGCAGCTGGTTTCCAAATGTGCCAGTTGCCAGTTGGCAACAGTAAAGAAGACTTCCTTGTCTACTCTCCAGAAAGAGTGGATGGGCCGGATACATTGCAAGTATGGAAACATTAGAAAAATCTTTGACCACTAGCTAGACATCTCATGCTGCATGCACAAAAAAAGATTTATAACTAGGAGTGTGTGAAGCTTCGAAACTAAGCTATCGACTCCAGAGCGACTCTTCTTATGTTCGAATTCGATTCTTCATCGAATCCAAAATCTTAACATTTCGCAATATTCAAACAAATTCGGATCCGGCGCCAAACAAGATTGCAACCGAGAAACTCACAATCAAATATCGATAATTGCGCAACCGGAACTCGCAATTATATCGATTGGTTGATTACCAAACTATCACCTGGCTAACATAGTCGTCGCTTACGTCACGAAAACTACATCAGTTAGTTAGTTAGGGCACACAATGCCCGAAAACTACATCTTAACAAATAACAACAAATATTTAGATTCGAATTCACGGATATTCTTGCTTAGGATTCGGGATTCGGATTTGAAATCAAAAAGTTGGATTCGTATATGTATCCCTACTAGCCCGCCATCAAATAGTAGGTTATATTGATGTAAAACGATCGTACGTGAATGTTTCAAGTCACAATATTCGCCAGGTTTGAGGTGTGGGTATGATGAACTACCGGCAGTGAATGATCGGAAACGAATTTTACCATAATAATGAGACGATTAGCCTAAATTAAGAGATTTTAATTTTGTGTAGACCCTACACACTAAAGTACCAGTAAAGATAATGGAAAATTTATATAATAAGTAGACAAACTATGCACTTGTGCTTCTAATTAAGCTTTATTATTATTTATTTAAAATAATAATTAATAATGTATTTATATTGTGTTTGCAGATCTTGTGTGATGCATTACAAAGTGCTGAGCCGATTACGCTAGAACTAGACCGAAACATTCAAGTGTTGCTTCCTTCACAAGCTTCAAAGCGTAATGAACTACCAGCCTCATTCTTCAGTCTGTCTCCAGAAGAGATCAAACGAGAACAACAATTGCGGTGAGTCTACAGCCTAATGAAACACGATAAAACAAACATTATCTCTGGCTCCTGTTTCCAACTTAAGTTAGGTCAGGGAGACAAACATGATAATAAATACTAAATAGCCTGTTCTTCCTTAAAGGCATATTGTCATCTAGCGTTGTAGCTAAACTTTGTCATACCTTGAATTATTTAAAGAATTTAGGAACAAAAATGAAAGAAATCGGTCCGTATTTAAACAAGTTATGAGCAAAATCAATCAAGAATGTTCATTGGGTGACGTCACACGCGTGACGTAGTTGGATGCGAGCTGTGCCGCGCTCACTCATCTTCGCTGCTGGCCATCCATGGCGCGCCCCACCGCCCCCGACCTATATCGGACAGTTGAAGGGTGTATGTTCGAGATGCAGTATGTTTGGCTTGGAGGAACTTGTATTGTCATCGTATTGTATTGATTGTCATCGGTGTGATCACTCTCACTATCATTGACGGATTCACATTCGTCAAAATCTTCTGTTCCAAACGATTCGTCGTGGTCGTTTCTTTCATCGGTTTCACTTTCCGAACTTGCACAAAACGTCATCCCCTCCGCAAACTGGTTGGCTCTTATTAGTGTTTCAATATCAAGCTCAAACTTTATTTCCATCTCTTTAGGATTATTCTGAAATGTTTCGTGATTTAGTGAGTCGTCATTACATAAAACATAAATCGTAGTGTAGTACAGCGTGATGTGGAGATGTACTTTGGGCACTTTGGGTTTGAATGTTTTCAATAAGACGATGCTTGTTTCGAGCGGCAAGGTAACATGAACTTCGCTCTGTTTTTAAAGGGGTATCAATGCTGCCTCTCAAGTTGTCAGACGGTACTGCTCATTTTTTTTTTTACACAGGTTTCGATTTTTTTTCATTAGATTTATTTTCCATTTTCAAACTGTTGGTAATTTCATAGTCGTCTTGAATGAAGTGTTCGGAACATACACGAGTGTATTTGCTTGGTAGGCGTACAGAGTTCTTACTAATAAGAACTTCTACTACTATTAATTTTCGATAGCCAGTTTTTATGTTGCACTGGCTAAAAACTCAAAGGCACTGGAGATTTGTCCCTGTTTGGAAAACGGTGAAACGAAATGTCGATCGGAGTTACAAGACTGTTATCTGTTATTGCATCCGTACGCACAACAATTTAATACCATGATTACTTAAGTACACTATAGTCTAAATGGCCATTTACAATAATAACATAAAAGCTTTGACACTTATTTAATGCCTCCACGACAGGCAAAATGAAACTACAACTACAAATAAATCAACTAGAACCTAGAGACGTACTCTACACAATCCACTTGTCCGTGCACTCTCTTAATAAACTGCTGGATATTAGCACTCACATTAGTTATTAATAAAACTATTCATTGTACATCTCTTGAAGCAAATCTGAGAAACAACCATCCATACAGACTGTCAAGTGTCAACCCCTTACTGCACCACGCAACGGGTGTTCCTACCCGAGTGGCGCCTCGCCCAGCCGCTCAGCCCGCATCCAACAACGTCACATGCCCTGAGGCGCGCGTCAAAACAAATCATTGTAGGGGGAGTAGGCTTCGTCCAAAGTTGCCATCAACTGCGGTTTTCTTATTTTTTTAATGTCTTTTTGAAAACAAAAAATACTTACTTGTATGTGAAAATAGGCCTTTAAGTGCATGTTACAAATATTTACAACTACAAGTTTACATGTTTACATCTGTAAGGGCCGGTTGTACAATCTCGGGATAGGGTTCTAGATTCAGTTATCCCTGGTATGACCAACAAATTGCGTTGTACGACCTCCGTATAACTCTCATTCCTAGGTTTATACCACACATCACCAGTGTTGGGTAAGTTCCTTAAAAAATGGACCTAGTTCCAGTTCCAGTTCCACACAAGGAAAAAGGAACTCTTTCCAGTTCCAAGTTCCTCTAAAAAAAAAAGGAACTGGGACGTTCCTTAGTTCCTTTCAAAATGGAACTAAGTTCCTAAATAGTTCCTTTCCGCAAACAACCATTTTTCTTTAGGTATTGCCGAACGGGATACTTACCATTGACTCAATGGTTATTATCCGGGTTTATGCATTAAACCAAGAACATTGACTAAAAGTAAAAGGTTTTATAACAAAACGATTAAAAGAGACATTATAACAAAACAATCGAAAGAGACAGCGATGTTGTCACTAGGGATGGGCAAACAGGTTTAGTAACCTTCTCGTTTAACCCCCCCCCCCCCCCCCCCCCCCCAAGGAGGTGAGAAGAACGACGAATGCAGTAAATATCACCAAAATGTTCCGAAACTTGGGGTAGGGTAAAATTAACTAATTGAAATTAATTCAATCAGATAAGGCACAAGTCTGCCATACAAAAGAAGTGACTTATCAACGGTGAGAACATGTGATATATATTTCATGTTTTGTTTGATTTTGGAATGACAGTCAAATGAGTCATGTTGCTCTCACACCTGTGTATAGGAGGGGTTGGACGGTTGGTCAGTGACATGACACGCTTATTCCGCACGAGCAATTTGGGATTAGTCACCGGTTTCGGGTCTTCGACTTGTGCCGGTGTGCGACTAATTGGAGACCCCACGCGAGGGTGGCGTAGCAGGTGGAGGGTTGGGATGGGTAGACAAGAATGAAATATTACAAAAAAAAGTTGTTTTAGATTTCTCCTTTCTGTCATCTAAACTATGTTTTGGCGCTTTCGTCCTTCAAGCTTGTACAGTCAAGTAAAAATAAAAGGAACTTATGAAAATAAGTTACAGTTCCTGGAAAATTGGAACTATGGCGTTCCACAGTTCCTGGCTGGAAAAAAGGGCACATCACTTATACCGTGGATCAGGAACCGTACAAGCAGATATCTAAAGGGATATCCCAATGAAAAAATGGCGGACGAAAAGATGACGAGAACTTCGAAGAACAGTTCGTAATTGTATTGATATTAAAGTAAAAGTAGCCCTTATGCTCTTAGACCTAACGTTTTCATGCATGAGTGAAAAATAATGTTCATGAGGTTTCGGCCGCCAAATGCACGTAGGCGGCAAAAATCTCCCACATCCCGCAAACTGACAGTTCCTTGGCTGACAGACTCTGCATATTTTCGAAAACAAGTTTAAGCCTAGGCCTACGCCTTATGAAAACTGAAGCCTAGGCCTACTATGCCAATAGGACCGTCATAATACTAGGACTGTATTTATGTATTCACATTTCACATTAAAGACAAAATGAGACATTGGCGTAGGCCTAGACTTTACCTTGTAGGCCTAGGGCAACTTAGGCCTAGCCTAGGCTATGTTTCTTGTGTTTTGAATACGCGAAGTTCTGGATTGACACGGCTAGTCCTCTGAAGGAAAATACCTTGAACGCTTTTTGTTAGCAGGATTCTCAAAGATTTCGACATGTTATCTAAACATCGACGTGCATTTGTTTGTTTTGATTTTATGAACTGTGTTCGGCGATCACACTTACACCTAGCGGAAGATCGGCGAACTTTGTATTCATTACGACGCTCAAATGTAACCAGATTCTGGTAATATAACCAGATTCTGGTAACATTTGTTTGCCATCTTATGAACATAATTCCCCAGATGCAACTTATCCTTGGGATGGCCATCCTCCGCCTAACTTTTGATTGTACAACGCAACACGAACTTCATCCTTGGGATGGGCCATCCGGGGGATTCGGATCTAGGACTTTTATACTGAGATCGTACAACTGGCCCTAAGTCTAGTTACTTATGGTAGCTATTTATTTATTTATTTATTTATTTATTTATTTATTTATTTATTTATTTATTTATTTATTTATTTATTTATTTATTTATTTATTTATTTATTTATTTATTTATTTATTTATTTATTTATTTATTTATTATTTATTTATTTATTTATTTATTTATTTATTTATTTATTTATTTATTTAGTTAGTTAGTGAGGAAACTGATTTGGAAAAAGGAGATACCAAGGCAATGCAAATTGTTAATATACAAAGCATATTTTGTACCAGTACTCACGTATGGAGCGGTGACTTGGCCAGTTGGGGGAAAAGAAGAAAAAGCAATACAAGCAGCAGAAATGAAGTTCCTTAGGAGTGTGGCAGGAGTGACCAAGATTGATAAGATAAGGAGCTCAAAGATAAGGAAGGAACTTGGAGTGGAGAGTCTAAACTTTAAGCTGGGAAAAGAAAGATTGCGGTGGTTTGGCCACATGAAAAGAATGCAGGAAGACAGGATCCCGAAAATTGAGTTTGAGAAAGAAGCAGGGAAAAAGAAAAGAAAGAGGGGAAGACCAAGACTGAGGTGGGAAGAAGTGATAGCAATGGACGTGGAAAGAAGAAATGCAACTTGGGAAGAGGTCAATCAGGAACGATGGTGGGAAGATAGAAAAGTATGGACAGAATTTGTAGAAAGAGCAGAGGAAGAAGAAAGTGAAGAGGAGGAGCCGGAGGAAGTTAACATGAGGGAAGCGTCAGGCATGGCCAGCCGGCTTCGATGTACCTAGGGGCCAGAATATGATGGGATTAAGTTCCTATCCCCTACCCGACTTCATTGTTGGACACAGGGAGCAGATATAAAAAATAAAAAAAAAATATTTATTTATTTATTTATTTATTTATTTAGGCCTATATTACTTATTTATTTATTTATTATTTATTTATTTATTTATTTATTATTTATTGATTTATTTATTGATTTGTTTATTTATTTATCTATTTATGTATTTGTGTATTTATTGTAAAAGTCATCTAGTTTGTATAGGCACTTTTTTAAATAAAATAAATTCACATTTAGAGTCTACCCACTCAGTAACTAAACTGATTTGCAGTGGGGGACTTTAATTTAAAGTGACTAAACCAACCCTGTAGGCTTCGAACACCATCGACGAGTGAGCGATAACCAATCAAAGATCGATATTTCAAATACGAAACATATGAACAAGTGACAGTGGAGTTTTGTTCAAAAAAGTGAAATGTCTAAGATGGCTTTAATGTATTCCGGCAGACAATTAAATAGGTTTTTCCCTACCTGACTTGAGGCCTTGTCCCCGAGCATTAGTCTGCCTGTGGTTCTACATAAATTTGTCTTTGTAGTTTGTAGGCTACGGGTGTTATACTGGTGTTGACCTGCATTCTTTATGCATGTGTGGTAATGGTGTTCTCTCATTAAGAGTATGGTTCTATATACATATTCGGCACTAAATGTTACAGATATGATCTCTGGCGGTGAAATCGTGAAGTAATTGCTAGAGAGCAACAGAGCCGCTGGATGTCATTTGTCAGTGTCATTTGTCAGTGTTTATATGAGAATGGCAACGATTCCAAAGAAACATAAGCGATATTGTTGCGTCAGTGAATATCCAGCTTTGCTGGATATTTGCTGGTTACGTTTTGTATCCAAGATGCCTTTGATATTATGGGGATTTTGGATCAGGGGACACACCAAGTATTTGAAGGTCCAAAGTTCATGTTCTGATCATAATGTTAATTAACCACATGCAATGAAAAGGCCACCGATTAACACTGCCTCTCTTTCATTGAGGTTCCTTTGGGCTCTATTTGCTTTCAAATATGTGTATATTTCAGAATAAAGTTAAAAACTTACTTTGCGCAATAACATGTTTAGGCGGATCCATGATCTCCTGTCAGTTTGTTACCCTCTAACTGTCAGCCATGTTGTGCAGCAGTGGTGCTATCTCTTGACACATTTAGTGTCGAATATAGTGAATACTTGGAGATTCCCATGAATAGTGTGAATTGTGGCCTATGGGCATAAAAAAAAAAAATACCTTTTCATGTTGTTATACCTTTGCTTGCTATGCACTCTACAGGGCGGAAGTCTTGGAAAAGAATCAAATACTGAGAACAAAAGCAATGCGAGAAAAGGATGAGCTACGAGAAATGCGGAAGTACAGATATGCTCTCATCAGAATACGCTTTCCAGATGGAGTGTTACTGCAAGTTAGTATACCTAATTAAATAACCAGCCTAACTCCCAAGTCCTAACAAATTGTGGGGGTGAGGGTTATAATATTATAAATAGAAATAGGTTCTTCCACTTGGGTCTAAGTTGTTTTCTAGGCAAATAAGAAAAAGATTGGCATACTGTATCTGTATGTAGATCTGAACTAATCTCTAGAGGCATATTGCTATAGACGAAAAGTTTAGAAAGTTTGACACAGAGTCTAGGCCTACACATTTTTTTCACCTTTGCTTATCTCAGTACATTATATGGACCAGTTAAAGATATTGAGCTGACAGTAAATAAATGTATGAAAATATCTCTTGTTTCAACATAAATATTTTGCACTTTTTTGCCCAGGGTACGTTCACAGTGTACGAGAAATTGGGCGAAGTGGTGCAGTATGTCCGAGACAACCTGCTGGATGAGAACTTGCCGTTTATCTTGTGCATGCCAACCGGTCACCGTCTAACCGAAGAAGACTGCGATAAGACTCTGGTGGAGCTCCGATTGGTACCGGCAACAATTCTCACCTTCTCTTGGGACGTAGATGCCAACAGTCCTGCGCCGAGCTCGTACCTCAAGCCAGAAGTCATGATGCTGGTCCAACCTCTAACTGGGTGATATGACCTGAGGTTTTCACAACTAAATAGTGCTTATCATGAAGAAGTTTCAATAGTAGATACATACACATGCCAATATTATATTTATACACTTCTGTACTAGAAATACATTAGGCTTGTACTTCTTTGGGGTATGTCATTGAGCACTTCAACATGATATTGAGTGGGAAATAATAAATCTTAATATACCATTACTTCTACAACTCCAAAAATTACATTTATTTTATAGAAATTGACTTCCAAGGTAACATTTATTTAAGTAGCAATTAATGCTCTGATGATTTCTACAATATTTATTTTTAGCACCATCTCTGAAGTTTATAAATTGTCTCTTTTTATTTATCTACTATTAAATATTAATATTTAATGCCATTAAATGCTAAATTTAAGATGAAATGAAACCTACAAAATAAATAATTGCTAATTTTCTATTATGTAGGCTACCTCTATAAATAATTGAAAACCATCAAAACTGTTTCATTATCGAACTTGTTTAATTTTAAGTTGGTACGTAATTTGTTTTTTCGTCGTTTGTCAATATTTTAAATGGCAAGCACCAACTGGCAGTGGGTCCCAATACTAGTTAAGTCTGAAGATTTGCTTTAGCTATATACATGATTGCAAGTGCTTCCTGTTGAGGTGCAGGACTGTGTACACTGTAGGCCTACATGTCAACTCATAGAGTACGACAAAAAGATGGGATTACCGGGTACTGATTGTAGGCCTATGCATTAGGCCCTACACATGTAGCACATGAACACACACACATGTTTTCAAAAACTCAGAATCTGGCAACAATTGTCACGTGGTGACGTGGTTGTAACGAGTGTGTATATGTCCATACCTATGGGATGGCTACTGGCTAGAGATGTGCAAAAATGGTTTTTTTAACATTCAAATTTCCCAGCTTGAAAAGAGAAATTTACAATTTTTCGTTAAGGCTGTGCGGGCACGGTTTTTCAGTTCTCTAAAATATGCAAAACGTACCCAAGTTAAGCTTTGAAATTGAAACCATGACTTCGGAATGTTACAAAATTATTTTTTTCGTAATTTTGATGGTACCGGAGATACTGCTAGATGTACGCCGCTTCATTCAAAACATAACTTCGCCCAGAAATACACATTTGTGATGCCACCTTTTATTGTAGTTAATGTACATTCTTTGTTCTAGGAGGTGAGGAATTTTCAGTTTGTTATCTTTAATGGTATGTGTGCTATGAGTATTCTCTTCTACCGGTACAAAATAGCTCATTTGTACCAGTAGATGAGAAAAATCATAGCACACATACCATTAATGATAATAACTGAAAATTCTTCACCTCGTAGAACAAAGTATGTACGTTGACTTCGTTGAGTATGTAAGTAAACGGTGACTTTGGAGCCGTCCTAGCAACGAAGCACTCAATAAATTCAAAGTTTTTCTGAATGGGCCTTGTTGTTTCTGGCATTTGTCCGCAGGTGTTTGCACTCTCCAATCACTGATTCATATGTTTCGTATTTGAAATATCGATCTTTGATTGGTTATCGCTCACTCGTCAATGGTGTTCGAAGCCTACAGGGTTGGTTTAGTCACTTTAAAATTTTAAATTAAAGTCCCCCAATGCAAATCAGTTTAGTTACTGAGTGGGTAGACTCTAAATGTGAATTTTTTTTTTTTTTTAACTACACCAAAATTGGTTATCACAAATGTGTATTTCTGGGCCAAGTTATGTTTTGAATGAAGCGGCGTACATCTAGCAATATCTACGGTACCGGTACAATCAAATTTACGAAAAAAATAATTTTGTAACTTTAGGAAGTCGTGGTTTCAATTTCAAAGCTTAACTTGGGTAGGCCCTACGTTGTACATATTTTAGAAAACTGAAAAAACGTGTCTTAATTGAAAAAGTCACAAATTTGCTCCCCTAAAATTAAAAAAAGCTGGTTGAGTGATGGTATTGTTAGGCATTGCTTTAATTTTAGGCCTATCATTTTGAATGAATTCCAAAAATCGATTTCACAAATCTCGTGATGATTGACATTTGATTGATTTAAAAGAAAAACAAGTAGGCTATATAAGATTGTCAGTCTGTTTTAATTTTTGGCTCATATTCATCTAAAAAGTATAGGCCTACTAATTTAGAGTGAGTTAAAAATTTCATGAGTTAATTTGCATTTTTAGATGCAATAGCCAATAGATGATTTTCAGAATTGATCTAGGGCCTTTAGTAGACAGAGTTAATTATGGTCTTCTAAGGGCCGGTTTCACCATCATTAACTTTTGTCGAGTTCAGCTTGAACCTGAATGTTACCAATTCGACAAAAATAATTACTTAACCTGTTTAATTTCTCACATCTTGCATTATTGTTGTTTTGGTTACATAAGTATTGTCACTGCATGTTTATTGTTTACAGAGAGATGGAAATAATTTCTCACAATGCCACTTATTGCCTTTTGTAATACCATGAAGTTTAAAATAGTCCATGTAAAGATTGGTATACATGTTTGTTTTGCTCATAATACAGATGTATTTTTTTGTAAAAAAGATAAACACACTGCAAATGCATTGTTGGATAGAACCCTCGATGCCCACTGTTCAGATTTGTGATGATAATCTCCAAAGCAGTTCTGTCACTGCCTTCTGTACATTTTATGCACAAAGCAGAGTACAAGTTATCCAGTAAGCAATGGCTAAACAATTGACTGTAAACATCTTTGACATTTATTACCAATCTGAGAAAATCCTCTTTCAATATCCTTCATATTTGCCATTAACAGGATACAATTGCATGCTAATGGGATTTAAACGTGTATCTTGTTTCACATAATTACTGAAACTATCTATAAATCGACGTATAAAGCAAAGCAACACATTATCAATAAAACATGTCACTCTTCATGCAGTGGATTTTGCAGTTTAAAGTTGGTGTTAGTGTCGTTCAACTGAACTTGGTCAAAGTTGATCTTGGTGAAACCGGCCATTAATCATCAATGACAACAATGTAAAACAATAACAACTAGTTTTCAAAAGTTATGTCAAGGTGCATTTGTAATTGTTGTAGTACATTGTTATCAATGACGACTTAGAAGACGGTAATACTGTACTAATAAGCTATGTGCAAGTCATTTTTTTATTGTTTTACTAGATAAGGGCGCGAGTTTAGGATTAACTTCCTGAACCCACAAAGTTTTATTTCGATGACTTAGAATAAATTTTCATTTATAGAGATGAGCTGAAAGCTTCACACATTTATGGTGGGAAATGGTGCATACGTCACATGCCATGTTTCACCAATCAACCAATCACATAATGATAAAATGAAATGACTCTTCTTTGCATATTAATATTATCATACCCAGAAGCATAATATATAAAACTCAAATTTATGTGTAGTATGCCTAATAGTAATATGTAATTAATTTTGGAGCCCAATTACTGTAGGTCCCTACTATTAAAAGTAATATAACTTATAATTAACAATTTTAGTAGAATATCAGTGAATATTAGGCCAAATACCGTAGTAGAATAATACTGGACACTGTCCATGTTTAACATACGAGAAGGCTGTGACATGCAACACTAGTGCTCCTAGTGGCAAGTGGTGTTACGGCGATGATGGCTGCTTTTTTCAATGCTATTTTCGTACTTTAAAACTTGTTAATAGGGCTAGCAATAAAGCATCAGTGTATTGAAAACGTAGGCCCTAGTAGACATAATTATGATTTAAATCTATAATTGTAACCAAATCAATCTGGTGTCATATTATTTAAGTCGTATGATTTAGGGCGGAATGCAGATTCGAGTTAAGTATGTGATCTGCGTATGGTTGCTATGGACTTTGTTCTTCTTATGGAAAATACTAAATAGCTTGTAATAAAACAATTCTATAGCAACAAATCCTATACGACACTTGACTCTGCGTACGGCCCTTAACCTTGCGACCAGCACTCCATACGTGTCGCTGCTAATTTAGGCCACTGTCCTGTATTACAAGCGATAGCAAAAGGTTGTATATTACAGTATTTCATTAGGCATTGTTATTCATTTTCTGAAGATTTGACAACTAGTCATTGTTGTATAAAGAAGACTTGACAATGGCTCGAGTTATGTTTGCTTGTTTCATGCCATGGCAGTCATTCATAAACAGGGATTTTCATGGCATGTGACGTCACATGCTGTTAGAATGGGAAACAAAAAATCAAAACTTGGAACCTTTATACAAAATATAATTACAGTACTTCATTTTTAAACTTTTAAATTATGTTTCTGGTCTTTTTAGACGAATTTCTGTATATTCCACACACTTCCGGAGCTGTAGAAAATTCATGCACATATCCTATTAACTCTGTCTTAAGAGTTCTAGATCAATGTTGAAAATGATTACTATTGCTATTACTATTGCTAATTGCTCATTTCACCACTATTTCGCGGTTTCATCTACAATATCGCAAAAATTCGCAAAATGAAATTGGTCCCATTCAATCGCAACGCAAGTGAATCGCGTGCCAACTCAATTTGAGGGATTACTGCAACTTTAAAAGAAAAAATTGCAAATTTCGTATTCACCATTTGGCACATCTCTACCTATTAGGGATGACATCGGGTAGTAAAATCTGGATTCGATTCCAGCCCCTCAAGGATTCGGGTAACCCGAATCCTAGAAGTGTAAATCACGTCGCTCAACATGTCATAGCGGGTTTATATAACTTACTAGTGATTAAGGATTAGCGACTAAGAGCGCGTTCATAAAACTGACTAGCCGCAACAGGCTTCTCTCATTGGCCGACAGTGAGAATTGCTCTCCGATTGGCTGTGACTAAGGACTTGACCAAGGAGTTGAGATATTTTCAACTTCTTAGTCAAGTCAAGACAAACCTTAGTCACAGCCAATCGGAGAGCAGTATTCTCAATTGTAGCCAATGAAAAAAAGCTCGTGGCTTATTCACGGGTTAATCACTAGTCAGTTATGTCAACCCGCCATTATTTGAAGGCCATTGACCGCCCGTGGCAGAAGCTGCCAGCGTGTGTTCTGTCAGCCAGTGATGACGGTCGGGAAGGGGTAGGGGTAGGCCGAGATCCAGTGGGAGCACAGGCAAACCAGAACTCGCCCGCAGCAATCACACCACATTAAATAGGCTTTGTCTATTTTTAATCAAGCCGATAATGGGTACATAACGGAGCGGGAAAGTATTTTATTGAATTGAAACAAGTCATTTTGTTATCACCATTGTTGGCGCATTGTTGAAGCATACAACAATTCTACTAAAAATGTACCAGAACAAGATTCGAATCCTTAGAACGGATTCGGGTAATTTATGGATTCGGGTAACCCGGATACCCGGATACCCGATGTCATCCCTACTACCTATGGCTAAACATCCACTCCTTCAATTTAATCCAAGAGTTATGTTGTTACTGTTCTAGTTTCTATTGTGAATTGTCAGTCCCATTATTTATTTTACTGCATTATAGTGAATTGCATATTATAAAAGACAATAATTATTTTTCCTTCTTTGTATTTGAAGTGATTCCTTAGTATAATGACATACAGTAAAACCTATTTCATTCAAATTGCAAGGGACCCTTAAAACTCTAATTTGAATTACAACATTTTGAATTAAAAAAGCTATAGCATATTATGTTTATGCTTAGCAGGGACTTGATCACTACTTTGAATTACCGTACACATAAATTTGAATTAAGAGTTTGAATTAACGAGGTTTTACTGTATTTTCCTTATTTTGATATTGTACTGGTTGTAAGCTATACGGATTGTCTGGGATCTTAGTACTAAGCTCTGGATCCTTGATGGGCTTTATGGGACAACAGCATCCCATATGGGGAGGCTTACAACAAACGACTACACTGCAGCGTTTCGAGCGTTCCGGCCACTGAGCACTGCCTGCTAAAAGTCACCGAAAACTTCTCTAGATGCCAGTGCACTAATTATTATTGGAAAAATATCTATCGATTCCAAAGAAGTCAAGTAGTCTTTCCAAAGACTTAGAAATTCGTATTGTTGAAAGTTGTGTGTATCCAACATTCAGTGACCGTAGGCCGATGGTCTAAGGCCGGATCGCTCGCAACGCTCTCTGTACACTTGTTATATCCGTAGCCTATTCATTATTTCATGGTCTTCTCAACAGATCTGTAAAATTAAAATCACTTCTCATTCTGTGCAGGCTACTCTGTCAATTTCATTCAAGGCTATGCACTTGTTACTGATGATAGATTATCAAATCAATATCTAATTAATTACAATTAAATTGAAGAGACATGTTTTACATAGGTATCTAGGATTGGGATAAGAATGCCGCGTAAGTAAACTCGCTGTATGAAGATAAGGGCAACATTACACTGCTATGCTATAAACAATGTTTGACATTCATATGAAGAACGAGCTAGTTTGTCCAGCTTAAATTGATTGATTAAGCGAGCGAAGCAAGCGTCCACATCAGACCTTTATGGCACTTCGTTGTTTGTTTTTTTGTATGTCTGTCGATAGCGGTCGAACGGAAGTAAAGTAAAGTAAAGTAAGTTTATTCACCATTATCTATGTGGATACATGATTTGGGTTTCGTCAGGATGGTTAGGGGTAATCGGGGTAAGAAGGAACGCGGGGTAACTAGGAACGACGCTTACAGCGCCTACAAATATGTTGATTAAAATTATTTTTTGTTTAATTATTTATGTTTAATACTTAACCTTCTTAGGGACATTGTAGGAAATTGATAAATTTGTAACAGGCACGATCAATTTAACTTTAAATGACACCATGTAAAAAAAACGTGTTCGGAAAGTAGCAATTCTTCCTCATTTCTATTTTTTTATTACTAGTGTGGAATTTATTGTGCAAGTTTACATATGTAATTCTCTTCTCTTGACCTTGACCTTCCAAGATTAATTTTTTACTTTTTATTCATGGTTATAGATTCCCCATTTTCATTGGTTGTTCCTACTTACCCCAGTAAGCACTTTTTGGGGTGTAACTAGGAACACCATTGTGGGGTAATTCAGAACATGTGGGGTAAGTAGGAACAGACCATTAAAATATGGTGTGGTTTCATGGGGTAATGGAGAACAAATTAAAAATCTTGGGATATTTGTCTTAGAACTCATGTTTTTTTTCAAATTGGGCTGTATTATGGTGTTGCTTATAAAAAAAAGTGGTATGTTGGGCGAATTCTGCGGAGCGTTAATTCCTATGAGTACGAGCTTAAATACCTGGAAAGGATAGGAGATATGTTTAGATGGCCAGCTCGTGATGATTACGATATCGTTGGAGATGATCGTATTTTTGTTGGCCCTGTAATTTTGTCAGGTGTAACAAAATTTGTCTTAAACCCTTTGCCAGAAGAAATTCACTTACAATTTCTCAAATACAAACAAAAATTGAAGCTTTGACTGACTGAATGACTTTAAATAGGCCTAGCCTAAATCCTGGGTTTATACTTTATTTGTAATCAGAAGACTTTGTGATACTAAAAAGTGGCCATCCCATGTATGCGTCCGATCTGTGCGTGCGATCTGTCGCGTGAATTGCACGCTGTGATTGGATAAACCGAAAAACAATCGCTTCGCACGGATAGGATGGGGGGGGGGGGGGGGGCACTATACGCTAACTTGCAATGTTTCCAAAAGCCAGAACAATTTAAATAAGGAGATATTCCATACTTGAAATGTTAATTGTTTGGTCTCGCTTAACCGATCGGGGAAAAAAAGGATAAAATTTTGCTTATCAAGATTTTCGATTCAAAATTGGAATGTGGATTCTCTAAAATATCAAGTGTAACATAAATAGTGTCTTTAATAATTAAATAACTCCATTTCTGATGCTGAAAAATAAAACTACAAAGTGTCATTAATTGTATTTTTACGTATTGCTAAAAAATATACAGTTCAATTGTACATAAAACCTGTAAAATGTAATGTAGAAAAAATTCAAAATATAATGTACGTTCACTGAAATAAGCCCTATATTCCTACTTACCCCAGATATTTTACCATACATTTCCTACAGAGTTATGGCTGTTGTTCCTACTTACCCCAGTTTGTTGGGTAAGTAGGAACAAGTGCTCATTTTTTGAATTTTTTTTTTTTTTTTTTTGATATTATATGGATTGCCAAAACTTACACAAATGGTTTAAAAGACAATTTTTCAAAGAAAAATATGATGCAGCATGTGAAGTCCTAACTTTTTAACTAAACATTCTATGATTTTTTTAAGTCAAAACTTTGAAATAGTGTTCCTACTTACCCCGATTACCCCTACATAAATTATACTTAAACTAATTTTACAGGAGAGTTATGCCTAATGATAATTGATAATAATATCAAATCAATAATAGCAAACAACATAGGTTAGTAAGATTAATGTAAAGTTGTAATACTAGATTTTAATCTCAATTTAATTTTAATATTTTTTAATCCTAAGAATTTAATCTAGATAACATACTGGTAATTTCTACTGGTCAAAGAACTCGTCAAGGCTATAAAAAGGGTGTTCGAGGAGGTACTGCTTAAGCTTTGGCTTGAGTATATCTGCTTTTAAAAGATTTTGAAGTTTATTGAGAACTCTTCTCCCCATGTAATATAGGCTTTTCTCCAGGTTTGTCGTTTTGTGTTGGGGATATTGTAGTGCGTCTTTCTGTCTTGTGTTGTGGGTGTGGGATATGTTATTTGGGAATGAATTGGGGTTGGATTTGATGAAGCATGCAGTTTTGTATATGTAGGTGTTAGTGACAGTCATTATGTTAGCTTCCTTAAATTTACTCCGGCAGCTGTCTCGATTTTTTATATTGGCTATAATTCTTTAGCTCTTTTTTGAAGTGTAAGAACACGTTTTAATTGGTATTTTGCAGCAGTTCCCCATGATAGGATGCCGTATGACATGGTCGCATGAAAATTGGCAAAATATGCAGTGCGTAGTGTTTCCCCACTTGACAAGGAAGATAGTATATAACTCTATGAAGTTGTGAATGTGGGCATTTCGTATAAAAGTAGGTACTTTCTTAGAATTTCAATTTGTTTATAATATTAATTGTTTAAATCAATCAAGCCTCTTCCCCCTTTTTCTCTAGGTAGAGTCATTCTTTCTATTGCTGACTTAGGGTGATGACTTCTGTATTTGGTGAATGTTGTGCGGGTGAGAATTTCTAGGGCATGAATTTCTGTCTGTGTCCAATTAATAATTCCAAATGAATATGTAAGTACCGGTATAGCATAAGTGTTAATTGCTTTGATCTTGTTTTTACCATTTAGTTGTATTTTTAAAATGAATCCTATTAGTTTCTTGTATGCAGAAATGAATTTACGTTTCATCATTTTATGATCAATTCGTTTAGCCGGCGCAAATCCTACATATTTGTATATGTCTTCTTCGTCCATTACTCCAATTCGGCTGTCTTCGTCGATTTCAAACTCTTCTAATTTCGTTATCTTTCCTTTGATGACATGAAGTGACTTACATTTATCAATTCCAAAATCCATACATACATCTCTACTGAATTCTAACGTTAAGTTTAGTAAATTCGTCATGTGTGTCGCATTTAGAGCATATAGCTTGAGATCGTCCATGTAGAATAGATGAGAAAGTGTGTGGCAAACCGTATTACCGTCCTTTATCTTGAAACCATGTGTAGATTTGTTAAGTATGTGAGATAATGGATTTAATGAAAGACAAAACCATAACGCACTAAACGAGTCACCTTGAAAAATACCTCGTCGGATGTTAACTGAGATCAGTACTTATCTGCTCTTTGCCTACGTTTAACTTTAATGTTGTTTTCCAACTCGTCATCGCTGTCCGCAAAAAGTTTACTATCAGTGGGTTTACTTTATAAATTTCCAGTATCTGTATTAGCCACGAATGTGGTGACGAATCATATGCTTTCTTGTAATCAATATAGCTAACGTGAATGTCTCTCTTCTTGTTGAAAGCTTGGTTCATTACAACAGAATCGATAATTAATTGTTCCTTACACCCTTGCGACAATTTACCACATCCCTTTTGTTCTTCAGCTAATATATTGTGTTCTTCGCAGTGACTGTATATTTTATTTGTTATGCACGATGTCAAGATTTTGTATATCGTTGGTAAGCATGCATGTACTATACCCTGCTGAAAAATCTTCTTAGATCTTTCTAAATCTACCAAGATCCAAGCAGACGCCTTCAATCCCTTCTTAGAGCTGACTTAACTATAATCAGAATAAAGAAGTCTACAAAATTTCAAAAAAGAAGAATATATCAGCATCAATAAAAAACAAGCAGTACACAAGAAATGTCAGTTCTAAGAAGTATTGAGAAGAAGTAGATGCAAGAAGAAATAAGAAGAATCAGTAAGATACTACTATAGTAGAAATAGTAAGAAGTGGATGTAAGAAGACATGAGCAGAATCAACAAGTACCACACTGTTATCAGATCCTAGTGGATAAAGTCAGAAGTGGATGTAAGAAGACATGAGCAGAATCAACAAGTACCTTTCTGTAATCAGTTCCTAGTAGATACAATCAGAAGTGGATGTAAGTAGACATGAGCAGAATCAACCAGTACCAGTCTGTAATCAGAACATAGTAGATACAATCAGAAGTGGATGTAAGAAGACATGAGCAGAATCAACAAGTACCACTTTGTAATCAGATCCTAGTAGATACAATCAGAAGTGGATGTAAGACGACATGAGCAGAATCAACCAGTACCACTGTGTAATCAGAACATAGTAGATAAAGTCAGAAGTGGATGTAAGAAGACATGAGCAGAATCAACAAGTACCACTCTGTAATCAGATCCTAGTAGATACAATCAGAAGTGGATGTAAGAAGACATAAGCAGAATCAACCAGTACCACTGTGTAATCAGAACATAGTAGATACAATCAGAAGTGGATGTAAGAAGATATGAGCAGAATCAACAAGTACCACTGTGTAATCAGATCCTAGTAGATATACTAAGAAGTGGATGTAAGAAGACATGAGCAGAATCAATATATACCACTCTGTAATCAGATCTTAGTAGATACAATAAGAAGTGGATGTAAGAAGACTTGAGCAGAATCAACAAGTACCACTCTGTAATCAGATCCTAGTAGATATAATAAGAAGTGGATGTAAGAAGACATGAGCAGAATCAACAAGTACCACTCTGTAATCAGATCCTAGTAGATACAATTAGAAGTGGATGTAAGAAGACATGAACAGAATCAACAAGTACCACTCTGTTATCAGATCTTAGTAGATATAATAAGAAGTGGATGTAAGCATCAAGTGCAGAATCAACAAGTACCAGTCTGTAATAATCAGTGCCTAGTAGAAGAGCCCCTTCAATTTCGTGTGAAACTTAAACAGTAAGTTAATAATGGTTCAGGCACGCAATCACATCGTACATCAGTGGTGTAGTGGTGCGTATACGGGCGTATACGCCGTATACACATTGCTCCGGCTAAAAAACTTTCGTATACACACTGGTTTTGGTTATGATACGAGTGATACGCAATGATACGGTCGTAACATGCCTCGAATGACGGACACATTATTCACGATTGTCAGCTTTTCTCCATTGGTAAAATTGTGCTCTCTGGCACTGGCATTTAATTGGCACAAGGTCTCAAATCCTCTAAGACCATCCCTGGATCTAGGAGTCCCGATATTCAATTTTAAGTCCCGCCAATACACCAAGTGGGATATTGTCTCGCTTGGTAAAAATATTGCGGTGTCAATATCAACAGCCAAGTATCAACAGATATACCTATACGGGCCACGGGCGGCGTGTGTGTCGCCAAACCACTTTCCAAGCCCCAAAACGTATTCCTGAACAATCTCGTCGGTGTTCCAATTATTTTTGGTGATTTTCTGGTTTTGCACTACAAAAACTGCAGCATTTCGGGATTGCATTCAGTCCGGTATTGGTATCTAAAACGCTCAAAACACACTCTAAAAAGCCTTTTTTTTTAAATCGCCTGCGGCGCCATTAATAGAAGGGCTCTGCCCCCAAAAGCCCCCATTTTCTTTTGTCTGGAAAGATGTGTCCCTCCAGCCTCCCACTGAAGCGTATACGTACTGGTAAATTTGGCACTACACCACTGTCGTACATCCCGACACTCTTGAAAAATATAAAACCACAAAGAATTTTTTTATCTCATATCTCCCGCCCGTTATATATTTTTTCTTATTTGCAAACTGCGAATGAGAAGTGGGCAGGGTAAAAGGGGGGCGGCGTTGCGCTAGGTAGCGAGACCGTGGCCGGGGGGGGGGGGGGGGGCAGTACAATCGCATCACGACTTGTCGAGTTGTGAGTGTGCATTCGAATTAGTGCAAAACTATCCCTAGTTCAAATGATTGACAACAAAAAGGCTTTCTGAATCCAAAGATAATTGATCTTATGTATGTATTTTTCCGGACATCTTGTGAAGATAAGTTTGCACGATTTTCCGCCTTCGGCAAATGACTCTATACCGCCACCCCTTCTCTTTCAAATATCAATACACTTTTATAAGTCTATGGTTAAACCAATGGTTAAACTATGAATTCACCCAACAAAGACCCTCAGGATGAAATTCTAGGTGTCCTAATGGAGCAAGCAGGTAACTGTGTATCAGCTGAGTGAGAGTATATTGTTTAATTGTATCTCAAGAATGTATAACGATTAACGATGAAGTTACGTTTATATCTGACATCAAAGTCAGTATCGCGGGCGACAGCACACGAAGAGCCGTAAAGTACGCCGAAAATGTACATGTAAAACATGTTGGTACGGGTAAGGTTGATACAAATGTTGGTAGTTGTAGTATCTTGTTATCTTTCAAGGATTAGGAATATATGTAAAGAGAAACTGATGCTGATTGATTGAAGATCACTTTTATTGTCTTGACACTTACAGCCGGTGGTTACAACAGATGCCGCTTCCGGTTGGGCGCTGCCTGTTATGTTATGCATGTTAACCAACTGTTACAAGTTTAAGGTTGTGGTTGTTGTTGTGCTGAGTTATACACTACATCCCTTCTTATCAATATAGATAGAAATGTGAGGTATTGATTTTGAGGATAACATATTAAAATACAGAATCAGAGACACATTTAAGATGAGATAAGTTGGCTTAAGAAATTAGGTGTTTATAATGATTAGTGCACTTTTACTTAAGAGAAAACTTTCACTTTCACTTTCTTCTTTTTTTTTTTTTTTACTTGGTGAACAGTTCATAGTCTTTGAATCTTGTCGGGGTTTTAAGGTTTCTTTTGGGTCGTTCTTGTGAAGTCGTGATGGTCGGGTTTGCTGATGTTGGGCTTGAGTTCGGTGATTCATGTTGGGTAGGCCTTGTTGTCATTGGGGTAGGCCTATCTGGAGATGGAGATTGACTTACTTGTTTCACGAATGATGAGTTTCGGCACACTTCTTTTCCTTGCGGGTCAATTAGAATGACTTGGTTGCCATTGACTTCTTTGATTTTGTGTATGGTTTGATTGTATCGGGTGGACAGTTTATTTTTCTTGTCTTGCGTTACGATTACCGTGTCTCCGGGATGGAGGACGCGTTTGCTAGTATGTCGAGTTTTGTCGGCGTATGTCTTAGATTTTTGTTTTTGGTCTTCGTCTCGTTGTCTTGCGCTGGCGTCTTGTGGGGGTTGGGAGTCTGCCGTTATTTCAGGGATTGAGAATCTGATTTTCCTTCCTAGTAGCAGTTCGGCAGGTGTTACTCCTGTTGTTGTGTGTTGTGATGTTCGGTATGTCATTAGTATGTATGGAATTTGCTGTCTCCAGTCGTTTCCTTCTGCGATAGTTGTTTTGAACATTTTGAGAAATGTACGATTTATTCTTTCAACTTGGCCGTTCGCTTGCGGCCAATAAGGTGTGATGTGGTGATAGCTCACATCTATTTGGTGGAGAAAGGATTTGTATTCTTGGGAAATAAATTGAGGACCATTGTCACTTAGGATTTCGTCGGGATACCCAAACCTTGCGAATAACTCTTCCAGCCATTTAATGATCATGTGACTTGAAGGTGTGGATTTGAATATCTTGGCTTCTGGCCAACGCGAGTAGTAGTCTACCACAATTGCAATAGTTTCGCCTGTTGGAAAGGGGCCGCAGAGATCAATTGCTAGTTTCTGCCATGGGCGTTGAGGGAGTTTTGTAGGATTGATCGGTTCTGGGTGGGGAAGAGGACTAACAAGCTGACAGGGTATGCAATTCTTAACATGTTCTGTTACCTCTTGGTCGAGTTTGGGCCACCAAACTTTGTCTCTCAGTCGTTGCTTCGTCTTGATGATGCCTTGGTGTCCATGGTGGGCTAGGAGTAGAACGTCTTTTCTGAGAGCCGTCGGAATGATGATTCTGTTGCCACGGAGAAGTACATCTTGGTATAGCGAGATTTCTGTCTTGTTGTATTCTGGAGGGCATTTGCTCCAATCGTCGGTTGAGATTGCGTTCTTCACTGTTTGAAGTGTTTTGTCTGAACTTGTTGCCTCAGCAATTTGTTTGAGAGTTAGTGTTCTGGGTACTGAAGTTTCACTGATAAATCGTATGTATTCTTCAGCCACGTTTTCTTGTGTGTTTCAGCTTCCAGTGGTTTGTCTGCGTTGACGAGACGTGATAACGGATCAGCAATATTTCCTGTTCCTGGTCTGTATACGATTTTGACGTTGTATTGTTGCATTCTAAGCATCCAGCGTTCGATGCGAGCTGACGGTTTTGAGTACGTACCATATAGTACCTCGAGAGGTTTGTGGTCAGTCTCTAGTTCAAAGGGAATACCGTATAGATATAGATGATAGTGTTCGCAGCTCCATACCACCGCATAGGCTTCTCGTTCCGTTTGCGAGTACCGTTTTTGTACGTCTGTGAGAGAGCGGCTAGCAAAACTAATGGGTTTGAAGGTCTTGTCGTCTTGCTGTTGTAGAAGTACCGCTCCAACTGCATAAGGACTTGCATCTACGACTAGGCGGGTTGGACGTTTCTGATCGTAGTATGCGAGAGTGCTGCTTGAGGATAAGTCTTGTTTCAGCTGTGTGAATGCTTGTTGTTGCTCTATGCCCCAGTTCCAGGTTGAATCTTTCTTCGTGAGGTTTCTGAGCGGCTCAGTGGTCGTAGCCATGTGCAGAATGAATTTGGCACAGAAGTTTACGAGACCAAGGAAGCTTCGGAGCTCGGATATGTCTTTTGGCGCTCGTGCTTTGCAGATCGCTTCCACTTTCTTGGTGTCTGGGTTGATTCCGTCAGTTGATAGAATGTGTCCGAGGAATGTTAGCTTGGTCATGCCGAATTGACATTTTTTCTTGTTTATCGTTAGGCCTGCATCATGGATTGTTTGAAGTACAGCTTCTAGACGTTTGTTGTGCTCTTTTGCGTCCTTGCCATAAACTATTATATCGTCTGAGACGTTTTTAACACCTTCGCAATGGGCCAATGTTTGTTGTATCACATGCCGATAGACTTCAGCTGCGGATGAGACGCCAAACAGAAGACGCTTGTAACGAAATAAGCCACTGTGGGTACTAAAGGTTGTGATGTACCTGGAGTCGTCATCGAGTTCCAGTTGATGGTAGCCTCGGCATAGGTCGATCTTCGATATGAATTTGGCTTCGGTCAGTTCTTGTAGAATGTCGTCTATGGTGGGTGTGACGTATCGTTGTCTTTGGATTGCTCGGTTTGCTTGTCTCATGTCGATGCATATTCTTATTCCGGCGTTGTCTCGTTTTGGAACTGCGACAAGCGGCGAGACCCAAGGTGTTGGACCTGTTACTGGTTCGATGATGTCTAATAGTTGAAGTTTCGTTAGCTCATCGTCTACTAGTTTTCGTAGGTGAAAGGGGACGCGCCTTGTTGGCTGAGCGACTGGGTGTACGGTGTCGTCGATGTGAAGTTTCACTTTATAGTCTTTGAGCTTGCCTAGGCCTTGGAAACAGTCTGCATGTTTTGATAGAATGTTGTTGATGTTGTCATCAACGGTGTATGCTGATTCCGTAGGCGAGTCTAGTACATTTGTATTGGGGCCTAGTTTTAGGACACCGAGTTGTAATGATGTGGCCTTACCTAGCAGAGCCGGGTGTTTTCCTGGTACAACAATGAAGTTTGCAGTGATGCCTGTTGTTTCATTGACGTTCACTACTGTTCGGAACTCGCCCAGTATAGGGATGGGTTTGTCACTGCCGTATGCGCGGAGAATTCGAGCAGAATTTTCGAGTTTAAGACCTGTTTTAGACAGTTTGTGCCAGTCTTCTTCATTTATGGTGTTTACTGTGGCGCCAGAGTCGATTATGAAGTTCACCTTTTGGTTCATTATCGTGCATTGAAGCTTATCGCTATTGTTGTCTGGATTGAGACTAAATGCATGCATGTCATCAGAATCGCTGTTTTGGTTGGCTGTTTCATCCACATACCTGATGTTTTTGGTTTGTTCTTGTCGATCTTTAGTTCTGCAGACTCTTGGTAGGTGGTTCTTGCCTCCGCATTTGCTGCATGTGACTCCTCGACTACAACGACAGTCTCGTCCATAATGGCCTTGGTTCCCACAGCGGAAACAGGTGATTACCTTCTTGTCGCTTGAGCTAGAGCTGTTGTTGTTAGTTTGCTTAGGTTTGCTGTCTTGTCGACTGTTTTGTCTGGACTTGTAGTTGGATTGGCTGCTAGGCCTAGGACCAGATTTGGACTTGCCTTGTTGAATGTAGTTGATGTCACCTTGAGGTTTGGTTACTATTTTCTCGATGGCTTTGGCTTGTTTTTCACTTTCTTCGTGATGACGTGCCATTGTTAGAGTTTGGTCCAGGGTTAGTTCAGTCCCGTCTTGGCCTACTTTTAGAAGTTGACGCCTTAAGTTATTGCTTTGGCAGTTATCAATTATGAGGTCTCGGATGTTTTCATCCTCGACTCCTTCAGGAAATGCACAGTATCTAGCTAGCTCACGGAGACGTGTTGCGTAGTCGTCGATCTTTTTGTTTTCGTTTGGTTCGGTGTGGCGGAACACGTGTCGTTCGTATGAGATGTTGCGTTTAGGCGTGAAGTAGTCATCTAGTTTCTCTAGTGCGGATTCGTAAGTCTCACCAGTGTCTTTCAGTCTTTTGAAAATGTCTTGCACGGATGGTCCAGCCATGTGAAGGAGTAGATTACGCTTACGGGAAGATCCGGCGATGTTGGTTGCCCCTACGTAATAGTTGAATTGGTCCTTCCAGCGAGCCCATCGTTCGGCTTGATTATCGCCTCCTATTTGGAATCGATCCACAGGTGGAATGCCCAGATTCATCGTTGAGACTTGAGAAAATGGTTATCCGATTCTCGTCGCCAGTGTAGTATCTTGTTATCTTTCAAGGATGAGGAATATATGTAAAGAGAAACTGATGCTGATTGATTGAAGATCACTTTTATTGTCTTGACACTTACAGCCGGTGGTTACAACAGATGCCGCTTCCGGTTGGGCGCTGCCTGTTATGTTATGCATGTTAACCAACTGTTACAAGTTTAAGGTTGTGGTTGTTGTTGTGCTGAGTTATACACTACAGTAGTCTAGGTAAATATTTACAACTTACGAACTTAACTACAACTATTTACAATTATTATTTACATTTGATAACAAGAATAGAATAGTTTAAACTAGAAGAAGAACGAATGAGACTAAACAAGTTCCAACAAGAGCTTCAGCAGTTTGAACTAGAAGAAGAATCCATAAGATGGAACTAGATGCAGTAAGATCATTTTGTATCAAGAATAGAATAGGTAGTTAAAACTAGAAGAAGAACGAATGAGACTAAACAAGATCTAACAAGAGCTTGTTATAATAAGAACAGCACAGTTTGAACTAAAAGAAGAATCCATAAGATGGAACTAGATGCAGTAAGATCATTTTGTATCAAGAATAGAATATAGGTATAGTTAAAACTAGAAGAAGAACGAATGAGACTAAACAAGATCTAACAAGAAATTATTATATAATAAGAACGGCATACTTTGAACTAGAAGAAGAATCCGTGAGATGGAACTAGATGCAGTGAGTTTATTTTATATTTTTTTATTCATGTTACGTTTAAACGAACTACACGTACTTCTATTGGGGTAGTAATGTTTTGTGTATTTGTGTGTCACGGCGATTCTGTGCATCGACCCATACTGTATGGATGGGTAAGGGCGATCCTGTGCTACGGCCCATACTGTATGGGCACAGATAACGGATTGTAGGTAAAGGTCTTGACACATAATTTTTGTGTCACTGCGATTCTGGGCCATAGGTACTGTATGGGTCGAGGCCATTCTGGAAGAGACCAACAAAATTACTTTTCTGTCACAAGACCCATTCGGAAACACTTTGACAATTACCGTGGTATACATTTCGGTGCTACGGCGATTCTGTGCTACAGCGATTATTCTGTGTCAAGACCCACACTTGCCCACACTGTTCAAGGACTTTAACAAAACTACTGGTCTGTGTCAACTGTCAAGACCCATTAGAAAACACTTTCGTTGAAGAATTCTGTGTCACGACGCTTCTGTGCCAAGGCGATTCTGTGCCAATGTCCCGCCCCTATTTGTCGAATGTTAATTATAATAGTATTACCATTGAGTTTATTAGTGTAGGGTTAGAGACCCAGCGGCCATTGGCGGCTATCTACCAATAAATTTCCCGTGGACTCTAGTAGTACGAGCGCGTACCGCTAGAAAGCGCTACACGTACCCACTGATGTCAGCGTTCCTGTGGAAAGAAAGTGATACTACGTTATACGCGCAGATGCGAAGTCGGTTAGGTAGTAGTATCCAGATGGCGGTGGATATTGTTATTAAAGCATTATCATCTGTTCTGATAAACATGTCAAACGGGCACGAAGTTAACAATAAGTAAGCTAATACTTTATTACAACACATTATATAAGGTTTTATTGATTATATAGGCTAGGCTGTAGTACTACGTTACTAATGTAGGCCTATTAATGTAGGCCTAGGCTTATTGTAGCCTAGTAATGGCCTAGACTTAGGGCCAGTTGTACAATCTCAGTATAAAAGTCCTAGATCCGAATCCCCCGGATGGCCCATACCTAGGATGAAGTTCGTGTTGCGTTGTACAATCAAAAGTTAGGCGGAGGATGGCCATCCCAAGGATAAGTTGCATCTGGGGAATTATGTTCATAAGATGGCAAACAAATGTTACCAGAATCTGGTTATATTACCAGAATCTGGTTACATTTGAGCGTCGATATGAATACAAAGTTCGCCGATCTTCCGCTAGGTGTGAGTGTGATCGCCGAACACAGTTCATAAAATCAAAACAAACAAATGCACGTCGAAGTTGAAATAACATGTCGAAATCTTTGAGAATCCTGCTAATAAAAAGCGTTCAAAGTATTTTCCTTCAGAGGACTGTTGGAGACTAGTGAATAAAGTTATTTAATCCGAAAATTACTACCAAAGCAAGCCGTGTCAATCCAGAACTTCGCGTGTTCAAAACACAAGAAACATAGTCTAGGCCTAGATTACCAGGCCTACAAGGTAAAGTCTAGGCCTACGCCAATGTATTACAATACATAAATACGGGCGTAGTAATATGAGGGTCCTATTGGCATAGTAGGCCTAGGCTTCAGTTGTCATAACGCGTAGGCCTAGGCGTAAACTTGTTTTCGAAAATATGCAGAGTCTGTCAGCCAAGGAACTGTCAGTTTGCGGGATGTGAGAGATTTTTGCCGCCTACGTGCATTTGGTGGCCGAAACCTCATGAACATTATTTTTCACTCATGCATGAAAACGTTAGGTCTAAGAGCATAAGGGCTACTTTTACTTTAATATCAATAAAATTACGAACTGTTCTTCGAAGTTCTCGTCATCTTTTCGTCCGCCATTTTTTCATTAGGATATCCCTTAAGATATCTGCTTGTACGGTACCTGATCCATGGTATAAGTGATGTGTGGTATAAACCTAGGAATGAGAGTTATACGGAGGTCGTACAACGCAATTTGTTGGTCAACCAAGGGATAACTGAATCTAGAACCCTATCCCGAGATTGTACAACCGGCCCTAAGAGAGTTGGGCCTAGACCTAGGCTAGACCTAAGCCACGTGATCGTACTACGTAGTATCCCTTCTTTCCACAGGAACGCTGACATCAGTGGGTACGTGTAGCGCTATCTAGCGGTACGCGCTCGTACTACTAGAGTCCACGGGAAATTTATTGGTAGATAGCCGCCAATGGCCGCTGGGTCTCTAACCCTACACTAATAAACTGTGATATTATGTGGGTATAATATAAGATACACTGATTAAAGTAAAGAAGTTTATTATGATGTGCTGTGATACACGTCTGGTTACAACTCCTGACAGACAGCGACTGGCGCTCACCGTGTCGGCCTCTAGCGGGCTCTCCCGATACTGTTGGTGGTGTAGCCAACGTGACAGACATAGCATTACACCTTTCCATCAAGTATGAGTTATAATGCTTAAGATAAGAACAATGCAATGCTATTACAATTTATACTAACAACTAAACCAGTAGGATGACAATACCCAAACAGAAAAACACAGAAAAGTACAATTCAATACAATACAATAAAGGTCTTAAAACTACTTAAACGTATTCATCATACTTCTTTGGTCTTTGAACCACCCTACCACTCCTTGTTTGTCTTCGAGGAGACTCGACAATATTTTCCTGAGGAGCTTCTTTCCTGCCCTCTTCCTTTACCTCTTCCATATCACCATCCTGTACAATAGGATGAAAGTCTGTTGCAGACTTTCGTAGGAACACCCTGTTTCTGCGAAGCTCTGAATTTTGCTCAGTTTTAACTATATACGATCTAGGTGCGTCATGCATAGCACTTACAACTGCAGGCTCCCACACACCTTCTCGCCTGAGCACAACATTGTCTCCAGTTCTCAATGCTGGCAGGCTCTGCGCCCCCTTATCATGGAAATACTGCTGTTTTAATTGTGCTTGATACAGCTTTTCTCGAACATTAGTTTGAACCTCGGGTTGAAGTTTACTCTCAATCATGGGCAATCGCGACTTAAGGTTGCGACACAATAGCAGTTGAGCTGGCGATAAACCTAAACCAGTTACAGGTGTGTTTCTGTATTCTTACAAAGAACGATACACATTCTGATGATCAAAGTTAGCTTTTTTTAGCATGCTCTTTACTAGTTTTACAGCATTTTCCGCCATGCCATTTGACTTGGGGTATCTAGGACTAGATGTCTTCAACTCGAAGTTCCAACCTTTAGCAAACTGTTTGAACTTAAAACTATTGAATGGCATGTTATCAGACATCAGTATGTCGGGAATGCCAAATCGCGAAAAGACAGATTGTAGTTTAAGAATTACCTCCGCTGCTGTCTTATATTGGAGTTCGACAATCTCTATCCACTTGGAGTAATAATCCTTCAACACAAGATAACATTTCCCATTACAATCACAAATGTCCGCCGCTAATGTTTGCCATGCTCGGTCAGGTATAGGATGAGATATTAAAGGTTCCTTACTGTTACATTTACCAAATCGTTCACAGGTTACACATTTTTGTACGAAATCATAGATGTCCTGACTCATTCCAGGCCAAAAAACCACACTTCTACCTCTCTCCCTAGTTTTGGCAATTCCAAAATGACCCTCATGCAAAACACCCAACATGTAGGGACGTAGAGATGGAGGAACCAATACTCTAGACCCAATAAAGATCAACCCGTCATCCACGGAGATATCTTCCTGAAGACTGTAAAAGTATTTGCATGCACTTGGAACTTTGTTCAGATGATCTGGCCACCCCTTCTGGACTAATTCCAACAACTGTTGAGCAACCTCCCATTTCTTCGTCTCTTGTTGAAACTCTAACCTTCGCTCTGATGAGAAGGGCATGTGTTTTGAAACACTGTGCACCAACACATCCATCTCTGGATCAGAATTCACTAGTGGTTCCTTCAAAAACGCCCTGGACAATGTGTCTGCCAAAACCATTTTTGTTCCTGGCAAGTAAGTGATATCAACGTCATATTTGATTATTTTCAACTGCATCCTCTGCAGTCTTGGAGAAACTTTGTTAACGTTTTTCGATGCTATTGACACCAACGGCTTATGGTCAGTCTGTATTATTACTTTCCGGCCATAAACATAGAAATGAAACTTTGTCAATCCGTACACGATAGCATTTAATTCCTTTTCAATCTGTGCGTACGCCTGTTCGGTATCTGTGAGACTCCTAGAAGCGAATGCTATAGGATGCCCTTCTTGAACTAAACAAGCGCCCATTCCATCCTTTGACGAGTCAACTTGCAAAACTAACTGTTTACTAGCATCAAAATACGACAGTACCGGTGCTTGCACTAACAGAGTTTTCAACTGTTCAAACGCCTTGACCTGTTCGTGTTCCCACGCCCAATCAACATCTATCCTAAGAAGCTGGCGAAGCGGACTAGAAACTGACGACAAGTTTGGCATATATTGGTGAACAAAGTTCAACATTCCCAAGAAACGACGAACATCTGCGACACAAGTCGGAGTTGGCATATCGACGATAGCCCTTACTCTCTCTGGAATCTGGATCAGCTCGTACACCCTTGTCTGAAATCAGTTGACCCATGAATTTCACCTCCTTGACTCCATGCTGAAACTTGTTAGGATTAAATTTCACCTTCGCTTGCCTGGCTCTCTCTAACACTAGTTTCAAGACGTGATCGTGCGACTCTTGAGTAGCCCCGGCAACTATAATGTCGTCAAAAATCACCTGGATACCCTCGATATCTCCGAAAATCTCATTGTTCATACGCTGAAATACTTCGGGACTCGACGATAATCCAAATGGAAGCCGCAAGTACTTGTATCTACCAAACGGTGTATTAAACGTGCAAAGATCAGTGGAAGACTCATCCAACCTCACTTGATGGAACCCATCCTTCATATCTAGAATGGTAATAAATTTCATTCCTGACAAGCCTGCAATTACGTCGTCAGCTACTGGGATGGGATAGTGTTCCCGCTTTAAACTGCGATTCAAGACAGTAGGGTCTAAGCACAGCCTGAGATCCCCGTTAGGTTTCTCTACAATGACTAAATTATGGACCCAGTCTGTAGGGTTAGTCACTTTTTCTATAATCTCTTGCTTTTCCAAACTGTCAAGTTTCGCTTTTAATCTATCCTTAACCGCTAAGGGAATTCTTCGAGCTGGTTCTACCTTGGGTTTAGCATCTGGCTGCATTTGCATCTTATACACTCCTGGTAAACACCCTAAACCTTCAAATACATCCTGATAATCTTTCAACCAATCCTCTTTAGATACTAATAATCTACTCTTACTCATCGTTACCTTGTCTACTTTCTGTATCAGTCCCAACTGTATACATGCCTCTAATCCCAACAGGGGTACACTCTTTGTGTCCGTGACCATAAATGGCACAGTGACTTTTCTGTCTCCCTTTTCACAATCTAATGTTACGGTTCCTTTGGGTATAATTATTTTATCACCAAATGACACTAACTTGACCTTGGTACTTTTTAATTGCCCTACATTATGCAATCTTTTAAAATACCTGTATGGCAAAATGCTTATTTCCGCCCCAGTGTCCAATTTGAACACCATCTTCGTCTTGGCTATGATGAGGTCTGTAGTCCACGTCGGTCCTGTGGTTGACGAGACGGCGTCGACTCTACCGACAGAATCCATTTTGACCATCTGGTAGTCCTCATCACTCTCCGATTGGTCACTGGTTGGCTCATTGTGCGGATCGTATTGCTTCTCGACCTCTTGAACAGCTTTCTTCTTCATTCGGCACACCTTGTAGAAATGTCCCTTCTTCTTGCAGCCGGAACAGACTTGCCCGTAAGCTGGACATTTTCGCGGCACATGCTTGTATCCACAGAACTTGCAGTTGCTTGAGGGTAACTTCTCTTCTTGATTTGCCTTACTGGTGTACTTCTTATTATGTATACCAGAAGCATCCACAATCCTTAAGTTTTCAAGTTGTTCTAGCTGACTCTTGCTAGCCTCGGCAGCACGACAGTGTTCCGACGCCTGTTTCAAGGTCAAAGCTGGAAGACGTAGTAGACGCTCTCTCAAGGACTTATCGTTTATCCCCAACACTACTCGTAAAGTTAGCATTTGTTCGGTTTGATTTCTGAACTCGCATGATGCTGCCATCTTCTTCAAGGTAGTTACGAAGTGATCATAAGGTTCCCCTTCCGCTTGACAGTGTGTGAAAAACTTACTTTGTTCGAAGATTAGATTCTTGCGTGGATTGCAGTACGCCTCAAACTTTGCTATGACGTCATCCACTTTGGCTTTGCTCTCATCACCCTCGAACGTGAACGTGTTGAACACTTCTAAAGCCTCTTCTCCTATTAGATTTAATAGTATGGATGTTTTCACTTGCTCTGATTGTTTGTTTTTGCCTGACGCTTGCATAAATATCTCATACCTCTGTTTGAATTTTCTAAAATTCTCGGCGACATTGCCGGACGCCAAGTCTAGCATTGGCGGTGGATGAAACATTGCGTCAGTCATGCTTGTTGTAGCTTGCGTGCCTAGGCCTACCTACGCGAATCTTCTTACTTGTAGATCCTTCTTAAACTTGTAGGCGAGCCGTCATCCATCAGCACATCCCTCACTTCCGACACCATGTGATATTATGTGGGTATAATATAAGATACACTGATTAAAGTAAAGAGGTTTATTATGATGTGCTGTGATACACGTCTGGTTACAACTCGTGACAGACAGCGACTGTCGCTCACCGTGTCGGCCTCTAGCGGGCTCTCCCGATACTGTTGGTGGTGTAGCCAACGTGACAGACATAACATTACACATTACATGGTATTACCTTCCGTTTACCGATATATCTAATAATCTTTAATATGTGTTTGTATTTTAATAACTATAAGCATAACACACACTAAAATACTTAAGTTTTACGAATACTAAATTTGTTGGTGAAACTTTAGTTGAGACAATATATTATCTAAATCTATTCCAAAAGTGTATCTTCTCTAGAAGCTGGGTTGTTCCAATAAACCTTTGCACGACTGGAAAGCGGAATCATTAAGGCTCGTGTACATCCACTTTGCGTACGTGTGAAAATTATAGAAATTATGTTAGCCGTTCCCATCGAATGTTGATAATTTTCTTAAGTAAACGTAAACCAATCAGAGCTCACGAATTTCCCACCAATAGGGAACTTGCAACTGAGTTCAGAGCCAACAAATGAATCAAACTGATAAACAAACAAGGAGCTGTCAGAATAATAAAATTGTAACATTATGAAGAAAACGAGGTATGGCGATAGTTAAACTGCGCACCAGTTAAAACTTTCAATTATGGGCAACCAAGTTGTGAGAGTTTTGAATGTTTCTTGTTTGTTTTGAAGATTTATTTTCAAAATAGAAATGTATAGAAATGTTGTGATGTGGTTTGGTTTGACACTTCGATAAAGAAACAATGTAAACTGTTGGTATGTTTGCTCTCTATTGCGCATGCGCTAATTAACCAAATTCTAGAAATTAGAAAAAAGTTGGAGTTGAATCAACTTTTCGCGTCGTGAAACGTACGTTAATTTTCCTAATTTCAATGTGCATGGTTACATGTAAATTCAATATGGCCAACTCGCTAATTTCTGGAAGTTACGTACGCTAAGTGGATGTAGACGGGCCTTAAAGGCTCGTGTACATCCACTTTGCGTACGCGTGAAAATTATAGAAAATTATAGAAATTACGTAAGCCGTTCCCATCGAATGTTGATAATTTTCTTAAGTAAACGTAAACCAACCAGAACTCACGAATTTCCCACCAATAGGGAACTTGCAACTGACTTCACAGCCAAACTACAAACATGTAACAAATGAATCGAACTGATTGACAAACAACGAGCTGTCAAAATAATAAAATTGCAACATTATGAAGAAAACGCAAACTTGCAAGTAGCCTATATTTATTATTTTTTGAAGTGCCTTTACCATTATTTGTATTAAAATCAATTCAATAATGGATGACAATGAAGAAGTTATGGGCTTATTAAAAGTGAGTCGTCCATTGCTGTTTTATTTCTCTATGATAGACATTTTGTGTTGTGGTTTGGTTTGACACTTCGTTAAAGAAACAATGAAAGCTGTTCGTTTGTTTGCATGCGCCAATTAACCAAATTCTAGAAATTGGAAAAAGTTGGAGTTGAATCAACTTTTCGCGTCGTGAAACGTACGTTAATTTTTCTAATTTCAATGTGCATGGTTGAGGCCCGGTTTCACCAACGTATTTAAATCGGAGATTTGCTTGATCGGTGCCATCACCAACTTTTCATAAATAAATAATCTTTCATCCAGTGAAAATATTGTATATTGTTATATTTAAGAATTTAGTAATTAATAAGCGTCAGTTTTAGAGTAGATATAAAATAGCCTAACATTATTGCAAGCTTTACACTTGACAATGAAATATGTTTATAATTCATACAATGATTCATATTCTAAAGTTTGCTACTTATTGTTACTTCGTCGCAACGTTCATTTGTTCTTGTAAATAAACATGAAATCAAAACAAAGACTCGACAGAAAGATCGAATATCCATTGTTGTACTGATTTGAATACAGAGCATGGATTTCTTTTGAGGTAATTAACTTCGGTCATGGCCTTCTGTATGCATTTTACGTAAGGATCCAATAATGCAAAACAAATGACTAAACACGTGTCAGACATTTATTGCCAATCTGAAAGAACTTTTGTTGGTGACGTACTGAATACATTTTCTCGTTTTTCATGAAAATTAGTTTAAATACCAGTGATAACAGCATGATATTTTATAGCTACGCATAGCTGATACTAATTAATTACTCAATTCTGGAATACAGCCACATGCAATGTTTTCAATACATGCAAAATTATTTGTTTATGTAAAGTTGGTGACGGCGCCGATCAAGCCAATCTCCGATTTAAATACTTTGGTGAAACCGGGCCTAAGGCTCGTGTACATCCACTTTGCGTACGTGTGAAAATTATAGAAATTATGTTAGCCGTTCCCATCGAATGTTGATAATTTTCTTAAGTAAACGTAAACCAATCAGAGCTCACGAATTTCCCACCAATAGGGAACTTGCAACTGAGTTCAGAGCCAACAAATGAATAAAACTGATAAACAAACAAGGAGCTGTCAAAATAATAAAATTGTAACATTATGAAGAAAACGAGGTATGGCGATAGTTTAACTGCGCACCAGTTAAAACTTTTAAGTATGCGCAACCAAGTTGTGAGAGTTTTGAATGTTTCTTGTTTGTTTTGAAGATTTATTTTCAAAATAGAAATGTATAGAAATGTTGTGATGTGGTTTGGTTTGACACTTCGATAAAGAAACAATGTAAACTGTTGGTATGTTTGCTCTCTATTGCGCATGCGCCAATTAACCAAATTCTAGAAATTAGAAAAAAGTTGGAGTTGAATCAACTTTTCGCGTCGTGAAACGTATGTTAATTTTCCTAATTTCAATGTGCATGGTTACATGTAAATTCAATATGGCTAACTCGCTAATTTCTGGAAGTTACGTACGCTAAGTGGATGTAGACGGGCCTTTACATGGAAATTCAATATGGCCAACTCGCTAATTTCTGGAAGTTACGTACGCTAAGTGGATGTAGACGGGCCTTTAGGCTTACCATTTACGTACGGTTCAGCTAGCACAGTTGCAATATGTTTAAACAATGAAAAATTTGTAATTACTACACTTAATGTCTAAAACCCCCAAAGTATTATAGCTTACCTGTCCCAATGACGGGACAGCTTGACCACAGATAACGGATTGGCTTGACGATGTTTGTTCAACCTTGCATTGCACTGAACGCCTGTATGTATGAGCCACCCAATGCGTAGCTGTAGCGCGGGTTGTCTAATCTTAGGGCGATAGTCAAGATCGTGCCGATTGTTTCTTGAAGAAATCGGCCTTTTCGCCTCCGGGGGAGTAAATATCAATAAACAATACATAAATCGGGTTGTGTGCATGATTGTAAACTACAGTAAACTGTTTTTGTCGATCACTTATGGAACAAAATGGTATATATTATGTGTGCGTGAAAGAAAATATAGTGATGCATAATATTATTGAGCGGTGCATTAGTAGCCCAATATTCCGTGAGTATGCTAAAGAATTTGATGAAAAATACATGTTCTAAAAATAGTATTTGAAATATTTGACTTTGAGGAATACCAAGTCCCCCAAATTAGGTAAATTGCTTTATTCTAATGTTATCTCATTTAAAGGGAAAGACAAAATTACCTGTTCCATCAGTAGGCCTCCATACATCACAATGAAATAAAATTAAAACTGAAACGGGATGTTTCACCGCGTGGTGGGTAATGACACAGATAAGGGATTGTAATAAGGTGATCCTAATCTTGACATTTCGTCCCTTCTGTGAGAGACATCTTATCAACACACGACACGACGCGGCGCAAACTTCCCGTTTTATTTTTATTTCATTAATACCGGGCTACGAAAGCTTAAAATGTGAATTAACAATAATGGTAATGATACTGATAAAAGTTCTATACCCTCTTCAGGCGACTGCGTATTGCCGTATTGAAATAGTTGGGAAGGAATGTTCGAGGGCTATTAGTGTGGCTCAATCCCGGCATTCATCCTTCGTCCTTGTGAGTTGTGACTGAGGAAACTCTCATAAAAACCTTCAGCCCAGTTGCCGGTAGCAAGTATCGAACCGGTGGCTCTCGAATTAGAAGCTCGTGAGCTCTATCAGTTGCACTATTGTAATAATATAAACCACGATCTCTGTAAATCCTGGCTTGGGCACGGATGTCATGTGTTGTTTTTTCATTCTCATAGTCAACCACTCATCGTCTCGATTAGCCTCGTTGCAAAAATATGGGACGTAAACCCCAAGTATCATCATCGTAATAATAATTATCATAATATGTATGTGTGTTATTATGTATGAAGGACACACTACAACCATGCTGTCGCAAAAGATTACTACCGCCACCGGTATTTATTCGTGACTGAAAGATGTATTCTACATCGTATTCGTATGACCACAAATATGGCCATCATCACTCGCATGTGTGAACAAGCAGTGAAAGGAACCCTGTCCGGCCGTTAAAACTTATTTGAAATTTTTACAATGCCACTGCCTACAGGGATGGGCTGGCCGAGTTCCTTCCATTCAAGGCTAACCGCTCACAGACCCGCCGCATTCTTCTTCGGCACTCTGAAGGAACAAGTCGCAGGCATTGGACACATAAAGTCGCAGGTGTAGAAGAAAAGAGTTTCAACTTTCAACGCTGATATTCTTAACTTTTGTTTCAGTACCATACCATACGATTGTATTTTGTTGTGTTGCAGATGATCTTGCCTACATGAAGTTGGTCTAGAGCTGATTGTTTCAACGCTCAGTTGTCAAAAATTAGCAATATACACTATTTCTGTTTCAGACCTCGCTCACCACCAATCTGTCATGTTGGAAATCATATTTTCTCGTGACGGCAACCATGTCGAAATACATTATTACTGCGATTCAGCTTCATATTACCATATTACGCACCTAATACAACTCCTCTGTTTTAGATTGCTGACGTTATCACTGCGATTTTGCTTGATATAATATACAAAACTTCTCTGTTTCAGATTGCTGACGTTATCACTGCGATTTAGCTTGATATAATATACAAAACTTCTCTGTTTCAGATTGCTGACGTTATCACTGCGATTTAACTTGATATAATGTAGACAACTTTTCTGTTTCAGATTGCTGACGTTATCACTGCGATTTAACTTGATATAATATTATACAAAACTCCTCTGTTTAAAATTGCTGACGTTAAACTGCGATTTAGCTTGATATTATGTAAACAACTTTTCTGTTTCAGATTGCTGACGTTAACACTTTGATTTAACTTGATATTATGTACCTTATTAATTTCCACTGTTTTAGATTGCTGACAATATTTAAGACGTTGACACTGAGATTTAGCTTGTTATTATGTACCTAATGAAACTCCACTGTTTTAGATTGCTGACGTTAGCACTGCGTTTTAGCTTATTATTTGTGCACTTACACTCCACTGTTTTAGATCTCTAAGTGTAGTAGTGTCTTTTTGTTTCTAGTCCGGTATGTTCTTATTGACAATAGTTCATTCGTGTCAAGCTGGGTCTAGTGGAGCCTTATTGTCTCTCTTTGTGTGTGCTCTTATTTAAACTTGCCGATTCTTGTCTAGCTTGGTCTTGTTGTGTCTGATTGTATAACGCTTGTTAGAACTTATCTGTTCTTGCTTTCTCTAGTCTTGTCTGGTGTTTCATTCTGGTCTGTTCTTGTCTCTTTGAAACTTGTCTGATCAATTGGTACAATTTAATAAAAAAAGATGACACGAATTTTCAACAGGGTAGAACCGCTTCCTCTGAGCTCTGACCAGGTCTACCTAGAACTGCTTCTTCTAAGCTCTGACTAGGTCTGCCTAGAACCACTTCCTCTAAGCTCTGACCAAGTCTGCCTAACACCCATTCCTCTGAGGTCTGACCAGGTCTGCCTAAAACCGCTTCCACTGAGGTCTGACTAGGTCTGCCTAGAACCGCTTCCTCTGAGGTCTGACCAGGTCTGCCTAAAACCGCTTCCACTGAGGTCTGACTAGGTCTGCCTAGAACCGCTTCCTTTGAGGTCTGACCAAGTCTGCCTAGAACCGCTTCCTCTGAGGTCTGACCAGGTCTGCCTAAAACCGCTTCCACTGAGGTCTGACCAGGCCTGCCTAGAACCGCTTCCACTGGGCTCTGATCAGGTCTGCCTAGAACCGCTTCCTCTGAGCTCTTACCAGGTCTGCCTAGAACCGCTTCCACTGAGGTCTAACCAGGTCTGCCTAGAACCGCTTCCTCTGAGCTCTGACCAAATCTGCCTAGACCCGCTTCCTGTGAGCTCTGACTAGGTCTGCCTAGAACCGCTTCCTCTGAGCTCTGACCAAGTCTGCCTAAAACCACTTCCACTGAGGCCTGACCAGGTCTGCCTAGAACCGCTTCCACTGAGCTCTGACTAGGTCTGTCTAGAACCACTTCCACTGAGGTCTGACCAAGTCTGCCTAGAACCACTTCCTCTGAGCTCTGACCAGGTCTGCCTAGAACCGCTTCCACTGAGCTCTGACTAGGTCTGTCTAGAACCACTTCTACTGAGGTCTGACCAAGTCTGCCTAGAACCACTTCCTCTGAGCTCTGACCAGGTCTGCCTAGAACCGCTTCCACTGAGCTCTGACTAGGTCTGCCTAGAACCGCTTCCTCTGAGGTCTGACCAGGTCTGCCTAAAACCGCTTCCACTGAGGTCTGACCAGGTCTGCCTAGAACCGCTTCCACTGAGCTCTGACTAGGTCTGCCTAGAACCACTTTCACTGAGGTCTGACCAAGTCTGCCTAGAACCGCTTCCTCTGAGGTCTGACCAGGTCTGCCTAAAACCGCTTCCACCTTGGTCTGACTAGGTCTGCCTAGAACCGCTTCCTCTGAGGTCTGACCAGGTCTGCCTAAAACCGCTTCCACTGAGGTCTGACCAGGTCTGCCTAGAACCGCTTCCACTGAGCTCTGACTAGGTCTGCCTAGAACCACTTTCACTGAGGTCTGACCAAGTCTGCCTAGAACCGCTTCCACTGAGGTCTGACTAGGTCTGCCTAGAACCGCTTCCACTGAGCTCTGACTAGGTCTGCCTAGAACCGCTTCCTCTGAGCTCTGACTAGGTCTGCCTAGAACCGCTTCCACTGAGCTCTGACTAGATCTGCCTAGAACCGCTTCCACTGAGCTCTGACTAGGTCTGCCTAGAACCGCTTTCTCTGAGCTCTGACCAGGTCTGCCTAGAACCTCTTCTACAAGGGTCTGATTGAGACTAGTAAGAATTGCTTCCACTTATTACTGATCGGGACTGGTAAGCACCACTTCCCCTAAGATCTGATAATGACTGCTAAGAAACATATCTGTTAAGAACTGATTGCAACTGCTAAAAACCATTTCCACTTAGTGCTGATGAAGACTACTGAACCACAGAAGGAATAACTTATTCTGCTAAACTGCTAAATACCACTTAAAACTTCTTCCACTTACAGGGCCATAACGGGCTTAATTCTGCTTAGATCTTTTTATAGTGTACTTCCTGAATCTGACTATGGTTGGAATTCATAGTCGGCCCCTACACCTAGGGGCGCCCATTGTTACCAAGGTAACTATTGTTTGCATGTTATTTCCCATAAACAAAACAAATCCATAGCAACAATGGGTGCCCCTAGGTGTAGGGGCCGACTATGAATTCCAACCTAAATCTACTTCCACTAGAACGTTGAAATTGCTAAGCAGAACTAGGCAGATTTTTCAGCAGGGATACTTACTTGGATTTTTGGTGTCATTATCTTTTGGTTTAAGAAATGTTATTCCTTCAGTAAAGAAATCTGGTAAATCCTTTTCTCCTAATATAAATTCATTAAGAGGAAGGACTACTAGCCAATATTAAAACCCACGAAATTAACGTATTTTCGTCATATCTCAATAACGCCACACAATATCAAAACAGTGACACCTACGCACATTGTGGATTCATGAGAGCTCAATACCAAATGAAAAAGATTTATTTGTTGGCAGTAATTATAATTATTATTTGTAATTTAACTAATTTACAAGTTAATTAGAAATTACAACTATAATTATTAATTACTACAATCTACGAAATCTTTTTCATTTGGTATTGAGCTCTTACGAATCCACAATGTGCGTAGGTGTCACTGTTTTGATATTGTGTGGCGTTATTGAGATATGACGAAAATACGTTAATTTCGCGGGTTTTAATATTGGCTAGTAGTCCTTCCTCTTAAGACATTTAGCAATCTGGGTGTGCATGTTTGAAAACTTCTTGTACCAAAAATGTTGAATGTTATCATTACCGGGTGCTTTCCAATTATGAGTATTTCGTATCGTTGTTTTTATATCGTTTACACTGATGCCATCAAATGTCATTTCTTCGATATCACTCATTGCCTCAATTTCATCTTGAATCCATGTTGCATTGTGATTGTGCATTAATGGGTTACTCCATATCCCACCCCAAAACTGCTCAATCTCTGTCTTCGATGGTAAACCATTTCCTACTATTTCTTCTTTATTATTAATTTTCTGATAGAATTCTTTTTCTTTTTCTTTAAACATTTCGTTTTGTTCTTTTCTATCACTACACACTTTATACCTTCTTAATCTTTTAGCTAATGCACTTACTTTTTGCTTTAGAGTATCCAAATATTCGTTTGTAGCCTCGTTCGGTGTTTCATGTATAGTATGGATTTTGAACCTTTCAAATATGTTTTGGCAGTATTGTTATATCTTTTTAGATCTATTACCCATCCTGAATTATTCTAATCTCCCAATATCTCTCCTTAACTCGTTGATCCGTTTGACTAATCTCTGTTCCCATTTTGGAGTCGTATTTGTTTTTATGTTCTGAGAATGAACCAATTTTATTTTTAATCCTAATTGTCTGACCATTGCTACGGCTCCACAATATATTGCTGCATGCACTTCCTCAAACGACAATTCTTTCTTCGCGTAATCTAACAATATATGTGCGTTCATTACGTGCATTACTATGTCCATTTGCTCAGACTGTTTAGGTTTAGGAATTCTTGGTCTCTTGTTCGGTTCTATAAGTGCAAATTCTGACAAAGCATTTACAAAAGCTAAATGTAATATGTCCTTTAACTCGTCTATCTCTTGTAAGTTCCCTCTTGTATCCTCTTCTTGTTCAATGTTATTTATAGGTGGGTGTTGTTGATGTACCTCTTGTGTGTTCTGATCTTCTGGTCCTTCAGGTAGATCTACTTGTTCCATTAATTCTTGTCGTAGATGATCATTGTTTCTTGATGCTTCCATGATGTGCTCCTCGTTCGCCAAATCCTCTTCATTTTCTTGGTCCGTTTGTAGCTCTTCCTCTACTTCATGTCTTATTACGTTTAATAGATTAAATGGTAGCATACCATTACTCACAATTATTCTCCTTTGGTCTGCTACTCTTTGTTCGGTTACATCTACTAACGGGTATTCACGTGTAAAAGCTCGGTGCAGTTCTTGTCGATATCCAACTAATCTAGTTTCTAATAACGTAATTCTATAATAGTTGCGCATCACACAAATGTTCATGTTTTCTGTCCATTTGATACGCTGCCTCACTCTTCCAGATTTGGTGGTCTGTTGCGATAATACATCAGAAGCATCCATAATCTGTGTGTTTATTTACTAAATGTCAAATGTTCATTGTCCTGTCAAACTAAGTTATTTATTATTATTAATTATTATTATTATTATTATTATTATTATTATTATTATTATTATTATTATTATTATTATTATTATTATAATAATTATTATTATTATTATTATAATTATTTTTATTATTATGTTTATTATTATTATTATTATTATTATTATTATTATTATTATTATCTAGATAATTATTTTTATTTTCCTTATTTTATCTAGGCAAAATTTTAAATTGTATCTTTTATCTTCTGTAGATATCGTTTTGGAGAAGTATAAGAAAATAAATGACCTAGTCACAACTGCCTCTTGCCAACGAACCTGTCTGTAGTACGAGTGTGTCATTGTTGTAGAATTAGCAAGTTCGCATGGCGACGGAGTGTAGAAGCGTTGAGTGAGAAATATAGGAATATACCCTATATTTCTCACTCAACGGTAGAAGGGGGGGGGGGGGGCACTGATAGCTGGAATCGATGAAGAGACCAATTCGACCTGATTACGTAAATTATTTGGTCGACGTACGTTTTGCTTTCAAACCATTTGAGATATCGCCTACAGTTGTTATAAGAATGTATGATGGTAAACAATGTCGGTGAGATGTGATATAACTATATTTTATCTGCAGCTACTTCTCAGCTTTAACAATATTGACTGGTATTTTCAATTACTAATCCTTGAAAATGGCTACAATATAGGCCTGGTCCCAAGTTTTGTATTAGGTACCGGCACAGGTTATATAACTCAGTGGGAGCCCAATTTGAGAACTCGTGAGCTGGAGTCCAACCGCATCTACAACCAAATCCAGAATTGGAAAGCTGTAGATATTTTATGGTCATTTTTACTACTAAATTCGTTGTTTTAATTTCCTATTAAAAAAAAGTGGAAACATAACTGTTATTTTCACCACCAAATAAACTAAAGATAACGTTTATAGTGATGTATTTTGGCTGTTCCTGACACCAGTTCGAGTTTTATGTCAGAAATAATACCTTGACCAGCTATTTTATTACGAGAGAAGTTTCTTCATCGGTCCGTGCGTCCTCTGTCTGTCTGTCTGTCTGTCTGTCTGTCTGTCTGTCTGTCTGTCTGTCTGTCTGTCTGTCTGTCTGTCTGTCTGTCTGTCTGTCTGTCTGTCTGTCTGTCTGTCTGTCTGTCTGTCTGTCTGTCTGTCTGTCTGTCTGTCTGTCTGTCTGTCTGTCTGTCTGTCTGTCTGTCTGTCTGTCTGTCTGTCTGTCTGTCTGTCTGTCTGTCTGTCTGTCTGTCTGTCTGTCTGTACCTCATGGGATGGACAAACACGTTTAATAGCCTAAACGTTCAACCTCTTTTTAAATTCTTGAGTAAACGTTTAAACGTATTAGTCATCCTCCACCCCTAAAATGAAAATGCCAATGCAATTTATTCATACTTTGTTTTGTAATTGTATATTAATTATTTGATTGACTGACAATTTTCCAAAACACCCGAAAGGGTAATATAATATACGTAGTTTGTTTATTTTTTGTAACTTACTTGTATTTAAATTATTTTATGGAAATAAAACACAATTATATACCATCACACTTTATCAAGAACGTTTACTTGCAGTGTAAAAATATAAATGTTTAAAGTTCACTCCGATGTTTGAACGGTCAAACGTATCATCCCAATTATATCTCATTAATCACAGTCGTGCCCACCAACTCCCGTTTGGCTCCCCGAGATAGAGAGCCAGCATAGCTCTGCTGGTCGTACGTGTGTCAGACAAGGGGACCGACGCCATCTAGCCTAGCAGTCGAATACACGTGACACTGGTTTCACTAGTTAGGACACTAGTTAGGACACTAGTTAGGAAGTGACAAGTCTTGCATAAACAATTATAATCTATTTACCTCAAATTAAATGGAATGAAGTTACTCGGAATTTGAAGGTTACCATAGGTAGCATAGTACCTACCTTCCCTTTCAAAAATATATTGATTATTTGTATCAACGACGAACTCCACTGTTCGGGCGTAATATGACGTCGGACGGTCGGAGAAAAAGGAGAGGCAGGAAAATGAGGATGACCTCATTTGTCTGCCTCGATCGAAGGGCAGAATCATCACTGGGCCACATTATACGCTGGGTTCAAACTGGTGACACTCCAAAGAAAATTGGGGACGAAATCGTATGTGCTACCAACCAGAATAAACAAAAGTACTTGAAATGAAAAATAGAACTATTATAATTAAATTTAGCAGAAATGTTTCTGTACCATAATGTATTTCACCAAAGTAATTAAATTAACAACAATTGGCAAACTCGTCGTCATGTAATATACATCTTGCCATGTGATAAAATACAACTGTTGTGATGTTTGGGGCATGTGGGTGGTTGATGGTGGGGGGGGGGGGGGGTTATTATCTGGAAACTAAGGTTTTAGTATAATTGTATTATTATGGCAAGTTTTGAGTTATTTTAGTATGGTTTGTCAGTAACATTTTGTGTTTATAACTGTGTTCTTTTTCGGAACCAACCACTCATTATTATTAATGGAAATAAGTGCTTAACAAAATGTAACTGTAAATAGTTCTTATTTTGCTGTAAACAATTTATTGACAAGTCAGAACTCAGCAAGAAAGCGCACACGAACATTAAACGAATGCATTATGAATGAGAGTAGAAGAAAAGCTGACATGCATTATTATCTAACACTGACAGCATCAAACAAGTTGCCCGACATGTCCCAGTTTTGCAACTATGTCATTAAGTCTGTGACAAAATGAGTAATTAAAACCTAGAGATTCTAAGTGATGAAACATAGGCCTACACACAACTACATGCACACATACACCTCTGTGTATCTATTACTGTACTCTTCGTTGTTGCGAGAACAAATACCTTTATTAGATAAGTAGGTGTCCGTATTTCCCGCCCTCAAAATAACAATTCTAGGGCGCGGTAGAGCAGAGTTCTGCATGTACCGACTGAAGACTCGCCCGCAACTGGCCGTAGAATTACAAACAGTTCCATCATTTCACGCTAGGTGCTGCTAGCTGTGTTACCGTATGTTGTTGGTCAGGCAGCAGACCTCAAAACAACCGATTAAAAAAGTAAATTATTGCCTCAAATTCGCCATTTCATGTCAAATGCTTATGATATACACTTTACAGTGCTAAAATAACAAACTCAGTACAAAAATAAAGAAAACGTTATTTGAAATGTGTGCGGATTGACAAAAAACTAAAGTTTATTTTTATATTAAAACAATTATTCTAATAATGGATGGACTAAGATTGACATTAATTCACTAGCCACCGATATATCAAAGCGTATAGGGTACGCACAACTGACGTAACAGCCGAACTACAACAATGGAATAAACGAATTGAACTGGTGGATAAACAACAAGCTGTCAAAGTAATATCTTTGCAAATAATGAGGAGAAACAATTAGTTGTAACGATAGTAACTGCTCGCCGGTTAAAATTTATGTTCAGTAAAGCCGCATTCACATAAATGACTATTGATTACTGACTATTGACTATTGACTAGTGATTATTGACTACCCAAAGAAAGATATGAACACTACACAACTAAGTTCTTTGACACGTATGATCTGCCACCTAGAACAAATGAATCAAACTGATTGACAAACAACGAGCTGTCAAAATAATAAAATTGCAACATTATGAATAAAACGAGGTATGGCGATAGTAACTGTTCACCAGTTAAAACGTTTAATGATGGGCTTAACCAAGTTGTGAAGGTTTTGTATGTTTCTTGTTTGTTTTGAAGATTTGTTTTCAAAATAAGAATATTTTATTGTATGACAGCTTCATAAAAATAATAAATAAATAATATTCGCCCGAAATAGTCAAAAACAAATATACACTTGACAGTAATTGAATAGTGGTATTGACTTCCGTTGCTCCACATTCATTGGCTGAACGCGAACGTTGTGATTGGTTGTAACTATGACTTCCAGATATCTTCAATTCGTTAGTCAATAGTCAATAGTCATAAGTCAAAAGTAAAGTTGTGTGAACGTCAGCACGTATCGCCTATGGTTCAATTCGCTTAGTCACTAATCAATAGTCAATAGTCAATAGTCAATAGTCACTGGTCATTTATGTGAACGCGGCTTAATGGAAAGCAACTATCTGAAAGTTTGTAAACGTTCTGAACGTTTGTCTTTTCCAACTTCAGAACTTCATATTTTTTTGACAGCTTGTTTGTCCATCGGTTCAATTCATTTGTTTCATTGTTGTGTTTTGGTGTTATGCGTACCCTATACTGATTTTAAATTTCGTTTTCAACAAACAAACAAAAACAATATATCATGCTTTAGGGTTGTTACTAAAGGATGGTCCACACAGATGTTTTAAGCATAAGATTTAAGGTTTAACGCGAAGTCGTAAAGTTGGATCATAGGAAACACGTACTGGCGTTCACACAAAGTTTTAGTTTTAAGACATTGTTTTCATTGTTGTTCTTAAAACAACGTCTTAAAACCTTAAATCTTATGCTTAAAAAATCTGTGTGGACCATGGCCTTAAACTGTGACAACTCATTTTTAGCCATTTGACCCCCACAGCGTTCAATCCCACGTCACACTTGGTCACACGTATTAACTAAACCACCCCCCCTACCCTTACGCAATTATGATACAAATTATGAATCCCCCACAGGCCCACCCCTATATTATAATATTTTGCATTTTTGCGTGCTCACGAAAATATGTAACAAAAAATAGGTTTGTCGACTTGTTCCCCGTGCTTTATTGGAATTTCGTGAAAAATCCTTCGTTTCAAGGTTAGGAATTCAAAATGGGAAAATTCTACTCTGATTTGAGTATGTCACAATACTGCAGCAGTCTCCCCCACATGACATATTAATGAACGAGCCGTTTTACAAATTCCAAATATCTTATACAAAGCCGTCGTCTTATATATTCATAAGTCTTACATACACTTGTAAGTTGTACCAGGACCACAGTGCTATAACTGTCACTATTCACTGCAGTACAATGCTATAAAGAGTAATACTATTTCAGGGTATTTATACCCTGAAAGTGGGGGGATTATGTTTTATGTTATTGTACAATAATTAACTATAATTGTCTGCAATCAGAAGACGGAACAAAGTAACGTGTACAAATATTTCAATGTGCTTACGTGTGTGATATACTAATATACTGAAGTGTAATGTTTTGCTCTCAAGAATACGAATTTGAAATTAGTCTGGCCTCTAGTTCGTACGCTATGTATATTTGAATATACTTCTTCTTATGAAATCTTTCATCTTTATCATTCATTAGTCACTACGTATGAAATCCCCCCCCCCCCTCCCACACTGCTGCAAACACTACACCGTTAGTTACACTTCCCCTTACTCCACAAATCTCCCACAGCACGTCGTTCAATTCGTCTCATATGCATAGCAATGAGCAATGAGACAGTAAACGACGTACTTTGAATGATTTACATTTTAATCTATATACTGGAGAAAATAGGCAACTAAAACTGATGTCAATTCTTTTTGTCTTGTTTTCGACGGCATATTACTGCAATCAATTCAATTTAATTTCAGATCATTTTATTCTCATAAATCATAAACATACTTCTACCACAGTACATACAAACAATAAACATTAATGAAACGTAGGAGAACATAATATAAATATGAAGATGGCCTATACACACAACAAACTGAAAACCTTGCTATGGGAAGATCGCGTAATGAAAAGAATCCTTGTGGTCGAGCTGACAATGTAATTCAAATATTTATATTTAAGCTGTGTGTCGTCCATTTCTGAGCAAATACAACCTCGACGTTTTGTATTTTTTTGCTTAGAACCAACAGGACGACCGGAAATATGAGCATAACCATGGTATTCAGAATTGAATGCTCTTTTCCATAAAGTAATTACTTTTTGTGTAAAACTAATATTGTAATCGTGTAACTTTTAAAACTTTATTGAAGTGTTGTTCTGCGGAAAGTTTAATAAGCTTCACGTTTCACATTTTTGATAGAATAAAATAATAAAAAGACAGTACGTAAAGTATAATTTTCTTAAGGGGATAGTATAGTTTTTGTAGCGATAATATGTTTTAATTGATGTAAAAAAAAATAAAAACCGTTTTCCCGTAGCAACTCTCTTGAGGACGGACAGACTGTCCCCGCGAGGAGGATTTTGCTGGAAGTTGTTTCTCTATTGTGAAGGGGCACGGGCGGGAGGGGTGAGGGGAGTTGAGCTCGGCCGGCCGGCCAGGCGAAGGTAGAATGTTGACAGTCAGGGAAGGTATTTGTGATGGTTTGTCTAGATTGCGACGAAATACGATTTTCGGGTAATTTCATTCAAACGGCCGGTCCCTACTACCGGAAGAGAATTGCGGATTCCGAAATATAGTTGAAGAGAGCGAAGAGAGCGATCGACAATGTGAATATGAACTTGTAATGATGCTATAATATCTGTGGCCACATATTTCCAAGAGATGCGAATCAAGGCTGAGAGTGGGAGATCTGTAATTTGTCTCATCGTAGGATGAGACTAGTCAAACCGGTTTTTCCGCTCTCCAGATTTTGTGCAACCCTAATTGTAGCTCGGCGCTCACAGCCCAACAGATGAATGGAATGACAGCTTCCCTAATTGATTCACATGATCGCGGTCAAATACCGGAAATAACTACCAGTGCAATATATGCAATATGCAATAGGCAACTGAATTAGCAGTTAGCAGCAATTAGCAATTAGCATACATCTGTATCTGTAGATATTGATTGAAAATCGAAACACCACATTGATATTTGATACCGAAGTCTGGGTTCGAACCTTGAATGTAGGAACCCAACAGCTAAGAAAGCGTCTTTCAAACATTTTCGTCGCGTCCAAATACTTTTTCACGAAAATTTTGCTTCCGAGCACCCCCCCCCCCCCCCTCCACCCCTCTTCCCAATCTAATTTTGTGTATATGTGCGTACGGTATGATGCATAACATGAAATAAAACTATAATCGACTTGCTTTCGATTACAACCACCTGCAATGTGATTCATGAACCCACAGCTCTGAAGAGTCACATGATTATTTAAAATATATTTATATTTAAATTTTTGATTTCCTCAATCGATAGCTAGATTGAATATTATAAGAAATGAAATGAGGCGACGATAAGGAATATATCTGTTCATTTCCTTGTTACTTGTTTCGTCATTACCAAATTATTGACGATGTATTAAAGTCAAAAATATTTCATTTTCCCGTTTTCGTAAATATTTTAAGTCATAAAAGTAAGCTGAAAATTTCACTCATAATTATGGTGGGAAAACAGGTCATAACGTCAGAACATGGACTTATAATAGTAAATATGGTCATAACTGGCTTACATCAATCAGTCTATCACACAAAGATTGTAGTTATGCCAAATATCTCACTCAAACGAGTATATGTGTATTGTTCTTTGGTTCCATAATGAATAATAATAGAAAAAAAAAAACAATAATAATAATAATAATAATAATAATAATAATAATAATAATAATAATAATAATAATAATAATAATAATAATAATAATAATAATAATAATAATAATAATAATAATAATAATAATAATAATAATAATAATAATAATAATAATAATAATAAAAGTTGATATAAATAAATAATAATAGATAGTAAAATAGTGTTTCCACCAACAGTAATTGTTCCGAGGGGCCTCCCACCCGCCAATCAATTTTATTCTTTATTAGTACTTACTAGACAAACACCATTCAAGCATAATCTTATTCCATTATTTTTTATATCTGAACAGCTTGTTTCAATTAGGTGTCAGTTTGTGACTTGATCATGCTAGTTTGTTGGGTGCCAGCGTTGATAACAGATGAAGTAAGTGTGGAAGAAAAGGTTGACAATCTGATTTACAGAAATCCATAGGATGGAAATGGCTATATTTTCACTTGTAGTGCAGATTGTGATTTATGCTTGCCCCCCATACCCTCCACCCCCACCCCACCATTATGCTACGTCCCACAGCCAACCTATTATGTAACATGCTAACGGCATCACTTTCTGTCTACTAAGAAAAAAGTCAGTGCTCACGGTTAGGGTACCAGCTATGAGATATCTCTTCTCCTCTTCCTCGCACTATTTTTAATATTTGAGAAATAATAAATAATCTTTAGTTGGCATTGTCAGTGACAGGAGTCGAACACCAAATCTCGCGAAATACCTGGGAATCGAACCCGAAAAATTTGTTTTTAGGTTCGGGTATGGGTTTGGGTTCAAATAAACACATCAGGTTTTGGTTCGCTCCAAATCAGAAATACGGGTTCGGGGTCAGAGAAATTTCGGGCTTTTTTGGGTTTCAGGTTCGGGTTCGGGTTCGATTCCCCGCGACAGTGTTGTTTGCTCAGATACCTATACTCAATAGATAAAGCATGGTATCTTTGCAGATTCTTTCAAACATTGTTGTTGGCTAACTGGTTTCTTGGAAATGAAAACAAAATATCTCCAGCTAAAGATTACCCCCCCCCCCCCCCCTTGGACACCGGGCCACAACACACACCTGAGTAGCAGGGGAACGAGGTAGAGAGCGCATGACGTCATCCCGCCCGTGTTGGCTGGCAGGCGAAAACGTTCACAACATCTCGAGCCGAGCGGTCACGTGACACTGGTCATATTTGAACAGGCGCGGTAAAGCGGGAGCTCATAACGAGCACAAAATAACGTTTTTGTCGTCATTTCTTTTTAAAACGTAAGTAACGAAAGACAAGACAATGAAATTCTTACCTCGTATTGTTATAAATACAACATACGCCATTGTATTTAAATACTAGGAAAACTCTCTGTGTGACGCGTTGATAAGCGAGCGCGTCCATATCTACGAACGTTCTGGCAAAAATATCTCAAAGCTAATAAAAACAACAATTAACAACAATTCAAGAATGCACATTGCAAAAAATTTTCTAATTCCCATAGCTATTATAATTCCCGATATTGTTGAATGCAGTGCCATGTGCGTTGCTAAGAATTTTCTTTGTCATGTTTTCGCCGCGGTCCGCCACCGTTACTAACAGTTATTGACAGCAATAGAAATGTAATTTCTGCCTCTAATACGTATCCGATCGCGTCTAAATTAGCATATTCGTGACCGGATGAAAATGTACTACAAGATAGCCACCTCACATTTTGCTGTTACTCTTTTTCCGAAAAATATTTTCGAGTAACTTTTGTGTAACTTTGCCAATATTGATCAGATAGCCATTAAATGAACATATTCGTGACCGGAAAAAGCTTTAAAAAAATATGACTATCTCACATTTTGCCACCATTTTGTTTCAGAAAAATATTTTGCAGTAACTATGGTGTAACTTTGTAACTTTTCAAAATATTTTGCCTCAAAACTATACACCTTCAATCCACATCGAGGCTTGTGGATGGTCTAAATTTCAAGTTGATCGGACTTTCCGTTCGACCGCTATCGACGGACATAAAAACAAAAAAAACAAACAAAAAAAAACAAAAAAACAAACAAACAAACAGAATGAAGTGCCGTTAGAGTCTAGTACGGTACAAAAAAAAAAAAAAAAAAACAGAACGAAGTGCCATAAGATCAAGTGGAAACGCTCGCTTCGCTCCACTTTAAAGCGTATTTCTATTTGAAAAACGAAAGATTTAAGAACTGACCATGCAAATAATACACAATACCAATGATACTGTATTAATTTATAAGTTGTGGTTCTGTTATCATGCTGTCATGAAAAGTAAAACTAGGAAAACGCTCTGTTTGACGCGTTGATAAGCGAGCGCGTCCATATCTACGAACGTTCTGGCGAAAAGATCTCAAAGCTAATAAAAACAACAATTAACAACAATTCAAGAATGCACATTGCAAAAATTTGTCTAATTCCCATAGCTATTATAATTCCCGATATTGTTGAATGCAGTGCCATGTGCGTTGCTAAGAATTTTCTTTGTCATGTTTTCGCCGCGGTCCGCCACCGTTACTAACAGTTATTGACAGCAATAGAAATGTAATTTCTGCCTCTAATACGTATCCGATCACGTCTAAATTAGTATATTCGTGACCGGATGAAAATGTACTACAAGATAGCCACCTCACATTTTGCTGTTACTGTTTTTCAGAAAAATATTTTCGAGTAACTTTTGTGTAACTTTGCCAATATTGATCAGATAGCCATTAAATGAACATATTCGTGACCGGAAAAAGCTCAAAAAAAATATGGCTATCTCACATTTTGCCACCATTTTGTTTCAGAAAAATATTTTGCAGTAACTATGGTGTAACTTTGTAACTTTTCAAACGATTTTGCCTCAAAACTATACACCTTCAATCCACATCGAGGCTTGTGGAGGGTCCAAATTTCAAGTTGATCGGACTTTCCGTTCGACCGCTATCGACGGACATAAAAAAAAAAAAAAAAAAAACAAAACAAAACAAAAAAAAAAAAAAAAAACAGAATGAAGTGCCATAAGAGTCAAGTGGAAACGCTCGCTTCGCTCGCTTAAAAATATCATAATAATAATTAATATAATCTGAGAAGTAAAAAAATGACGCGACGAAATGTCCCAAAAACATTTCATCTGGGGAAAACTAAAATAAATCGTTCATAATAATTTACTTTACTTTTCCACAAATTAAATGTTTTTGGGACATTTCGTCGCGTCCGTTTTTTTTTTTTTTTTTTTTTTTTTACTTTCCACTTTCACAACACTTTTGTGTACTTACCAAAATAAAAGGGAAATTCTTTAGTGACCCTTGAACAATGTTAGTTTTGTATAAGTACTTCGAACTTTGTTTTGTTGCAAGTTTTCAGTAACTTAAAAATAGAACTGTCGATTTTCCTCATAGAACATCCTACAAGTTGTTGCATTACATTCTCATTCAAATTCATTCATTTCAGTCAAATACCTTACTACAGTTGTCCCAAGACTACCTTACACATGCTTTCGTCACAGGCGACTGGTTCGTAGCCAATCAGCGATCGGTATTGGCGCAGGTGTGTCTCGGGCGGTTTGCTGGTTGGCTACGACTGCCCCGTATGTGACGAAAGCAAGTGTAAAGTAATCTTGGGTCCACTATAGCAAGGTATTTGTCTCTCTCCTCTAAGATTTGACTCAGCCGCTGCATTACTGCACTCGTACGCGCAAGCGCCCACGTCACGACCTTAGCTCTGCCATTGGTTCAGCCCGGCAGAGTCACGTGACACTGGTCAGGCGGCACCGAAGATGCTGTGGACGGGTGTAATGACGTCATGCGCTCTCTACCTAATTTCCGCTCTAAGGTCGCACAAAGTCTATGTCAATATTGACACACTGCTCGGGCGCCAGCCGGCCAAGAAGCCGACTCACTCGTTGCAAAAACCCCCTCCCCCCCCCCCCCCCCCCTCCTCCCTTTCTCGCCATATACCATGCACGAGAGTCGAACCCATACCCGTCTTTGGGTGCCTATGGATAAGCGCCCCCCCCCCCCCCCCCTCCTCCCTTTCTCGCCATATGCCGTGCACGAGAGTCGAACCCATACCCGTCTTTGGGTGCCTATGGATACGCGCCCCCCCCCCCCCCCCCTCCTCCCTTTCTCGCCGTATACCGTGCACGAGAGTCGAACCCATACCCGTCTTTGGGTGCCTATGGATACGCGGCCCCCCCCCCCCTTCCTGCCTTTCTCGCCATATACCGTGCACGAGCACCTCTGTGCCTGTAAGTCGGAGACATTTGACAAACGGTCTCCGAGGAGGACACAGTAAATCTTCGACTCATGCAACATCCGATTGAAAACGTGTTCAAATTATTTCATTCACATTATTCAACTGCTCATTCTTATGTATTTTATTATACTCAATTTTTATTTTTTTGCAGTTGGGCAATGCTGAATCCCCATCCAGGCGTCTGGAAGATTTGCCGGTGGGGGCTACTTTAAAGTGTTCGTTCGTCAACAACAGTTTGACCGAAAATGATTCGAGTTCCACGTAATTAGTGGTTAAATGTGTTATGATTATGAATAATTGTATGCAGCCCACTCAACGTTGTACGTTTGGTAATATCGTACCCCCAAGTGTCCTGTGTCCTTGCTTCACGCATCTGGAGGGTTGGGCGAAACGTATCCGGCCAAGCGCATGTGTGTATAGTCGTTTCAAATTTTCCGACCACACCACAAATGAAACCGTTTTATTCTTCACATTATAGTAATGCATAAAATGGTAGGTCAAATAGAAATTAACACAAATACGTCAAATAGTACGTTTTACGTCGTGGTCTAATGTAACAACATACCTGTAACAAGAAGAATTTTCACCGAGATGTGTCCAACAAACGTAAGTTTGTGAAATTTGAGTTGAGGTCTTAGTGAAAACCTGTAAGGCGCAAGTAACTTTAGTTCTTAATGTGACAAAACTATTATAATTTTATTCCTTATCTTGACAAATACTATTATCATTTCACAAATTGAAGAGAAATATAAACACATTTCCAGTTCTGCACCACTTTCATTTGAACAAAGTATCTCGTCAGACCAAGTGCTCTCCCCCCATTGATGTCTTCAGCCAACCACGCATCTTCAGTACCTTCCAATGCCCGCTGGAGACGCAGCGCAGTGTTGGCAGCATGAGTCGCATGACGTAGGAAGACCACCTCGAACAGCAAGTTGCGCGAATAAACAAAGAGCACCTGATGGTGTAAGCCACGTGATATACACCCAAACATTGGTGTTTAGGGTTAAACTTTATATAGAGAACAACTTGCTAAAGAGGTGAACGGGCACTTTAAGAATCGTTGCATGGAAAGTGATTGACACGAAATTTGGGAGGCGAATGACGATTGAATGTGAAAACGGTCACGTCTATTTCTTGCCGGCCAGGTTCGGCAAACTTAGTGATACTCAGATACAGGAATATAATACTAAAAATATAACGTTAATTTATACGTACGCAAATCAAAATTTGGCAACCGAATGCCAACTGACATTGTTGAGTTTGTAGAAACTTAAATGATACATTTTGCAAAAAGCATACTTTATGTACACTTTTGTCATTGATATTAATAGAATATGCAATAAACAGAAATAAAATGTATAAATGTTTTTTTTTTTATCAACTTATATGGTGAGAAAGGCGACCTTACATCTCTATTTATCGTAACACTTTTTCTTGACACAGATCAATCTAAGGTGCCCTTCCTCCCCAATATAAACTTCAGTATTTTCCCTTCCTATGTTAACATCCTTTCCAATGGGTGCGCAATAGCATACTACGCATATGTCCATCTCTCTCTCACTCCTCAAAGGGCGGATTATTTCCCGATCACTGTGCAAGGTTGTAAACGTCAAGCTTGTCACCAGGAAGGATGCACAGTTTTTAAAAAAAAGTGACCACCAATAATATCTTTTCAAATAAGAAAGACACCCACTTGACAATAGGAAGACGGGGGCTCAGGATTCTGTCCCTTTTCTAAGGGTCGACCATAATTAACCACTTCGGATGTTCCCTCCCACCTACGTCACGCTCACGTGACGCGCTCAACCCGCCCCCAACATGGCTGCGTATGTGAGTAAACATTGCAGGCGTCTTGCATAGAACATATGGAACTTTGAGTAGTTTGAGCGTAGGTTTTCATAGCGAATGAGCAATGCCGCGTTATTGTTGTGTTCCCAGATGCAAAAATAATGGTACAATTCCTGGCATATCATTTCATTTGTTTCCCAAAGATCCGAAGTTAAGAAATATATGGGAGATTAAAATACGCCGTGACAGCAGAAGGAACCAAGCCATTTCATCAACAATGACAGTTTGTTCTAGTCATTTCATCCCAACAGACTTCAGGGAAGTTGTAAACGGCAGTAAAAATTGCCTCAAGAAGGATGCAATCCCAAGTGTGTTTAGTTTTACTTCCCCAAGAAAGCTGAAAGCACCGAGGATCAGAGTTCATCGTGTACGACCTATCGCTGCAACTAACTTGGTAAGTAGGGCCTACCCTAGGCTAGGCTTAGAATATCCAGCTTTGTAGGCCTAGGGCATAGGCATATATTCGAGATTTCAAAGTTAAATTCTACTTCTAAGAAACAATATTTGGTCGGCCTACCTTGGCTTGCTGACCATAACCAAACTAGGCCCATCCCTAGGCCCTAGGCCTGGACTGGACCAATGTTTTATCTTGTAACCCAGCTCCTAGGCCTAGGCCTAGCCTACTCAAACTTTCTGCAGAGCTAGCCTATACCTACACCATATGATAGCTTAGCCTACCTACGCCTAGGGCTACATGGTAGGTCTAGGCTAGGAGTAGAGTCGGCCATGGCTTTAGGAATCCTAGGCCCTAGTACAATCAATCTTGGTCATGTCTATAGGCATATCTATCTTATGTAGGCCTAGCCTAGTTTCATAGGCTCATTTCATGTTTATATGATATGATTACAACAGGCATTTACATTTGCCATAGGCCTACAGTTGTAAAATGTTTTTCATCATTAGCCTACAACGTACGATTAGAACTATTGTCATGCATGTAAATATTTGTAGGTTTAGCCTAGCCTACCGTGTCAATAGTGAATGAGAATCAAGTGGATAGGGGCTAGCCTAAGTCTGAACACATATAGGCCTAGGCCCTATCCCCCTCTTTCTATAGCCAAGTCTAAGCCAATTTTACTTTTACAGAATCTCGTCAGACAAGAACCGTCGGAGGATGTGCAATACGAAGCGTCAGCCAGCTGTTTGCCAATGTCAAATCCGACAAACGTTGTTGAAGAATCGGCAATGCAATACGAAGCGTCAGCCAGCTGTTTGCCAATGTCAAATCCGACAAACGTTGTTGAAGAATCGGCAATGCCAACCCCAATGACCGCTGATAAGGAATCGGCAATGCCAAACCGAGCGAACGTTGATGAAGACTCTGCAATGCCAACCCCAATGACCGCTGATGAGGAATCGGCAATGCCAAACCGAGCGAACGTTGATGAAGACTCGGCAATGCCAACCCCAATGACCGCTGATGAGGAATCGGCAATGCCAAACCGAGCGAACGTTGATGAAGACTCGGCAATGCCAACCCCAATGACCGCTGATGAGGAATCGGCAATGCCAAACCCGTTAAATTTGGAGGAAGAACGTGTAAGTAAGCCTAGTACTGAGGAATTGCAAGAAGAAATCGAAAAGTTGCAAACGAAACTCGTCGCAGCTGACCGGCAGACTACGATTCTTGAAGCCACAGTAGGTAGCGTAAAAAAAGAACTGGCGTCTGCAAATTCTCTTGTGAAGGAATTACAAACTGAACGCGATACGAAAGTACAGGCGGTTGCCAAGAATGATTTTGATATGGCCACAGTAAAGAAAGATTTAAGTTTACTTACTTATTATACTGGATTCGATAGTTTAGAAGTCTATGAAATCTTCCATGACTTTATCAATCCCGGCAGAAAAATCTCGTATTCGTCTAAGGTATCCGAAGAAAATCAAATGTTATTGGTTCTATCAAAACTCCGTCAAGGCTTTGATAACATAGATTTGAGTTTCCGATTCAATATTTCTAAGTGTTTGGTGTCGCAGATATTTGTTAATTGGATCAATTACATGTACTATCGCCTGGGCTGGCTTAACATTTGGCCACACCGTGACATTATTCTCAAAAATGCTCCCCAAGTGTTCAAAGAAAAGTATCCCACATGCATTATTATATTAGATGGAACTGAAATGAAGATTGAGTGCCCATCCTCATTAGTTCTTCAGTCACAAACTTATTCTTCGTATAAATCCAGCAACACTGTGAAAGGTTTAGTAGGATGTGATCCAAAAGGAGGCATAATATTGTGAAGAATATGAACATTTCATGTTCTTCTGTTCTATCAATATGAATTGTTGGCCAGTGTCCGGATGTGTTGAAATCCTAACAGGATGCATGCACAAGTTGAGTGTACTCGCGGAATGTGCATGTGTCAGGGTTTCAACACTTCGTCGGGAGCGGGCAACGAACGGGTATCGTGAGAACACCTTAGTCAGGTAGACTTTGATTTACCAAAACTGCACAACGGTGGCAGACCCCACCTGATTGAATTAGAGAAGAGGGGAGAGGAAGTCCTGAGAGCTAATTGGCTGATTCGAGCGGGAAAACAGTTTGAAGAAAGAAGAATAGGCTTTTCCAACGAAATCTATGTCTTGGTGGGGTTTAAGAGGAGTGACGTCAGGAGTGTCGAAGGGAGTCAGAGAGATTGACCGGCTCGGGGAGTTCTCGTTTAAACATCGTGGAGTAAACATCAACCGGGGCTCGAGGAGTGAGTGACCACGCATGGAAAAGGATTAAGCACACAAGAGCGGAAGAGTGAAGTAGAAGGAAGACAACAAGATCAGTACCGGGAACCGAACGAGGGGCGGGCCAGGACCAGTGGATTGGCTGGATTGCTGTACCAGGCCGTCATAAAAGGGTAGGATGTGCATCTAATAGATTGCTTACGTTAAATTAAGTCGTACCCACGCACGCATACTCATGATGCAACAGTTTACGGAATGACCGAATAGGGTAGAAGTTTAAGAAAATACATACGTAACCTTCGTTATTGAAATCTTTTTATTGAATGGTGTTAACCCTGCATCGATCCATGACCCTACAAACATATCGATCGTGGTCAAGATTGGGGGAAAACTGGGCCTCTTAGCTTAACATCAGCTACGCTCCCCAAGCCAATCAAGGCAACAACATCTGCCTTGGGGGTCAGTCAACCCCTTTTCTTCACATGGTGGAGGTCGCCGGTTTTGTAGGGTTGTAATACCATAGGTATAATGGGTTTATGCAGGTGTGATTACAAAATTATGGTTGTAGGAACGGGTTACGCGTTTTGATAAATGTAATGTTGTGTTGTATTTTTGGTCAGACACTGTTGCGAGGGTGCGTGGGTGGCGATGTTGTTCTAATTGGTCAGGAGTTAGCACGTGGTGTGATGTTGATGATGTTAGGGTGACTGTGTTTGTGCCACGTTTTTTGTTTTTTTTGTTTGTTGTATTTTAATAATGCTATGCATTGCGTTGAGAGTGTCTTTATGGAATTTAGTTGTGTACAGGCAAGTGAGTTGTTTCTCGATTGTTGATGTATTGTTGGCGGTGTAGGTTTGTCTTGATGCTAGGTTTTCCTCTATGAGTGAGGTTCCATCTGATCGGGCGTTGCGAGCGTCGCTTCGAAATTTGGGCGTGCCTAATACCAGTGAAAGGCTTTCTCCTGCAGAGAGATTGTTGGAGTGGTGTCATCGTCAGCAAAGACTCGAGAGTGGTGATCTAGTGAATGAGGCTTTATTGACTCCTCTTCCAGGGGATAGTTCAGACGACGAAGCAGACTCGAGGGGTGAGATACAAGTTACACCTAGTATGGCTCAGCCACAGGGAAGCGGGGGTGGATTGGTTCGGTTAAACACATTTCGGCCAGGTGAGGATGATGCGGAATTATGGATTGCAGATTTTGATAGGGCTGGTGATGTGAACTCGTGGTCGGATGACAAAAAATTGAAGGCTTTGCCGTCCTACTTGTCAGGGGGGCAGGCAGATTGGTATTCGGCGTTGGATGCGAGAAGGTTGGCGGAAGCTCCTGTGCGAGACGACGGAACTGTTCAGCCATTGCTCTGGTCAGATGTAAAGGCCCACTTCGTTAAGACTTGGGGAGTCAAGAAGGGAGATTTACAGTATTGGATGGGGTTGTTGTGTGCACGACTTCAACGCATGGGGGAAAGTGTTTATGATTACGCTTTTGCCAGAGTTAAATTGATGGATAAAGTGAACCCTACGATGTCCAACGGGGAGCGGGTTCAGTGGGTTATTCGGGGGTTGCGCCCTGACTTGGCGGAGGCGATAAGACATATGACTTTTGTTAATGTCGATAAACTTTTGGATGAATTGGGTGACGTTGAGCAGTTGAGGAAGAGTGGTGCAGCGTGGGGGAATATGCAACCGGTGGTTGCGCCTGTCTACGTTGAGCGCCCTAAGGGGCAGGGGACTCCGAGTAACCCCGTGTTGGCGGAAAGTGGCGCTGTCGCTGAGTTATTAAAAGCAATGACAGCCCTGGTGGCAAAAGTGGAGTCGTTGGAGAAGGCGCAGACTGGCCTTATGCAGCAGAAGGGCGCTTGTGAGCAGCAGGGGTTCTCTGCGTCTCAACCGATGATGGGGGGTGGTCAACAGTGTGGGTGTTGTTTGCAACAACAACAGCAGCAGCAGCAGCAACAGCAGCCATATCAGCAGCAGCAACAGCAGCCATATCAACAGCAGCAACAACAGCAGCCACAACAGCAGCAAGGGATGTTTCACGGCTATGGGGGTTATCAACGTGGATATGCACGTGGTAATCAACGGGGGGTAGATGGACGAGCAGTGTGTTATTTCTGTAAGAAGCCTGGGCATTTTATGAGGGATTGTCTGCAATTGAAAGCTCTGCAGGCAGGAAATGGACCGGTCGGTGAGTCGCAGCCCGAGCAGCAACCGTCAACGTCCACCCCTACTACGGGAAACTGAGTTACTCGCCGGGGTGCGAGACGTCTCCGGTGTTAGGCAATAGAGTCTCTTTGGTTGAGGAAGAAAGGAATATTAAAGAGTTTAGTTTTAAGGGTAGGTGTTTTGCATGTTTCCGTGTGGGGCATAAGAAACAGAAATGTTTTATTAGGAGGGCGGCTGTCCGGCATAGAGCAAAAGTTTTGCGACGTATTCCGGAAATTATGGCTGTGATATTGCAGGAGTCTGTTGATGTTGTCGTGGAGGTTCCTGTAGAGGAAGAAGTTGTTGATTACCAAGGGGATGTAAATAGTGCTGAGGGAATGGCAGAGAACGTTATTGTTCCTGATGGGGAGACAGACTTGGCTACTCAAATAGTTGATGTTATGGTGAACCGTACGTGGGGATCTTTGAGGATTCCTGTAAGTCTGGGAGAGGAAGTATTTTCCTCCCTTGTGGATTCAGGGGCGGGGGTATCCTGCATTAGCGCGGATTTGGTCCGGCATTTGGAGTTAAGCCCGGTGAACGGGTTGTTATTACGTACGGCAGATAACTCAATTTTAAGGGTGGTTGGTCGCGTCTGTGGAATTGGTTTGGTAATAGCAGGAACTGCCTTCCCTATGGACTTTATTGTGGTCGAAGGACTGTCCGTTAAATGTTTACTTGGATGTGATTTTTGTGTAACATATAAGGTTGTTATAGATTATTGTAATGGTACCGTGTCCATGCACGGAATGGATGTTGATGTGACTGTTAAATTTAGTGGATTGGATATACCGAACGTTGTCGATCAGGCTCCACTACTTTCCTCTACAGGGGAGGGGGAGTCGGACAATTACTTATTCTCTATAGATCTCACGAAGACTGAGCCCTTGCTGTTGAAAGCTTCCAGAGAAGTTGTTATTGGTCCAGGCATGATGGGTCGGATAGAATTCACAGTAGAAGGAGGTCTCCCGTATGAGGTCGCAGTCTTTGAACCTAGGGTGACTTGGATGGAACGTAAGGGGTTGATTATTCCCCCAATAATGCTGTCATTTACAATGTGTGGAGTCTTACCGGTAGCTAATTTTTCATCGCTCCCAGTATGTGTGTACAAGGGTTCGGTATTAGGGGAGGTTGAAGACGCGGAATTGGTTGCTATAAATAAGGAACATGCGCTGGAGGTCCCGGACTCATGTGATGCGAGTGTAGCGGCCATTTTGCCTCAGCAGATAACGAGCGTAGACAACCTGGAGACGAGTGCCGCCGATATGCTGACAATAGAAACCGATGTTATGAATTACGACAGGCGCACTCGGTTATCTCAACGGAATGTTCCGGCTGATATTGCATCGCTTCATGTGAATGAGTACATGCCGGACATTGAACGTGACAAGTTGCTAGAACTGTTGACATCATTTCATGATGTTTTCGCATGGTCGTCGGAATTGATTGGGAAAGCTAATATTGGTGATTGTGACATTGAATTAAAAGATCCCAAGCCGGTACGTATGCAGCCCTATCGTGTGAGTGCGGGAGAGAGGGAGGCCATTGTTGAACATATTAATGATATGCTTAATGCTGGTATCATCTCTCCTTCCATGTCTGAGTGGGCGAGTCCAATATGCTTGGTGAAGAAGAAGAATGGTAAACTAAGACTGGTGGTGGATTTCAGGAAGGTCAATTTACAAATAAAGGGTTATAGTTACCCTTGTGCTAATGCTGACAGTCTGTTAGCCTGTCTTAATGGCTGTACTGTATTCACTTCCCTAGATCTTCAGTCAGGATTTTGGCAGCTGGGGCTTACGCCTCGTGCTAAGGAAATATGTAGTTTTTCTACCTGTGTGGGTTTGTTCTCGTTTGAGCGACTGCCATTCGGAATCTCTACGGCGCCAGCCCTATTCCAGAGCGCAATGGATAAGGTGCTAAGGGGTCTCTTATATACTCATTGTCATGAAGCGGGTTTTATTAATAAAATAGTAACTACAATCGCTTATATGGATGAACTATACATGATTAACTTGTGACTGGATAAACGATAGTTAAGATTTCTTCAAAATAGGATGTTATTGTCCTGTGGAATACTTTCACTAATGAGCCAATGTCAAAAACAAAGTAATATAGTACAGATCACGTACTAGATGCTCAGTAAACAGATTATCATTATCAGTATAGCCCAAAATAGGTCTTAAACTCGTGGATGTTACTATAGGTATTTGATATATAATCCCATGCAAAAGTCAGGGAATCGTCAGTCTTCGGCCAACGGTTTTCGGTGCAAAGTTCATAAGTGAACGAACATAGGAAACATTTTTGGCTTAAAAGAGGGTTTTGATTGAGCACCTTGAGCATCTGTGCAAAAGGAGTTTGACCAAAAATCGGGGCATATGTGTACCCATACTCTGAAATCGCCAAAAGTTTTTCAAGGTTATTCAGTTATTTAAGTAATTTTCTATCTTGTGTGTGTGTACGTGACCCAAGGGAAACTTTCATTGTTGGGTAAGTGATTTTCTTTATTATGTCTATAAAATAATAAATCTGATTATCATGGTTCAATCATTGTTGTTACTTTCCCGAACTACGATGTAGTTCAAGTTCCCTACGCCTCAAAATCTAATTTCCTTTAAAAACTCAAAATTCTGTCCTTACATAGGACAGTGGTGGCAGCCAAAACAAAACCGTTAAAACCACTAAGGTAATTTACCCGCCCCACGACACTGGTGACTTAGCGGTGGGATAAATTAATTAATTTGTTTTTTAAATTTTACATGTAAGTGAAGTTTTCCTGCAGTTTGGAGCATGACCAAATTTTTTTTCCTTAAATTAACAACATGATTGAACTATGATTAAACGTTTAAAAAACAATAGGATATATTTAAGAAATTGGTACCTTCTGAACTGATAACCAAACAAATAGGCTTGTTTCACTGTTATTTACATGTTCCTTTATTATTCGATCATATTTTTGTTTACAATAAATTTCAACAATGCCGGATAACACCGCCTCGTCCCAAATGGCCTCCCCCACTCCTAGTCCCCATCAGGACCACACAGAAGTGGCATCCATTAGTAACCTCCATCATCTTAACCTTGTTCCTGAGTTTTCCGGGAAACCCGAGGGAATCAAAATCCAACATTTTTTTAATCGCATAGACGAACTGGCTCTTATGGGTAATTGGACAGATGTGCAAAAAACAGTTATTACCAGATTTAAACTCACCGGTGATGCCCGGGAATTCTTACTTAACAACACAGAATTAATTGATGCTTCTTATGACGTCATTAAACGGTATTTGTTGGATTGGTTTACAGTTAACGAATCACATAATCAGTTAGTGCAAAAGTTCTTTCAGTGCGTACAACGCCCAGGAGAGTCAGTCCGTCAATTCGCCACTAGGTTGTTAATTGCAGGTAATAAGACCTTAATTACCGCTGGAAATGACGCCGAACAGCGTCTGCGCAAAAAACTCCTAGACGAAACAATGTTAACGCAATTTGTCAAAGGGATTTCGGCAAACATAAGGCGGGCGGTAATGAGTAGTAATCCACCCACGTACAATGACGCTCTTCGTATTGCTCTTCGCGAGGAAGTCATTGACGCGGCTATGACCAATAAACCCCCCTTAGTCCAAGCTGTTAGTTCTCAGCCTCTACCCTCTTCCCCTTTCCAGAATACGAATCCCAATCAAAAGAAAAATAAACAGGGAACACCAAATCCCAATTCACGGGACCACCCAGCACCTACTCCCGCACCTACCCCTATATCTGGCCCGGCACCTCTCTTAACACCTACCCGTACTCCTGCTCCACCTCATAAGGATCTCATATGCTTTCGCTGTGGGGGCAAGGGACATTTCGCGAATGTCTGCCCCACCCCCCGCGACTATAATCCTCACCCTTCAACGTATTCAAATAATACTATTCCCGCTCAACCGGTCCACACGTCCACGATTAGGCCTACCTGCTCTTACTGCCACCGATTGGGGCATCTCCAGCAATATTGTTGGATACGCGACCCCTCCTTGAGACAAGCACGCCATCCATCTCCCATGTCACCTCCTCAAGCCACCTACCCCATCACTCACGATCCACAGCCCACACAATCATATAATACCTCAGATACACGGCATAATTTAAACTAGCACAGCCACCCATTGCAGCCCCAAATGCCGTGGCTCACATCAAACATGTAACAATTAACTCACTACATAATGACATGGAAAAGACATTAATTCCCGTCAATATTTTCTCGACACAGCAATCAGACATTCCAGCATTGGTATTAATAGACACGGGCGCGGATGTATCGTTACTTAATGAGTCTCTTGTATCGCGATGTTCCATACCAGTACACAATAACACGCGGTTCATTTCTTCAGTAACTGGTCACCCCCTTCCCATCATAGGCGAAGCACAGGTTCAATTACGTATTGGTAATTGTAATTATAGTTACCCTAACTTTGCCATCTGTACCGATGATATGGGGCTCTCTTATGACGGTATATTGGGCAATGACTTTTTACGGTATTTTAAATTTGATTTACTGTATAGTAACAACCAATTAGTACAGGGTACAAATGTTATTACATTATTTGGTACTACGTCTAGCGGTCCACTTGATAATAGCGTCCACCTGGTTAATAATTCACGCGTCATCACACCCTCACAAGGCGTACGTGATAATAATAACCACAGCTCACTCAACAATCGCGACGTTTACCAACATTCAGGTCATCAGAAGATGCAAGATATGCAAGCATACATAGATATGTTGACTGCGCAATTAACGGACAATGATAAACTATTAGCTCATAAGGATAAACAATTAGTAGAAAAATCTAACCAATTGGCAGACCAAGACATTGAGAATAATGAACTGAAAAATGCTTATGAACAATCGAAGATGAATTATGTACAACTGACATGTGAAAATGCTAAATTGACTCATGACAAAACCAATTTATATTATAAATTGGAACATGCAAATATTGTAAATAATAAACTCCAGGAGGACCAATCTGTACTTTACACTGAACATAATAAAATATTACAGTATAGTGAACAATTGATAATTGATAATAATGTGTTGAATGAGAAGATTCGCACATTACAAGGCAATACTAATGAGCTAGAAAGAAAACTGGATAATATAAACGCAGACAATGTAAGGTTGCGGAAACATGTTGAAACTCTAGTGCATGACAATAGTGCATTGATAACAGGGGTTAATATGTTGCAAACGGATATTAAAATATTATATGAAGATAATAAGAAAATGCTTAGTGAAAATCAATCTGGGAAAAATGAAATTAATAAAATAAAACAGTGTACAAATAACTATGAACAGCAGCTAAGGAAAATGGATGAAACAATGAAGAATGAAGATATAAATCTCATGAAGAATGATGATCAAATTATAGTGAAGAATGAAAACCAGCGAGTTTCAGACTTCAACCAGTTCCATACCCAAGAGGGTAATAACAATCATGTAAATAATGTTTCTAGTGTCACCGTGGATCCAGGAATGCGGACAGTACAAGACACTATTTATGATAGTGTAATAAATATGGTGTCGGTAAATGAGTTAATATATGCTGCTAATAATAAACGCAATAACAGCATTACAACGGGACACTTAGTAGATGCTAATGTTCCACACTCACCTGTAAATAGAAGTAATATAAGGAATAATAAACAAGAGAAACTTCCAAAGAAAGTAAATCAAATCATCAAGAACACGCGTCAGAATGATGTCATCAAAAAGCACTGTAACACTATGGATTCTTCCAACCTGGCTACCACGTCATCGGAGGGAATTACGTCACCACCACCTGCGAGTTGCGATACGGGACAACCACCCCCGGCAATTAGTGACATCTGTGACGTCACTCACCTACCACCGGATGTCCAGGAGAAGACCAAACAATTGCTCATGGAATTTTCAGATGTCTTTTTTAAGAAAGGCGATAAAATGGGCATTACAACAGGTGTTGAACATCGCATTTTTACAGGCAATGCACGACCTATTCGGCTTCGACCATACCGGACTCCACACGCCCTCCAGTCAGTGATGGATGATAAGATTCAAGAGTTGTTGGATAAGGGTATTATTGCTCCCTCTCAATCTCCATGGAGCGCACCCTGCATGCTGGTAAAAAAGAAGGATACGACAGGAGAACCAGAATATCGACTTGTAACAGATTTCAAAATGGTCAACAGTGTAACAAGACCTGACCCATATCCAATGCCATTGATTAATGAAACAATGGACAGATTAGCCGGGACAAAATATTTTTCTACCCTTGACATATGCGATGCATATTACCACATTCCTATTGCGCCACAGGATCAGGAGAAAACTGGCTTCTCCACTACAACCAATCATTATGAATATAAACGGCTCGCTATGGGATTGACCGGCGCCCCGGCAACATGGCAACGTCATCTGGATGCAGTTTTTAGCGATATGCGTTTTAAACAACTGCTTTTGTACCTGGATGATTTAGTATTGTACACAACAACAATAGAAGAACATCTACTCCGATTACGGCAAGTGTTACAACGTTTACGGGACGCTGGATTGAAATTGAAAGCCAGCAAATGCCATTTTTTGAAAACAGAAATTGATTATTTAGGCTATGTTGTTGACACAGAAGGTGTGAGACCTGCACCGATTAAAATACAGGCTATAAAAGAATGGCCCCAGCTAACTAATGCTAAAGCTGTGAAACAATTTTTAGGTTTTATGAACTTTTATCGACGTCACATACCAGACATGGCAGCTCTTAGTAAACCCCTTACGGATTTAACAAGAAAAAATGCAACATTTAATTGGACGGCTGAACATCAAACAGCATTTACAACATTAAAAGAAGCAATTTGCAGTGATGCCATTTTGACTTTCCCTGATTTCAATAATCAATTCATTCTCACCACTGATTGTTCCCAATATGCCGCTGGCGCTGTACTAGCGCAACGCGTGAATGGTGCAGAGAGGCCAATCGCGTTTGCCAGTAGGCAGCTTTCTCCAGCAGAAACCAGGTATAGCAGCTGGGAGCGGGAAGCAGCCAGTGTTATATGGGCAATCCAGTATTTCCGTCAATACCTCTTTGGCCGCCGCTTTATATTACGCTCCGATCATTTACCGCTTAAACAATTATTATCTATTTCCAAATTATCTTCAAGACATACACGCTGGTCCATCATCTTGGCTGAATACGATTTTGAATTTGAATACAAACCAGCCTTCCAAATTCAACACGCTGACGCACTATCGCGTTTACAAGTCAACACAACCGACAATGTCATTGCTACCGCTAATAATGACATCAACCCGTCTCCTGCTGAACACTACGAACCCATCTGGGATAGACAACGCATTATTACCGCTCAACAACAAGATGGAATGTTGCTACCTATTATTACCAAGTTAAAAGAAAATAATTATAATTCGGAACAATATGCATTGCAAAACGGACTTTTATATAAAATTAAATCAACAGACGAACCTAATCACAAACTAGTGATACCTGCCTCAATGCGTGGCACTATTTTGGAAGCTTATCATGCATCACCCTTCGCAGGGCATGCTGGCATCAAACGTACGACGTCATTGATTGCATCACTGTTTTATTGGAATGGATTACATAAGGACGTCAAGCGATACTGTAACGCGTGCCTGTCCTGTCAACAACGCAAGGGGAAGCCTCATCCAGAAAGGGCACCACTCCAGACATATCAGGAAGTTTCATCGGTTTTCGAGATATGTCACATAGATGTTATGGGCCCTTTTCCTCAAACGCTCCGTGGCAACAAATATGTATTAACATTTATTGACAGGTTAAGCCGGTTTCCGGTTTATTGTTGCATACCGGATCAACGGGCTACAACGATTGCTAGAGCATTTGTTGATAATATAATCACAGTGTTCGGTGGACCTCGTTACATCGTCTCGGATAACGGGACCCACTTCCTCTCAAACATCTATCAAGAAACACTCAAAATTTTAAGAATTAAACATCTTAAAATTACCCCATACCATTCAATGGGAAATGGGTTGGTGGAGCGGTCACACCTCACCTTCCACAATATCATGTCACATTATATTGATAAGGCACCGAATTCGTGGGATGATTTTGTACCCCTTGTTCTTTTAGCTATGAGAAGTAGCATATCAACAGCAACTGGATATAGCCCATTTTATTTACTATTCGGAAGGGATATTAATCTCCCCTATAGTGAGTTTGCGAAACCGTCCCGTGTTTTGTACAACACTGACTATCACTATCCCTCAGAACTAAAAAAAAGATTGGAGGACGCTTACGCCGTAACAAAGGCAAACTTACGACAAAGTGAGCTAAAAAACGAGCGCTACTACAATAAAAAGGCAGTAGCACCTAGCTATCGTATAGGTGACTTAGTGTTCTTATATACTCCCGCAATTAAGCCAACTAACGTTAGAAAATGGGCAAAATTATGGGACGGGCCTTATCGTATTATCGACTTGAAACATGATGTTACGTGTTACATTAAACACGTCTACAATAACAAGGAACAAACAGTTCACGTGAATCGCCTGAAGCATTTTTACGATATCAAAGACGCTAACATTGATTTCGACATCGACGACAAACCACAACCACTCCACGACAATAATAACGATATTGACGGCGACACTACGCCAGCGGGACAATCCAAGGACAATGACAATACTACCGTTACACCACTTCATCATCACACCTATAGGGACTTTACTGAAAAAGAAATTCAAGAACAGATTAAGCAAGACGAACAGGCTACGGAGAATTCCTATGCCCTAATGCCAACAACATATGACGAGACTGACACTGACTACCATCAACAATGGGTTAGAAACCCCCCACAGTACACGAATGCAACACATCAGTTGAATTCACCTTCAGGCACCGAACCTGGCCCTTCCAAACCCACATTGCCAAAATCTAAAAATACTGTAAAAAAGGCATTAACACGACTTCTACCGACAAGAGTGAGCACACGATTACGACTACCCTCCTTAAAAGCTATGGAAAGTATCCAAGCAGCTAAGGGTGGTAAGCAATAATGTTTTCATCTCCTTTATGTCCAGTGTGCTCACAATGGCGACGTACGAGAATTTGGCGGCGCTCCCTAAGAACCAGCCCATCGAAGTCACCTTCATGCGCTCGGCGCGGGTGGGCGCCGAGCGGCGAATAATCATCACAATTAAGGGGAGTAGCTACCTTCTCCCACCTCAGTATAACACCCTTCCTGAGTACTCCCTGCACCACTCGCGCCAGCGAGGGTCGATGACCTTTATTGTCATTGATACACTGGGGGCAGTTCACCTTATTATGATGTCATAACCCATTCGCCATACACTACCCTTCACGCATTATAGGACTAATTGATTGCATTACCGTCTCTACACCATTCACTCATTAGATAATCTACCAACACAAAACATACACAACAAAAGAAACGCCTTCCGATACATCCTCTTTAGGCCGCAATTAGAAAACACAGCTTGTCCTTCCCTATATATTTTCTGGAGGTCAAGTTGTTATCAAGGTTTGATTTCAATGTTTGACGTACAGGCTAGGGTTCTTATTTACCATGTATGTTACATATTATGTACATGTAAGTTTATATATATATTATTTTATTTTATTTTTTGTTGTTTGCAATATTTGCACCTCCACTTTCGGGTAATTTGAGACATGTTTCTCATTTACTCGCTTTGGGTATACATTCCAATTACGGATGTATCCCCATTTGAACAAAGCTTGTTGGATATACCGTACTACGTCAAACACCCACTTTTGGAGACGCACCCTGGTGGAAACGGAGGCTTGCGTCGGATTTCGGCCTACTTAATCCCGTCGAGCTTGGTCTCCACAAAACCAAAATTAAACGTCCGCATAACCACTAAATTTAGAATTGAAATCAAACCGCCGTAAAAGAAAATAACTTAGGTTAAGTTTTACCCGCACTGCTATGATGCAACCATTGATGCATACATTAATATGTTCACAGTGCGGGGTTCACGCATCTCATTTGCACATCTCATTTTCATCCTCCCCCCTCGACACGCGACGCGTCGATCAGCTATTTGCCTCCTTTTAACAGGTAATTACAACATTGTCTACAATGACACTTCCGTTTATTTTTTTATTACTGACACTCCACTATGGTTCCACTATTGAACCCAATCAGGATACAGGCACCATGTTTATGAGACAGCCCGACTTATTACTCACAGGCCTCTACTGGACTATCACGGTTGATGTTAATATCACTGATTATGATCATATAATCGATGAATTCATTCACACGGTCTCTGAGATTGAGAATATAAGCGGGTTAAATCAAACTTCCGCCTTCTTTCAAACTAGCCTTGATATTAATGCCTTGATCAATAAAGAAACCACTTTAATTGTTACGCAAGCCAACAACGTACGTGCAAACCTTATTAACCTCTATCACACGTTATTACCAGGTGTTCGTAGAAATAAACGTTCCCCCTTTGACTTTGTTGGTTCAGGATTAAAATTTCTTTTTGGGACACTTACGACACAGGATTTAGAAGGGGTAAATCAGCATATTGGCAAGTTACAAACACAAACAGAGGGATTAGTCCATTTGATGCGAGAACAGATTACATATATAAAAGACAGTTACACCACAGGCCACCAAAACACGAGGGACATTAAGACCATTGCTAGGACAATGATTGAATTAAACCATAGAATAATTACAATGGAAGCTAGTTTCCAGGCAAGTACCCATGACGAGACTCTCCTAATTACAGAATTATACACTATACAAACCAATTTTCGCACCATAGAAAATACACTTATTAATATAAAGGAAGATATTGAACAATTAGAGACGGCCCTCTCGGTTACCGCCCTGGGGCGCCTCAGTGAGTATTTCTTAACACCGACAAATCTTTTACAGCTTTTAACAGCTATTGCACCACATTTACCACAGGGCTGCTCCTTCCTCTCTGGGGCCACCATTGACCAAATGTACCTGTACTATTCCTTATCCAAAGTCCATTTAGCCACAGAAGGTGGAGTCATTAGGCTATTTGCTCAAATTCCCCTTAAGGAATATAATAAATATTTTCACTTGTATAAAGCTCTCTCCCTCCCTTACCATTTACCTAACCATACAGCAGCCATTGTTATTTCCCCTAGTAATGATTTTTTAGCAATTACACCGGACGGTCAATACTATTTAGAAATGAGTCATAACGACCTGGCACATTGCTCCTCTGGCACCTTTACGATTTGTTCCCCGATGCGTCCTATTTTTAAGTCCCACAAACCATCTTGTTTATATTCAATTTTTGCAGGCAATAAAATGGCAATTCATTCCTTATGTAGTCAAACTGTGATGTTACATTTTGAACCTACCTTCTATCGATCACCGGCAAGGAACACTTGGATTTACAGCGTAAACGAGGAGCAATTAACCATTCATTGCCCGGCAGAAGCCTATTCTTATAACAGTTCTATTACACAAACCCTTTTACGAGGTACTGGCACAGTGGCCATACCCCCTAATTGCCAGGCATTTGGCACCGACTTCATACTCGCTTCTCATACGTCCACTAGCACTCATGTCACGAAAAGCCCTTCATTTACCATTCCTCATTTGGCTACTATTATGTCTATTATTGCTAATAATTCAGCCAACAATATTTCTCAAATCATCGGTTCTCATGACCAAATTGATAGTATTCTCACACGTTTAGGACATTCTCATACTGAAAAATCAACAGTACCTTTTCACGTATGGCAAAAGGAATTGGATTTACTTAATACTCCACCTTGGTATGAACTTCAGACTACCCATCACTATGGTATAACAGCTTTTGGAATTATGCTTATTGTTATTACTTTGATAATCATTTGGAAACGGCGCTATATATGTTCAAAACTACCCTGTCCTGTTAGACAACCACCTGTCCACCGGCACCAGAATGTTATTTACGTGCCTACCACCACCCCCTCACAACAGAAATCTGGTACTGTCGAAATAAGAGCCTTGTCAGCCCCCACTCGCAGTGGCGGCTACTCATATGTAGAGGAACTACCCCATGACGAACAGGCCCCCGCACATCTATATCCCATGTTGACATAATTCAACTTAAACACTACCACATATGATAGGGCTAATATACATGTCTTTCCTTTCAGGGATCGCTCATTTCCGTTATGTTTCAGTACGACACTCACCCTCATGGAATCCAAGCGTCGCTGCCTTATATGTAGAGAAAAGGGCCATATCATGGAACAGTGCACGTCTACAAACGGCGTAACCTTCAATTTATCAAACCTGAGCCAGAGCCAATTACGAAGGCGCCTCCTGGACTGGCTGATTGTCATTAAACATTGGCACACGGAATCACGTCCAACTGGGGGCACTCAGGGACTCCAGGGGGCAGCGAAAGAGTTATATGCCCGATTTCGCACCCAAAGCCATGCCTACTATTTGAAGTATGGGCTTTCCATATATACACCCCCCACGGCACAGTATCCTGACCCAACCCTACCACCTTCCACTACCCTTGATAATACCCCCCCCCCCCCCTAACTTGTGAATGTTAGGTTTTTTCAGAATTTTCAGACATTCTTCGCACGTTCCCTTGCCTGGGCTCCTTCAACCTTCACTCATAATACGGGTTTTACGAGAAGTGGTATTCTCACTTACTACATTGTGTCTTAGTTTCATGTTCTTTTAAAATCCATATGTGTCAAGCCATCTTTATACTACAAATCAAGTTTCAGTTCAAGTTAATTCTTTCTTTTGCATGTTAAGATTATCATTGCAGTGAACACCCTTTTTATTATTCTTATTTGAATGTATCTATATTCGTCTTGTTGCATATAAATCATTACATTAACATTATGAGTATTCATAACATAACGATCCACCAAAACTTTTCATTGTTGAGTACAAATTCATAATCAAGAGGGATAAAAGGAATAAATAGCAAAAAAAAAAAAAAAAAAAAAAAAAAAAAAAAAATGTTTGCATAAATTGTTACTTATCTGTGTCATTTTTACAGCTGACCTGTAATCAGCCACATTCTAATTGGGCTTCCTCACACGACGGGCGCCATTACAGTCCGTCGCTTTGTCATGGCCGGCAATCACAAGTCGTGGGTTCTTCACCCGGGTCCAACGCACCAGTCAGAGCGGACACTACTGTCACACACCTCCATAAGGCACCAGTCGCGCCGCTGACATCGCACACCACTGGACACCACGACTTGCACCCCCCACCGGATTCACCCCAGAATCCACCTCACGACTTGCACCCCCCACCGGATTCACCACAGAATCCACCTCACGACTTGCACCCCCATCGGATTCACCCCAGAATCCACCTCACGACTTGCACCCCCCACCGGATTCACCCCAGAATCCACCTCACGACTTGCACCCCCCACCGGATTCACCCCAGAATCCACCTCACGACTTGCACCCCCCACCGGATTCACCCCAGAATCCACCTCACGACTTGCACCCCCCACCGGATTCACCCCAGAATCCACCTCACGACTTGCACCCCCCACCGGATTCACCCCAGAATCCACCTCACGACTTGCACCCCCATCGGATTCACCCCAGAATCCACCTCACGACTTGCACCCCCCACCGGATTCACCCCAGAATCCACCTCACGACTTGCACCCCCCACCGGATTCACCCCAGAATCCACCTCACGACTTGCACCCCCATCGGATTCACCCCAGAATCCACCTCACGACTTGCACCCCCCACCGGATTCACCCCAGAATCCACCTCACGACTTGCACCCCCCACCGGATTCACCCCAGAATCCACCTCACGACTTGCACCCCCCACCGGATTCACCCCAGAATCCACCTCACGACTTGCACCCCCATCGGATTCACCCCAGAATCCACCTCACGACTTGCACCCCCCACCGGATTCACCCCAGAATCCATCTCACGACTTGCACTCCCCACCGGATTCACCCCAGAATCCATCTCACGACTTGCACCCCCCACCGGATTCACCCCAGAATCCATCTCATGACTTGCACCCCCCACCGGATTCACCCCAGAATCCATCTCATGACTTGCACACCATCGGATTCATCCCAGAAACCTTCATGCCAGACCCGGACACACAATCTTCAAAATCATCAAGGACAACATATCACGGTACCTACCGGTCGCAGTTTCACTTTATTCATATCGAAATTGGACTTGCACTTCAGTCGTGTGCTATGTATGGCATAGCAGGAGTTACTTTTGTGTATTTGCGCTATGGCCAATAAACTCTCATTCCTAGGCATAGTCCATACCATTTGCGTGTGTCCGATCATTTTTCATATCGCTGAATGAAAAGTTCTTAAGTCATTTGGTACACCTTTATTATATTTTAACATTTCTTCGTTTTTTTTAGCTCTGTAAGCTTTTTTTACCCATTTCTTACACCAATAAACATGTATCTATATACTGAAAATCATATTCGAAATGGGTAATAATTAGCATAATAATACTGGTTTTGATATGTTTTACTAATATTCTACAACTTAACCATTATCGTTACCACAATTGGGTACGACTTATTTTTATTTTATGCATTTAACAGTTTTACGTTTTTTTCATATCTTAAAGGTATAATTAATTACTTTACTTGATCAATTAATGAATTACAAACGTAATTTTATATTTCTATAATTTTTGGGCTTGGTATCAAAGTTATTCTTTTCTCAGTATCCATTTATGAAAAGATATCTTTAAGGATGTTCACATTCAGTATCATCTACAAATAATGATATATATCTATGTTTAACTATTATCAATTTGTGTATATTTACTTAGGTATATAATATATTACTTATGTTGTTCTTTAACAGGTCGCATACACACACACGTACTGAGTTACCAATGTTCAGTTTTTTATCAGTAATTCATTTTCTTTAACACGATGTTTACTTTTGATATTTCGCCAATTTCATGTTCTCTTTCACACTTAATGAAATTTATGTACCTACTTACTTCAATAATCTGCAGTAACATCCATTTTAGTTTGGACCATTTTACGTTTCTAGTACGGCTTTTCTTCACTTTTTTCTCTTTTCCAAATTTAGATATCATGATATCCATTACTGACACATTCTGATACCCAATTGGGTTCTCTTTTATTACTTCCACAAATTACTCAGGGCATACTTCATCCATTACTTTACATTTACTCCATATTGTCTTGTTTTGTTAACATATTCCAACTTTTGTTATACTCCATCATGACGCACACCACTCAGCGAAATCAAACTCCATCCTCCTTATTATACCTGTTATTCACATCACCCTAGCCATCCCCTTATTTTCCACAATGGCGGTTGACACTTGCTTCGGTATTGGATTACCCACTGAGTCCAACAGGCTTGTTTGGACTTTCAGTTGTACTTCGGTGGTTGTATTACGGTCCATAAATATGGGGACGACCTTCTCATATTTTAGTGGCTTTCGTACACACCATACATTCATGACTAATGTCTTCCTACTCGCAAGTTGTTCTTTGACTAGCCCATTACCTCTTTAGCCTTCCTTATGAGTTTAATCACTTTCATTTATGACTTCCTTTATCTTTTGCCACATCCTTTTGGGAAAGATGTGTCAAAAGGTTTGAGCGGGAGGAGTGTTGTCATGAAGCGGGTTTTATTAATAAAATAGTAACTACAATCGCTTATATGGATGAACTATACATGATTAACTTGTGACTGGATAAACGATAGTTAAGATTTCTTCAAAATAGGATGTTATTGTCCTGTGGAATACTTTCACTAATGAGCCAATGTCAAAAACAAAGTAATATAGTACAGATCACGTACTAGATGCTCAGTAAACAGATTATCATTATCAGTATAGCCCAAAATAGGTCTTAAACTCGTGGATGTTACTATAGGTATTTGATATATAATCCCATGCAAAAGTCAGGGAATCGTCAGTCTTCGGCCAACGGTTTTCGGTGCAAAGTTCATAAGTGAACGAACATAGGAAACATTTTTGGCTTAAAAGAGGGTTTTGATTGAGCACCTTGAGCATCTGTGCAAAAGGAGTTTGACCAAAAATCGGGGCATATGTGTACCCATACTCTGAAATCGCCAAAAGTTTTTCAAGGTTATTCAGTTATTTAAGTAATTTTCTATCTTGTGTGTGTGTACGTGACCCAAGGGAAACTTTCATTGTTGGGTAAGTGATTTTCTTTATTATGTCTATAAAATAATAAATCTGATTATCATGGTTCAATCATTGTTGTTACTTTCCCGAACTACGATGTAGTTCAAGTTCCCTACGCCTCAAAATCTAATTTCCTTTAAAAACTCAAAATTCTGTCCTTACATAGGACAGTGGTGGCAGCCAAAACAAAACCGTTAAAACCACTAAGGTAATTTACCCGCCCCACGACATCATTGTCTAGTATATCTTGATGATATCTTAGTCCCGGGCGAGAGCTTTGATGACCATTTAAACAGACTAAGGATGGTGCTTGAGAGATTCAGGAATGCTAACATGACGTTGAATCCGGAAAAGTGTTCTTTCGGATTTGGGGAAATTCCGATTCTGGGGCACGTGGTTAATGCTATGGGAGTTTCTCCTAACCCAGATACGGTTCAGGCAGTTTTAGATTTTCCAGTACCTACCGCAGTGAAACAAGTACGATCTTTCATTGGACTAACTTCATATTACAGGAAGTTTATACAGGACTATGCCCGTATTTGTGCGCCCCTTACGGCCTTAACGAAGAAAAATGTTCGATTTGCTTGGAATGATGAACAGGAGACGGCCTTCAGAACTTTACAATCAAAGTTGGTATCCGCCCCCGTGTTAAGACACTATTCAGGCGATGCTCCTACTCAAATCAGGACAGATGCATCTAGAGAGGGGTTGGGCGCAATTATTCTGCAGCAATTTGATTCGGAATGGCACCCGATTGGTTATAGCTCGCGCCGTGTTACGTCCGCAGAAGCGAACTATGGGGTCTCCGAACTCGAATTATTGGGGGTCGTCTATGCACTTAAGCAGTTTCGTCATTTCATATATGGTAGACGGTTCCAACTCGTCACAGACCATTGTGGACTTTGCTACTTGCGGAAAAGCAGTGCAAGGAGTGGGCGTTTAGCTAGGTGGACTATCTTTTTGATGGACTATGACATGGAAATCGTGTATAAGTCTGGCAAACAACACCTGGATGCGGACTGTATGTCACGGTTGTTACCTAAAGATGGCCCTGAGCCAGGGGATATAGAGGGAGAAATGGAAATTATGACGTTGCCTACCCAAGTAGCACAAAGTGATGGATTTCTTATGGAATACTGTAGCACGTCCAGCACCCGAGCTTATGGAAAAGCACTGGAGGTGCGCTTGTGGAACGCATAGTGGATTTGGCACAGCTTCCAGAAGTTTCCCACAAGCGGATTTTAGTTTATGGCCCACTAGCGGAACGCTGTAGAAAATCCAGCAGTGAAGGGGTAACCATACTGCTGGATTAACTGCAGTGGAACGCCAACATTCAACAACCTTTTTGTGCTGGATATATGCTTGTGGAACGCGAGCGGAACACTATAGGAATTCCAGCAGTAATGAGCGGGACATACTGCTGGATTAACTGCAGTGGAACGCCAACATTCCACAACTTTTTTGTGCTGGATATATGCTTGTGGAACGCGAGCGGAACACTGTAGGTGAACCAAAGCAGTTTATCGACAACTAGCGGATTTCCGGCAGTATTCAATTCGTTTTAAATCAAGCAATTTGTACAGAGTTTGTTAGAAATGAGTAGTCTTCCTGCAGTTTTCCATCACTTGTAGGACTGACTTACATCGCTAACAAATAACATAGATCAAAATAATCCTGTTCTCATGGTCACCGTTTGATCCTAGCATCTCGCAACTTTGAGATTGTGTTGTTAAACTGAACCAGCAAAACTTTGCATTGTTTCAGCAAAGAGAAGAGTGTGATTATTGTAAAATACTAGTTACATGTAGTAATATATAAATGTGCACGCGTTTTATACTTTGTCATTACGACGCACTAAAGAAGGGGGTATAGAAGTACCAAAACCATGTAGCTAGGATACGTAAAATGGTATGAAAATATGCGATTGTTATCACATTTTAAATAAACAAACGTACATAAATTACGTTTGTTACGGATAATAATTGTTTTATTTCATTATGAAAGTAACAAATACGAACATGCGTTCCAGGAACAGTCAAGACTATCAACCAGCAATAAAGCCTGCGTTCATCTTGACTTCAAATTATCATTATTACAATACAGTGTATTTGAAACAAATATGGATCAATCTTGAGAGATGGTAGCTACCTATTCACACACAGAGTAATCACAATGCCAATTGCTAAATTAGATGTAAGATGTAGGATATATGGATTCGGGTTTCTTAAAATACAATATGAAATTGAGGTACAAAGCAATTTTATTTTATCAAAACTACTTTACAATTCACAAATAACATTACATACCACAGTGTATTGCATATACAATTCTACAGTAGAGTTGTATAATTTGTACAATGTTACAATGTTACGTCAAGATTCAAAACCACCACATTAAAAGGACCGTCTTCGCAAAAAAGTATGCATATGGATTGTTATAACGTAATGTCATGCCATAGGAACTACGTACTGGCGCTCACACAAAAGTTAAAACATATAATTCTCTGCTTTGATGACTCGAGTTAAATTACCATTTACAATAATATATTACTATATAACATTCAATAACTACTTTTTTACGCAGTTTTTTTTAAACTACGCGAGGATATAATTAGACAAAACGACAGAAGACGAGCTATTTATTTACCGTTTTTGAATGTAAAAAATTTGGCCACACTTTTTAAAGAACATCATAGAATGTCATATATTTGTCTAAACTCTGCACGCGTATCCATTATTCATACGTTTTTTTTTTTGTGAAGATGGTCCTTTACGTAAAATATGCACTATGAAAAGGTTTTTTTATTTGTAATCCACCATTCATTGACATAGTTCCACTAAAAATTATATTGTGAAGGCCATTATTAAAATTATAATATGGTTAACCTATGTTAAAAATAATTTCATACTAAATGTTCTGTTTAATATACGTCTAGAAAATAAATATGTATGCCAATTGCCAACTTGATTAATACATATTTTTTTATAGTAAACTTAGCATGAAAAATTATTTTTGAATATGCCTCAGTGATGAGCTCATGGGGGCACCAAAGATATTTTCTGGAGTCATTAGTACGCAACTACTAAATTAATTCAATGTAATTCTGCCCTTCAGAGCGAAGGGTAGCTTTACGTTAAAAACCGGAACAATTCAATTTTTGAATTATATCTTAAGAATGGCCATCGAAATCGAAAATCTGTGGTTTGGTGAGCCCTGGAGACTGAATGCTCTAAATGTGTAACTATAATTATTGATTCATTATGGTTGCTATTCAAAATTAATTTTATTACTTATATGGATATAATCTTATTACTAATCATATGAATTTAAAAATCAAAATAACTACGCTAGTGATTATAATATTTCATTCAGTATGTAGACTCACCAAACCAGTCTGCAACTCAGATTTTTGAATTTGGGTAGCATTCTTGAGACATAATTTTAAAATTAAAAATGTGTGCAGTTTGTAATGTAAAGCTACCATTTGCTTTTACATTTCTTGCATGTTTTATTAATGCAAATTTCCTTCAAACATTTCTCTAACAAGGTACATTTTGTGAGAAAACTTTCATATGGATTTCCCTCATATTTTCAGAGGATGTTAAACACAAACTTAATTAAAATCAATATTTTGGTACTATCATTAAAAAATTTGATGTAATTATTTTATATGTAATTTTATGTAAAGATTAAAAGATGATTAACCGATGAATACGATACTTTTAACACTATGTACTATTGCCTGATAAGCGAGATCACATTGTACTTTAGGTGTTTTGACTATAAGCCGAAGATATGCGAATGTATCAATTAAGTCATCTTCGATTGTGAAGTATTTATAGTGTAACTGTTCACAATTTAAGAAGTGACCTCTATTGACAGAGGGGGCAAAACTTTTTACAATTTCATACTTTATTACGTCTTCGTTTCCTCCGATTATTAATGTGGGCATACAAAATGTATGCATACATAAACAGTAATCTAAAAGTTTAAACACAGCATTTACTTAAATATACTAAAAAAAAAAAACACTCTTTGGGACAGTCGCACGAACTAAATGTAGGATATTGAAGTAACTAACATACAATGTTAAATTTACGGCTGTAAACGCACTTGTTATTGCAGTAGAATTCATATCGGATAGGGCTCGGGAGGCGTCTCGGACGGACGACCTTGCGCATTTAAGCGTTATATTAGCAGGCCCGCGTAGGCGTAGCGTCACACTACAATTCGAATTGTAAACTGGAGTCGCCAATTGCGATTGTTGTTGTTGTTGTTCGGCTTCTATTCTGTGTTGGCGCTAATCCGGCGTCCATCTCCAACCTTTACAATAGCATGGATGGCAAACTGAACACTTCATGTCTTGCAGAGGCTGTGCACGATTGAATGTCATTGACTTGGGCAGTTTTGGGGTTGGCTCTCACAGCAACTAAAATAAAGTTAAAGATAAATTACAAAACTATACCAAGTTACAGTCCAAGGCTATAAATAATTTGGTGGTTTGGTTGACCCATTTTTAAATCTAAGGGATTCACCTCAATACAATAAAAATAATAGAGCATCAAAAAACGGCCAAGCTCTAGATTAGAGAATAATTATTTCTTTCGATAACGTCCCTTCAATTTTACTGCCAAATGACAATTAATAACCACAATGGAGGGCAAAGTGTAAATAGCCACCACAAAAAGGTTTCATCTGAGGGCAGAGGACATATGGACATAAGGTGCTTTTTATTATGTTAGGTGCTGCTGTTTATTTTACAAAATAAAATTATGATATTCTGAAGAGACAAGCTGAATGGTGGTAGTATGCAGTATGCACTAAGCAGGGCGTGCAAGCGTGAGAAATATGATTAACAGTTTCGGACAATACAAAAATATTATAATTCATTAATATTTTTATTATCGACCCACACCACCCAGTCACTCACAACGTTCCCCCCCCCCCCCCCCCCCCCCCCCAATATGGGTGAAGACCTAAATTACAATGTGTGGTAGACGGCCCGAACTGAAAAGGGGGGGTCGGGGGGGTTTGGCCCCCGGAAAATGCAAATTTCAACGTCATTTTAGTGATAATCTGGGTGTTATAGAGCAGTAGAATGAAAAGATTGGCAGTTTTTTTATAAAAGAATATCTCGTTTCGAACTGACTCTGTGAATATATTGTCTTCTTTATACTTTGTTATATGTGCTTAAACTTTGTCTACACATTTTATTTATGCGTAAAAAAACCAAAAATGAAAATCAGAACACTAGTGGTTCATTGCAAAGCTTATCGTAGGTATTTACGTGGGCGCAGCAAGAGGGGGCAAGGGGGCACCTGCCCCTCTTTGGATTTGAGGAATTTGCGTGCCATATGCGCCATTTCATATTTAAAACTATGTAAATAAAAAATAAAATAACTAAATAATAAATAATTTCTAGTTTATCCGTCCCGTCACGAAACTGTTATTTTAACGCGATCCGATAAATATTGTTATTTGTTGTGTATACATAAATGAAAGTACGCACTGACTGACTGTTACGACCGGGGGCAATATGAGCACGCCGCCCCCGGCCCCCGCACCACTAGCAAACCTACACCTTAGCAAAGCAACACAAAAACACAACAGGGTTTTGAAGATAACATTAATTGATAGCATCTTAAAAATATGAATACGAACTGAGAAGAAACTTACCTTTGTATTCTTGATTTTCAGGAACAATTCCATCTTCACGTGATTTTTATAATAATGAACTTGTCCATAACGAAGTAGAATCCTAGTTTTCGTTTTAAAAACAGGAGTCGTCAATATACCGTTGCCAGTCAGTTTTGTTCTTGTTTCCTTTCTTTCGACCACACACACTCACACACAAACACTCCCAATTATGATACTAATAATGCACTAACTTATTTTTTTTTGTCACGAAAGAACATGGAAGCACACGTATAAGTAACGTCTAACACCCACGAAGTATAGACTTGTTGTGTAGTCCAGTCAGTGTTTTGGAATGTTTTGCTTACCACGGTGGGATTCGCACCCCACTCCGCCCACAACACATAATAACAAAACAAAGAAAGCCTTATATTATTCACTTCTTCATAGTGCGGGATTCTGTGTCAGCAGCTGGATTTGTGGTTGTGGAACGCTAGTGTTCCACCTGCAGTATTCCAGTAGCTGGATTTGTGGTTGTGGAACGCTAGTGTTCCGCCTGCAGTATTCCAGCAGCTGGATTTGTGGTTGTGGAACGCTAGTGTTCCACCTGCAGTATTCCAGCAGCTGGATTTGTGGTTGTGGAACGCATGTGTTCCACCTGCAGTATTCCAGCAGCTGGATGTGTGGTTGTGGAACGCTAGTGTTCCGCCTGCAGTATTCCAGCAGCTGGATTTGTGGTTGTGGAACGCTAGTGTTCCGCCTGCAGTATTCCAGCAGCTGGATGTGTGGTTGTGGAACGCTAGTGTTCCGCCTGCAGTATTCCAGCAGCTGGATTTGTGGTTGTGGAACGCTAGTGTTCCACCTGCAGTATTCCAGCAGCTGGATTTGTGGTTGTGGAACGCTAGTGTTCCGCCTGCAGTATTCCAGCAGCTGGATTTGTGGTTGTGGAACGCTAGTGTTCCGCCTGCAGTATTCCAGCAGCTGGATTTGTGGTTGTGGAACGCTAGTGTTCCGCCTGCAGTATTCCAGCAGCTGGATGTGTGGTTGTGGAACGCTAGTGTTCCGCCTGCAGTATTCCAGCAGCTGGATTTGTGGTTGTGGAACGCTAGTGTTCCGCCTACAGTATTCCAGCAGCTGGATTTGTGGTTGTGGAACGCTAGTGTTCCGCCTGCAGTATTCCAGAAGCTGGATTTGTGGTTGTGGAACGCTAGTGTTCCACTTAAGGACGATTATTCCGGCAGTAATCCGCTTATGGAACACAACCGGACATAAATCTGTGCTTGCTGGGTATTCAAGTGGAGGAAATGGCTAACGCTCAAAAACAAGATCCTAGGCTTGCTGAGTTGATGGACGCCATATTGAATCCTGAACGGGCATCTTCTAGGGTCCAACGTCAATCACGGAGTTACGTTCTGGAAAATGGGGCGCTTTTCAAGAAAAACTTTGTCGTGAATGGACCTACTAAGTTGCTTGTTGTTCCAGACAATCTTAAGGTTGAAGTGATGTATGATTGCCACGACAGTCCTGGAGGGGGTAGTCATCTTGGGTTTATGAAAACATATGCCAAGTTGAAAACACGGTTTTATTGGGATGGTATGTGTACAGAGGTGGCGAGGTATGTGAAAAGTTGTGGTGATTGCCAGTCGAAGAAAAGTCCTAAACTTAAACCTGCAGGGTTGCTGCAATCAATTCCAGTAGGAAATCCATTTGATATGATCGGGGTGGATATTATGGGTCCTCTAAAGCTCACTAAAACCCACATGAAGTATATTGTAACAGCGACTGATTACGCTACGAAGTGGGCCATAGCTAAAGCTATTCCCTCGGGGGGCGCTAATGATGTCGCAAACTTCATTGTTGAACATGTCATCTGTCAACACTCGTGTCCGAGAATGATTCTGAGTGATAGGGGAGCAGTTTTTCGGGGAAGTCTTGTTTCAGAAATTGTACGCGGGTTGGGGGTTCGCTCTATGTACACCTCTTCGTACAGACCTAGCACGAATGGCTTGGACGAACACTTCAACGGCACTCTGGGCACTCTCTTGTCATTCTTTGTTAATTCTCATCATGATAATTGGGACGAATATGTTGCTTTGTGCACTTTTTCCTATAATGTTTCGGTACAAGCTACGACAAAACGTACCCCGTTTTACTTGGTCTACGGGAGGGAGCCCACCCTTCCTATCGATGCAGGTGTCCAACCGGAACTACAGTTGGGAGTTGATAGTGCGGCACGTATAGCGATGCTTCAGGAAGCCAGGCAGAAAGTTTTGGATGTTATTCAGATCGAACAGGGTAAGCAGAAGTTAAGATATGACAAAGGACGTAGGCATGTTGAGTTTGAAGTGGGTGATTATGTAAAGGTTTATTTCCCGATTCGAAAAGTGGGAAAAGTGGAAAAATTTATTCATAGATGGTTGGGCCCTTTCCCTATTTTGGAAAAGTTGTCCGACTTGAATTATCGAATTAGACTGAAGATGAATAATAAATGGTCCGAAGATATCGTTCATGTTTCGAGAATTAAGCCTTGGTACGATCCTGAGGAATGGCGTTTACCCTGGCCAGAAACATGAATGGTTGGTACATTGGTTGATTGATTGTATGGTATTTAAAAAAAAAAATAGTTTTATAGTTACAAATTAGGATTGTAGTAGTGTGGAATGCAGTGACGGTATACGTTTACACTGAAAGGGTGTGTTGTGCACTGAATGTAGGGGTTTACACCCTGAATGCCTCTTGGGGCCAGTGTATGATCACCTGGAAGGTGTGGACGGGGAACGTCGGGTCGTTGGTTCGATTCCTGGATGGATGCAGCATTGCTCTAGTCCGAGACTCATTAGCTTCGCGGGACTTGGACGCTCGATCGCCGAGCTGGCCTTTCCTCCTCCGTAATCAAAGTTCAGGCTTCGGTTATTCTCGGCAGGGTCCGGTCAACTTCGGGCTAGCTGCGCACATCTGTTCCTTCTCGACTGATTGCGCTTATCGTGGCACGAGTGGTAGAAGTGACGTCATACTTGATGTGCTGGCTAGGATTTGAGTGATGATGGTGTAAATAGCTTATGATTGTTATAGGTCCATTTGGTAGTGAAAATAAACTTTTGTATATATGTCATAGGTTTATGGTCTTCAACCTTATATTCCTCCTTTATCGCCAATTGCTGTGGTAGTTTGGGAGGGCATTTATTAGTTTATTCCCAAATTCTTAAGATCATGTACTTGTAGTGTATATATGCCATAGATTTATGGTCTTCAACCTTCTATTCCTCCTTTATCGCCTTGCTGTGGTAGTTTAGGGGGGCGTACGATTAGTTTATACTGTATTCTTAGCAATAGGATAGTAAATTTTATTGTTATATATACGTACTAATTTGAGTGTTGTATATTTCTCTGTATATTTTGTATACTTCTCTATTATTTAGATACTGTAATTGTTTTTTTTTTATTATGTCGGTTCATGCACTGTGGATTTGTCCGTGCCCAAGATTAATACGTCCTAAGACGGACGGATATGAACTTCGGACTGAGGTGATGAATCGACGTTTCTTACGTGGATTGTGCGTGTGGTTGAATGAAAGGTTATCGCCCTAGGTAGTGGGGATAATCGCGTTGTTGATGTATGAATTGAGATGCAGTTATGGAGATAACTTTTATTCTGGTGACTTTATGGTCACAATGATTGGTTGTTCGTGTCATACGATGTGGATGTATGAAATTGAGATGCGGTTATTGAGGTACCGGTAACTTTTATTCGGTGACTTTATGGTCACAATAATTGATTATTGGGGTCGTGTGATACAGTCTTGGGTAGTAACGTAACGGAAGTAACGCGTTACTGTAAAGAAATTACTTTTTCAGTAACGGAATCGGTAACGCCGTTACAATGATTTATTACTAACGAGTAAAGTAACTTCATTACATTTGTACGTGATTTTTACGTTACTAACGCGTTACTTTTCGTTAGGTTACAGTTACAGTACTGCTTCAAAGAACGTATTAAAAAGTTTGCCGAAAATATAAACTTTCTCAAATAAAAGTTCCTTTGTCAAGATAAGGTTCGCGTAACTTGAAAAGTCCAAAGAAAAACGACCGCCTACCCTAACCACATATACAGCCGCAGTACCCGAGCAAGTGACTCCCGCAAGTTACTCCCGACCAATTCGTCTCCCACACAAATTTATTTCTTGTTAGAGAATAACGAGTGTGATTAAGGGATACTGTCTGGTTTGCTCTACGACGAACAGTTGCCGAGATAATCGAAAAAAACCTAACCTACCTAACCTAACATTGTGCATGGGCTTGCTGCCGTGTTCACCAAGTTCTCGATTTCGCCACCAGTCGCGAAAAAATTAAACACTGCATCAATGTTCTCAACTTCAACATATAAAATTGCACATCGATCTTACCTACCGAAGAAATCTTTATTTTTCTAACAAATAGGTTGTGTTGGCTAGCCTGTAACCTCTCAGTGAAAACGAGAATAGGCCTTTGCCCACGTTTCTTTAGTTCGCGTCAACTGAACAAACCTTGTAGAAACGTGATCCGGTGTTTATTTAATCATTTATCGTTCATCGTTTAACATGTTTTCTGATACACCCACAAGCACAAGTGGGATTGGTGGAGCTAGGCCTAGCCGTCCTACTGATCCTATCCTACGTTGATAAATAAAACACTGGTAACCACGTTTCAGAATGCATCTGCATTTACAAATAATTTGATGACATACCAAATTCGACCTTATCCTATTTATTTGATAAGATCGCAAAAGTAATTACAAAAGTAACGTCATTACTTTTTGGGAGGAAAAGTAAAGTAATGCCATTACTTTAAGACTGAAGTAATTAGTAAAGTAACTTCATTACTTTTAATGAAAGGTAACGAGTAAAGTAATGTCACTACTTTTCAAAAGTAATCTACCCAAGACTGGTGTGATATGGACATATGGAATTGGGATGTAGTTATACTTGGATAACTATTATTTGGTGACTTTATAGTCACAATTATTGAATATTGACGTCGTTATGCGATGTGATTGTGCGAGATGATTTCGTTGATTTGACTATCTGGTGACTTTATGGTCACAATATTGCTGGTGTCGTTGATGGTTGATGTTTGGTGGGTTTTGGTAAAAAAATTGTTGTTCCTCATTGTTTTTGTTTTTGAGGTAATTGCTTTGGACATGAGTGATCTCATGATTTGTGAAGATTAATTGTATCTGCTTGTTGGCAGATTTTTGTTCGTTTCTAAGATATGGAAACATGTCATGGATTTGTGCGGTGGAATGCTGACGACGACTTTTTGGGCGTTGTATGGCCGATACTTGGCGTTGGCAAAAAGGGAGAGCGATCTATACTCCGTTCACGCTAGCCTGTTTTATACGGTTCCCTTAGTCGGATATATGTTGTGTAAGGGCGGCCGCCCTGACATTACGTATTAGGTGTTTATGTCATCTTGGGCTTGTGCAGCGTAGAGGGTACGATGGAATGTTCTTGATGGTTATATTAAATTTTAGTTTTACTTTACGTTTAAGATAGACTTATGGCCTTCAGCTTGACTGATCTACTCCTTGCAAGGTTTGTTTAGTACTTTATTTATGTGCTATGGATGGCACTTAGGTTAGGAAGTACATTTAGGGAGCGTTTGGACATTCCATCGGTATGTTTTGACAGGAGTTTTCTGACGGGGTTTTGGAATTTATTTTTATGATGGTGGCCAAGGAATCCGTGTTTCATGTTGCGTGACATGTGGTATAGGTCATTACTCTCGATTGTCAGCGTACTTAGGTTTGTTTTGCTGCAATGCCGAAAATGTATGATGCGCAAAATGCTGGTGGAAAGACGCAACGAGGGCGCTTACCTGATTTGTTTTCGGTGCATTGTCCTGTTCAGATGAAATGATGACAATGATGATGATGATGATTTTGATTTCGATTGATTTTGATTTTGATTGATTTTGGTGATGTGGAGATTGAGATGTTTACAGTTTATATATTGTTTTAAATAGTTTGTATTTGGGTTCTGTTAATGTTAATTAGTATGTTAGTATGTTAATTGTTATGTTAAACGGTAAGAAATACATGGTTTTAGTTGTAAAGAAATTTGTTTTAGTTCCTTTATAAGTAAATGCAATTTCGTGTGAGTTTGTTTTCTCGCGGTTCTGAATAATCTATTTTGAGTTAAATCTCCGTTAATGAACAAATTAAAATTTAATAATAATAACTATTTGTTACTTAGTCGTTGATTGATGTTTTGGAATTATTGGTGTTCTCCGCAACTATTACCATGTGTTTCTAAATGTCAGCTGTCAGTTACGCTGTGTTTACGTTTGTTGTAACACGTGCGTAGCCTTGTGGCTCTGTCTTGCGTCAGCGGAATTCGCTGGATACGAGTGTGTAACCTTGACTGGTGACTGGCGCAAGATTGTTATATGTTACAGGCACAGTCCACTAACACGCTGACGTTTCAACTTGACGCAGTACATGCCTGCGAATCGAGCCGTCACCAGGGAATTGTCAGGGCGAGCTCACTTGTAACCACGAGGGTTACGTTTTCTTTTGGGTCAAGATTGACATTCAGACAAAACAACAACAAAATGAAAATATTATAGTTTTGGTTTGTACAAAGACTCGTTAGGTAGGACATTTTCTTTGTTTTATGTTGGTATTATAACACACAGGCAATTTTAAATATGCTCCTATTTTTCTCTTTGGTTTTGCGCCTGTGTGCAAGCTGGTTAGAGTTTTCAAGGGCGTTTGTCGCCGTTAGGGTTTCTGCCCTTCAGGTAGAACTTCTATAGGATGAGTCTTTGTTTCTCATTTAGGGTTTTAGCGGCCTGTAAGAGTCGGACGTAAATTGTTGCATTGTGGGTACGGTGTGTTAGGGTATTGCGTTTATAGGATAGGTTTGGTACGGTGATTGGGTTATGATACTGGTCCAGGAAGCTTGAAGATGCTGCTTGAAGACGCGTAGATCAACATGCAAGACCAAGACTGTACGATACAAAGTTCAACTATTAACAATGAAACTACTGAGATTGATTGGGGATACTGATACCTGATGAAACGGCCGAATCGATGAACATGTTGATGGATGGAGTAGAAGAAGTGCCCGAAGTCTGAAGAGGATTCTGCCACAAGGAATGCGTGGGCATACGAACGATGAGGTCATCGTTCATTGGGGGGCCGGGCATGTGAAGAATATGAACATTTCATGTTCTTCTGTTCTATCAATATGAATTGTTGGCCAGTGTCCGGATGTGTTGAAATCCTAACAGGATGCATGCACAAGTTGAGTGTACTCGCGGAATGTGCATGTGTCAGGGTTTCAACACTTCGTCGGGAGCGGGCAACGAACGGGTATCGTGAGAACACCTTAGTCAGGTAGACTTTGATTTACCAAAACTGCACAACGGTGGCAGACCCCACCTGATTGAATTAGAGAAGAGGGGAGAGGAAGTCCTGAGAGCTAATTGGCTGATTCGAGCGGGAAAACAGTTTGAAGAAAGAAGAATAGGCTTTTCCAACGAAATCTATGTCTTGGTGGGGTTTAAGAGGAGTGACGTCAGGAGTGTCGAAGGGAGTCAGAGAGATTGACCGGCTCGGGGAGTTCTCGTTTAAACATCGTGGAGTAAACATCAACCGGGGCTCGAGGAGTGAGTGACCACGCATGGAAAAGGATTAAGCACACAAGAGCGGAAGAGTGAAGTAGAAGGAAGACAACAAGATCAGTACCGGGAACCGAACGAGGGGCGGGCCAGGACCAGTGGATTGGCTGGATTGCTGTACCAGGCCGTCATAAAAGGGTAGGATGTGGATCTAATAGATTGCTTACGTTAAATTAAGTCGTACCCACGCACGCATACTCATGATGCAACAGTTTACGGAATGACCGAATAGGGTAGAAGTTTAAGAAAATACATACGTAACCTTCGTTATTGAAATCTGTTTATTGAATGGTGTTAACCCTGCATCGATCCATGACCCTACAAACATATCGATCGTGGTCAAGATTGGGGGAAAACTGGGCCTCTTAGCTTTACATCAGCTACGCTCCCCAAGCCAATCAAGGCAACAACATCTGCCTTGGGGGTCAGTCAACCCCTTTTCTTCACAATATTCACCTCACAGTTGTACACGGGGAGTATTTCTGACAAAAAGATAACGCAGGAAAGTGGACTGTATGATTGTCTGCGAAGAAAACTAGAGAGCCAAGAAGTACTGCCAGGGGATGTTGTAATGGTTGATAAAGGGTTCAACATATTAAAGGAGATAGAAGAGCTTGGCCTAACTTTAAACATTCCTCCTATGGCTAGCAGTGAACAATTTACCGAAGAAGAAGTCTATGACACTAGAAAAATAGCATCTTGTCGTGTGCACGTCGAAAGAGTCATAAGGCGAGTGAAAACGTACAAAATATTAACCGGTGTCATCCCCGTAACGTCTCTACCCCACTTGAACCAAATATGGACAGTTTGTTGCATGCTCACAGGGTTTCGCTGTGTAACAAAGTGTTCGGATGTAAGCGAACGCAACATTTAACTTTGTTTATGTAGAAGTTAAGGAAGATAGCAGAGTTTGTAAACAAAACATTGGACTGAATCGTCAAACCTGATTCCGAACCTATTGACAGTGCGTGCAACATGATGCTAGTTTACTAATACATTCAAAAACATGTTTTTTTAAAGTAGGATACAAAAAATGAAGGCCTAGGGGCATTGACACTTACTACATTATTTTGTATAGAACATTTAATGATGCTGTAAAACAGGTCGACATGCGCCTGTTACAAAATACAAGTAGATATGCATTCACTAGGCCTATTCTCATATAAGGATACATACTCATCGTCTATTGCCTAGAGGTCAATTGGATGTTACAATATGTAGACCATATTTGCAATAAGTAAAGTAATTTTATTCTATACTAGGCCTACATTACTTCACTCGTGTAAAGGTTTTGATTGGAGACTGGGGTCCCCGAGTGTTTATATGTACGCTAGGATCTAATGTATGTGAAACGTAGGCCTACACATATATTCTAAGCAGTTAATAGTGTGGTGAAACAAGGCTATTAGTAGTCCTACTTGCCTATTCTACACTGCTGATGGTGTTGATAATCTTTGGCGAACATATTCATAAAAGTGTTCATTATGAAAGTCCAAGAGTTTCTTGACCATTGCTTCACAGAATGCTTTATCTATTTTTACTCTTTCAACCCCCACTTCATTCCCATTATAAACTACAAAATCGCACCACTCCACTCCACAAACGAACAACTGTCCTTGAACTTGGTAATAGTTGTTGCTGGATTCTTTAAGATGAAATGTGCCACTTTCCTTATCAATACTACCATAAAAGTTTTTATCACTGCATGCATCTTGTAAAGATTTATCTTTCTTCGAACTTGGACATTTTATCTCGAGGAGCCCAAACTGGGGTGTTTCACTGGGATCGAAAATCTTGCCATCAGGAGAACATCCAAGAAATGGCATTCCTGGATTTACAACAAATCCAGAAGAGAAATGAGTTATGGTTTTCCCTGACGAATGCATGAATTTCATATATGTAACCCGCGCTTTCGATTCATTTTTCTTTCCATATGCAATACTTTTGACGTTGTCCAACGCTTGGCCTTGGTAAACAGATTTTAAGAACAAATCACTTACGGCTTTTTTCCTTTTACAAATCGAAGCAAATTGTGAAGCAGTTAGCCTAATTCGGCGAGCATCGTACCATAGGTCTGTGTTTTGACCCCTTGTTGACTTTTCGAGCTCAATTGCCTCTGGTAGGGTAATTTTAGTTTCCTGTACAACTTGCACTAGTGTATCATCTGGCAGCTCATAAACGATAAACGGCAAATCTGGATAGTTCATTGATGTGTTCCCACTTGTCGTTGCTGTAATCGTATCGTCCATAGGGTTCAAAGTTTTCAATTGATGAGCCAGGGTGCTGTTGACTGGTACTTGTCCTAGATGGACTTGGGTCATAGTTTCATCAACATTGGCACGCTGTAGTAAATAGGCCAAAGGAAAATCTGAATTGTGCGCACGCAAGCGCTGGGACATTACTTCAATTTCAGCTGACGTTGGTGGGGTCTTTCCGTCAAAACTGCTGAAGGAGCAAGTTGAAGGACCTTTTTTTCTCTTGGGGTTCGGTTTTGCAAAGACCACCTCCATTAGCGGTTCAGGTTCAATTTTATCGCCACGCGGCTTATGCCACTGCTGCTCTCGGCTCGTGCATGTGGTTGACTCTGGTATATCTGTGTACCCCATCATGACCCAGTGGTTGAGTTGGTGGAAGAGGCCTGCCAAATGGATACATTTTCCTCGTCTGAAACACGTATAATACACAAATTATAATTAAGCCTACATGGGTGAGTCGAGAGAAAGCTGCCGTTGATTTTATTACCAATGTACTCAAACTTTATAATCAAAAAATTTAAAACATTTTAGGATATTTTAATAACAAACTTTGAATGGAGTTTCAGTGTATCTATGTAGACTACATTCTAATTTAAATGTAGGTAATCAAGATTATGCAACTAAGAAGAGATTGTGTACTCGGTTTAGGTAGTATGTACTAAATTATTGTGTCTACCTAAGTGGTGGTGGCCTGAGTGGATCTACTCAAACTATTGGTATAGAATATATTGACAGGTGTACTATAGGCATACCACCAGAACTTGAATGTAGAACATAAGAAAATATGTTGGATCTGAGAAACTGCATGGTCAATGTTAGATAATACTGCACAGTGAAATGAAAACATAGTAATGATTGAGTTTAATACAATACTATGCATATAGTACAACTTAAAGATAGGTTATTACTTCTGCTGTAAAGAATTGTATGTGTTAAATAAAACCATTTGTGTAGGCCTAGGCAGTGTCTGACAATCTTGGTAATGTAATTGTATTTTTCTAAATAAAGTTAGAAATGAAACACGATTAACATATATTATTTTCTCCTGTGTATCTATTTAGTGCACCTCCTTGTCTTCCAATTTAAATTATTTTTAGTTTTTACGGAGTGGATATCGGCCGGACAAAATATCGAACGTAGGGTCAAAACGTGTGACCATACACTTTCGATAGTGTGTGCTGCATACAATAATATCGAAAGCGTGTGATCACAAGTTTTGAACTAGGTGGCTCATCGTCTGTCGGAGTGCCTGACAATACCTATGTCTAGTTCTTTGTTATTTGTTTATTTTGTGCGGGGCTTTACGTCTCATATTTTGGCAACAAGGCTAATCGAGACGATGAGTGGGTGTTAATGATGATGATGAAAAACGCTACATGACATCCATGCCCAAGCCAGGATTCGAACCTGGAACGCAGAGACTGCGGTGTACTAGACCAACGCCGAAAGTGAACTGAAAACTGAGCAAACGTGGATGGTATAAACCGTGAAACCAGAGTTTGTCCAGTTAAAGTTAATTTAGTTTCAATCAACAAGTCCATAGGCATATCATAGTTACCATAGTGTAGAGGTATAGGCCTAGTTACAAATTTCAAAATACATCACCTAGCTATATGTTTGTTACTATAGATAGATAGCAAGCCTAGGCCAACAGTACTTACCAAGCTTTGCAGCTACAAAAGCTCGAAACTATACACAGCTGTCCCTTTTCGTCCAACTTCAACTCGGAAAAAAGTTTTCTTGGTGCCTCGTTCTTTCGCATTCTTGCATAACAGCTGAAAAAAGAACATTGATTAGAAGATATAAAATCAGACACATATTTGCAATGTACATGTAAGCTATAGGCATATGCCTACATCATTGACATCCTTCTTTCCACTGACATAGACCCAGGCTACTAAATATCACATCAATATCTTCATATTGTGACACATTTTTATACAATCTCAGTACTTTGAATACAGAGGAACGTGTAGGCCTACCTATTAAACTCAGACCTGGGCTTTGCTAGACCTGTAGGTACCTATCTAGGCTAGGGCCTACTTGTCATAATAGGCTAGGCCTATGGCATAGGCCTACCTAGGCCTACCTACTTCTAGACATGAAGAATGCCTAGGCCTATAGGCGACTTCAAAAGCATCTGGCTCCATTGAAATCTTCTACATAACAGCTACATAAATAGCCTGCACACATAGGCAGGGCTAGGCCTAGGCTAGACTAGAGGCTATGAAAGTGTAGGCCTACGCTAGGCTTAATCCAGTCAAGCCCTAGTTTAAATGACAGGTGACAGTCATCTAGGTCCCTAGTAGGCGTGCATTGTAGTGGCGTAAATATATGCCTGCATTATTATCTTTCATGTATCCTAATGTTTTACAAACCAGAAATATTAAACTGTAAACCGTGCACATAGCAGACATTATGAGTGCATCATTAATATAACTAAATTTACAAATTAATAAATAACACGTAGGTACTTACCATGCCTTCACGAGAACAGTGCCTGCCACCTGATTTTCGGCGGTCCAGAACTATTTCAAAAAGGAAGATACAAACAAGCTGTAACCTTCTTTGAGTAGCCTCTGGCTTCCTTCGTGATTGAAATACTTAAAAACTACACTCATCTCGAAATTTTTTAACAAATTTAAAGATTTCCCCCAAGCGTGCTCCCGTAAGAATAGCATGGGATCCATCTTTTTCTCAAGAATGTTTCCTCACTTCTCGCGCGCTATCTCTGGAGCGCGCGGGAAACTAAAATAAGCTCCTCCCATCGCAAGTCGTCAATTATCTCTTGCTTCGACGGTCCATGTGGTTTGGAGCTGTCTTTACTATGGCTTAACTGAGTTGTAGGAACGTAGTTAGGCCGTTAACTGCAGTTAAGTTAACTGCATTCCGTTCACATAGCATTGGTATTTAACTGGAGTTAACGTGTTAACTACAGTTAAGAACTATAATGTGAACAGGGCAGGGGCGTCACTAGGATTCTGGGATTGGGGGGGCGCAAGCAGAGGCGGACTGGGGGGGGGGTAAGGGCCCCGGGACTTGGCGAAGTTTTATGGGGTCTGTGGCGAAGCCCCAGCCGCCGGAGGCGAAAATTTTTCAGCCTACTATTTTGTTAGAACGCATATAAACACGTTTAAAAATCGATACATGATGATAGTTATGTGGAACATCGTGTTGAACTGTGAACACCACTTTCAAAAATGAAATTGATGAAGAAACTTTCCCAACACTGGCAGTTGTATATTTCAAACTATATGGTTTCCCAACCCTCTACAAATATCGACTACTAGTTGTCCACTCGCATCGTGTAATGTGTACTCGTAACGAGTGTTGTAGCTGGGTATGCAGCTGGGTCGGGGGCGAAGCCCCTGCCTACCGGAGGCAACTTCGCCGAAGGCGAAACTTTTTTCGGCCCTGCATGATGCTTAGTGGACTAAAACGCGTTTTGAGGCGAAATCCTATCATGACAAACAATTAAAGTAAAGTCAATGTTACACTGATAATTCCTAACGTCATAGGTCTAGGATAGGAGTTCGATCCTGTCATTTGAGAAGTAATCTTATGGCTAGTGCTCCGCTGGATCGGATTTCAGTAGCGCCGATAGATATTGCCACAAAGTTCGCCTTTTTAAATTTTGAACGCTTATAGACACGTGATCAGCCCGATTTTCAGTCAGCTATTTTACGGAAAGTTTACGAAATTAGCATGTCATAATTATTAATGAAATATTACCATGTATGTAAGTATTGTTGAACAAAAGACTTTTGATCATCGATTTTTTAAAGAGACACGCTTCCACTTTAAGATTGGAAATTTAAGCAATAAAATTGATTGAACTCGAGGAAATTATTGGGGGGGCGCAGATTGCGATTGGGGGGGCGCAGGCCCCCCCCAAAACCCCCTAGTGACGCCACTGGGTATTAGAAGCTAAGTGGTTTGCCAAATAAAGGGGATGATTGCCAGCATAAGTCTCCAACAATAAGACACAGTTCCTTTTAGTTCTCAATTTGCCGGCGTGTATCTTGAATTGGTACCGAGAATAGTACTCTGTAACGTATCACAGATAAGGTGTTTACAACTGAGCAACGTCACAGATAAGCCGACATCACACAACTAGAAGCAACAGACAATACTTTCATCGCTCTCGCACTAATCGCCATGGACCGCTAATATCTTTGTCTCTCTCGCACTCACACGCTCACGAGTGTCCGTCCTTGTTGGTCTCACTATCGTCGTATCAATATCGGCGGCAAACAGCCGACCGAAAGGGCGAATATTTCCATCTCTCTCGCACTCGTGCGGCGCGTGTGTTTCATGTTGACACGTTCAGATAACCGCGGTGACAAACAGCCTCCCGAGTCATATGTTCCTCGTCCGGCATCGAACGGACCAGAACGGCCGCCGTGGCGCAATCATCTGGAAACCTCTCGAGGTCGGCGCGCCACGACAGACACTTCTTGTCGTCTCATTTCTCTCCCTGTGCAACAGCTGTTTCGTGGTACCGGGTTCGTGTCCCGCCACATCGCGTATTGACAACATGGGGGATACGTGCCCTTAGGCGCCCAAAGACGGGTATGGGTTCGACTCTCGAGCACGGTATATGGCGAGAAAGGGTGGAGGGGGGGGGGGGGGGGGGGGGGGGAACTCTGCGACGAGTGAGTCGGCTTCATGGCCGGCTGGCGCCCGAGCAGTGTGTCAGTATTGACATGGACTTTGTACGACGCGACATACGGTCCTCCTGCTACTCACCTGATGTGGAGATAGGATTTGCACCGACTTATTCTTCTTTGCCCTAATGACAGTGGTGTAGAAAAAATTAGGTTCAGCAAATATACGATTGCAAAACAAAGTGTACTCAATGAACCATTTAAAAATGCAGATGGATGCTGGCTGATCGCCTCCGCCGTGCCTACTCTGCAACGTGGTTCAAGTAACCTTCACATAACATTTAAATCAATCACAAAATTATTACTTATAAACGAGACAATCATTCGAAGCTCCTAAACTTGAGATTTTTCTTAGTTTGACGCTCGGCTCCTGCTCCCCTCCATCGCTATGTGACCACCCTTTACCCAGTGTTGTAAAGTAACTGAGTAAAAGTAATTGAGTAAAAGTAATTAATTACTTTTTGAGTAACTGAGTTACTACTTTAATTACTTTTATTCCAATGTAACTGTAACTGTAACTCAATTACTTTTATAAGTAATTATACTCAGTTTTCAGTTACTTTTTAGAGTTACTTTTCTTAAGCATGCTCGTTCTGTAGTAGTACAAAATTAAAAAAATACCGCTTTGTATCAACCTAAAAAACAAACAAAAAACGAATTTTTTTGTGTGTCATATGATGGAACTACATTTTTGTACGATTTCGTATTGCCCGCTAATAGTAGCAGTAGTAGACCTGTAGTTGTTAGTAATGAAGTACCATTATAACTATAAGCCTGAATAGATATATAATTAGCAAAAACAAACAGTTTTGCGTGCCATTATTGCGTGCCATTATTTCCAGTAAAAAAACATTTTGTATTTGTAATGCTGTCAGTTAATGCATTTTTAAGACATTTCATGATGTAACTTAAAAAGTAACTCAGTTACTTCATAAAGTAACTGTAACTGTAACTCAGTTACATTAGGGAAAAAGTAACTGTAACTGTAACTGAATTACTTTCCCAAGCAAGTAACTGTAACTGTAACTGAATTACTTTTTAAAAGTAACTTTTACAACACTGCCTTTACCCCCGTGACAACCTGATAATCATCATATTTCTTCATTTCATGAGATTTCATATTATTATATTATTTATAATCAGTTATCTTTGCTATGCTAGGCAGTGGTGCTGTAATAACACAGTAGAGCTGCAAACCATGTCAAACAATATCTGCACCCTGCTATTAGCCTACTCTCACCTTGTGTTTTGGGTGCTGTTTGTAAATGTATTACGATCTCCAAAATACAAACGGATACGCTATATATAAATAAATTATGTTTATTATATCCCGGCCATAGTTCGTTCATTAGATTTTCCGTTATTCCAATCAGCGCTATGAGGAGACGCCCTCCCTCCCCCCCCCCCCCCCCCCCTCCCCCTCCCAGTAAACACAGGGGACTAAGCCAGTCGTAAAAGGCGACGAAATAAGGTAGGCCTACTTCCATTTCCCTTCCCTATACCCCTTTATCATCCTCCTCCGTTTCCCTTTTCTCCAATCCTTAGCCGACGTCGTGTTACCTATTAGCTGGATCGAGACGTAGTCAAGTCACAAATAATGATAACAATAGTAAATATAATAATAATAATAAAAATAATAATAATAATACTAATAATAATAATATAAATTATAATTATAATTATAATAATACTAATAATAATAATAATAATAATAATAATAATAATAATAATAATAAAAAAAGTAATAATAATCATCATCAAACAACAATTGACCTTTTTAGGAATTGATCTAGGACCGGTAGACCGTTAGATAGAGATCACGGCCCTCTAGATCTGCAATGACAACAATGCACAACAGTGAAAATTGCACCTTTACATCTATCAAGGACCCTTAGACAGAGCAAATCACAGCTTTCTAGATCAATTCTGAAAATCTTCTATTCAGACACGTTCAACGTGTCTTTAGCTTAGTGGTCAGAATGCTCCGCCCGACAAGTGGGAGACTTGGGTTCGATTCCAAGCGGGGTCGGTTTTTTTCATTATATATATATATATATATATATATATATATATATATATATATATATATATATATATATATAATATTATATGATGTGAAAATGTGAAAAACATTATTAAATATTTACACATTCCTTATACAGGCTACACGCCCACACAACCATATTGTATAAATTCAAGTGTAGCACTTCAATTAATTTCAGTTATGTAATAAGAACTGAAACCAATATGATATTGCAATATCGGGGGCACAATAACAGTCTACAGATGTGGACTCGTACATTTTCATTTCATTTTTATTTGAGCAGAATTATTTTATTTCTTGCGTTAAAATTTTTTGTATGGTTGGATGGTAATAAGCCTCGTTGTATAATATTGATTGTTGACAGGGTCCAATATTTGATGGCAGTTGGTGGCTTTAGTACGGTACATACTTATCCTGTCATAAGAGAACCCTGAAGTATTTTTTCACGTTTATTGCGTGCGTGCAATAATCCTAAAAGAAGATTAGCCACTCGTTTATTTGTTTTCTTCGAATCGAAAAGCAACTTTAAAAGCATACATCATCCCTCCCCCCGCAGGCCGAACCAACCCTCAGGGCTGGACAGCTTGTTTTGAATGGAATATGGTCCGGCTTGTCTACCATATACAACAAGGACACAGCTATGTCTGTCTCTGTCTCTCCAACAGTACGGTCTTTAGACAATCGCAGCCTTAGACCAGTAATATAGGTAGACGGAGTATGACGTCATCGCGAGTGAGACCATCATTGAAACCACGTGATGTGGGGACACAGCCTTCTCGACGGGTCAATCCGCGATCAAGGTCCTCTTGATCTCCGCCTAGCGGAGGCTCGTCGAACTGGGAGTTCGACGAGCCTCCGCTAGGCGGAGATCAAGAGGACCTTGTCCGCGATAGACTGCATTGCTAGCGAGAAGTTCGCAGGTTTGCCGCTAGATGATGTTAAAGTCGTTCCATTGATCAAACTACCAGTTTCAAGCAATGATTTTAATATTTGTTTAAAATCACAAATAATTATTTCTTTGACAATTATTATGTTAAATTACTATAAAATGTAAAATATATTCAGTAATCAAGTAAGAATACTATTTTAAAATCCAGTATTTACACAAAAATGCAGTTATTTATAATGGCATGATTCTAGACACTAGTTTGACTGCAGAATAGCCAATCCCTAAAAACGAAATTAGTTCATCAAAACTCCAAATAGTAGTCAACTTCTTATCTCGCTTTTGGCTTTAATTACACCACAACACATTCACAAATTATAGACTTTATAATGGGTACAAATCTTAATTGATTTACAAAGCCAAGGAAACAAAAAACTCGTTTTTAATATTCATCGACAAAGTATTGCCAGCCTTCAATATATTTGGCAACGCTGCAAAGACATTGTTATTGTCAGATCGTGAAAATGGCGTCGAAAAAATACGGAATACGAAGCGGAGGACGTTTTATTACGATAAAAGAAAATGATAGGATTGTATATTTTGTATCGTATCATGTTGTTTGTGCAATTGTTTACCTGACGAAGTGATCTCAAGTAACTTAAGTCCATCTAGGACATGTGAAGGCATGCAATGGATGTAAATTATTTCAAATGCGTGTAGGGGGGCTACATAAATGGTAGGCCTAGGCCTTGCACATGTCAAATGATCACAAAACGTCCTTGAGTGGCCTTAGGGCTTGGCATATTTTCTTTCATATTATACAGATGCCTCCTGGCATACTATACTTAGCATATCTACATTGGGGAAAATGTTTGCGTTTACGGACGTACAAAACATGAATTTCATTTCGGATCAGGCAATATAGGCCTAGGCCTAAGTCTAAATAAAGGTGGCCTAGGCTAGGCCTCACGTACCGTATTCAGATATATTCCCGTTTCTAACTGTGCCTTCAATTTGAATTGAGTGCATTATTTGTATGACGCAAAATGTTAATTGGAAATAAGCGACAATAAATGTAAATAAGAAAGCGTCCAGTCACGTCGCATCGTGGAAATGTGACAGCCAGCTCATGTTTTGACGTGAGGCGGACGCGGGCTCAAAGAGAAATGACGTCATCGCACGCAGTGCTGCCATAGTTTCACGGCTCGCCCGATTTCCCATCAAATGTTCTTGTAGTGAAGCCAATATTGACCGAAAACGAGTCGAGAGATTGTATTCATACATACATATTTAGAATTGTCGTTCAATTATCTTCAAATTGAGTATAAAATAAAGAAAATGACAAATGTTTAGTATCTACTTAGTCGATGCTTTATATTCGAAAGTGTATGATTTTTGACCGTTTCAATGGTAGGGGATAGGGAAATCGACGGATTTCAAATATTTATATTAAAAAAAGTAGTCGATGAAACTACTTTATTTTTCGCTAATATTAAACATGATATTTAGGTGTATATTCAACATGATTTGTAGCACAATGACAAATAGTTGGATAAACAGTGGATCGACTTTAAGTGCGCGGCATTTACGTTTGACATTTGACAAAGTATGTATTATTATTTGTATTTCCTCAGAAATGATTAGTGAAGGTACTGTTAATCTTAATTAACATATTTTTAATTGGCACTAATTGAAAATGAGTATTTTTCTTTACACAACGATGTAGGCCCATACTGTTTGTACTGTTCATACGCAGACGCTTTAAATTGCCGCGCATCCTGTCCCCACATCACGTGGTCTCAATGTTGGTCTCACTCGCGGCCGGTCGCTAGCATCGGCTTGCTCCGTCTACAGGGGCGCTTACGCAAACTTGATCCGGATCAGTTGTCGGATCTCTGCAGATTGGTATCCGTCACTTGACAGATTCTATTGATTACGGGTTAGTTTTCGGACAGACAGGCGCGAAATAACAAGCGCACTTTCTTCACAGTACCACGTGCAGGGCGGGATTTACAATATGGAAGAGGTTATTGCGTTGACAGTATACACACAATTATAGATATATTGCTTGACAGTGATGATGATGACGAAGTCGCCATAATGGCATTAGCTCATGTCAAACAGAAGAAGGTACGTGTGTACCAGAGGAGTTACGCAGAAGAAATAATTGAGTAGTACACACTGTCAGGTAAAAGCACAACCCTTACCTGAAATATTGGTATTTTTTAAGCCTGAACTTAAGGTATTTACCCCTTCTTAATAGCCTAGCTACTAAGAAGGCCTGGTCTCATTTAAATTAACCAACATCCATACGCTATTGGACAGAAACTGTACAGTAAACATGTGGTAGGCCTACCTATAGGCACATTATAACCCCAAATTACGGGGGTTGGCCAACCTAGTACCAAGGCCTAGCTTATTTTCACGCCTATTTTGGTGTGAAATATATACATAGGCATTCCACAGTTAACAAGTTGATTAAATACACAATGGCATGTTTGTGGGGGGGGGGGGGATGTGCCCCTTAGAGTAATATTTACACCGTCTACAAATATGCTGCAAAAACAATATGCTATTATCATCAACAATCGATCAGAATTGAAATATTGTTGCAAAGCAGCTGGGCCTGGATTCACAAAGATGCGTAACTCTAAGTTGTCCTAAGTTAGGCAAATCCTAGCTAGATAAATCAAGATAAATCATGTCTAGGTATTAATACACATTCACAAATCAATTATTATTAGTTAAATTGTTCATATTGTTCTATATTTTATCTTTATAACATTGCAGAACGACATATTGGTAATTTATATCACTAAGATTTGCCTAAACTAGGAAGTCTTAGCACTTAGGCACCTTTGTGAATCTGGGCCCAGGCATAGGCTAGGGCCTATACATTATAGACTTACCAAAAACAACAATTTCATACATCATCAATGTTTTAAGTGCTTGTTTTCCTCATCGAGAAGGATTGGTTGCCTGCATCGATAACTTCTTCTTCTTTTCTTAGCACAATCCGTTCAGAATCAGTTGCCAGTACACGATGGTTATATCCTCATAACTAAATTTAGCGCCAAAAACTGTCTTAGTGATCTCCTTACCCTGCCTTTCCAAAAGATCACCAGATTACTGATCGGTGCAAGGGATCTGTGATCTGAGATCATGTATTCGTACGCGGGTTGATCGTAAGGATCACGTTTGCGTAAGGCCAGGTTGGGATCTGACGTGATCGGATCAGGTTTGCGTACTGGTCTAAGATCGCAGCGGGAAAAATAAGTAGTGGAAATCATCAGAACAGCAGCCGGCTAAATAAAGGACTTACGTTGAATGGGAACTGAGTGACAACCAATAAACACTAAGTGGATGTTATTTCTTTGTGTGAGCAAATGCTTTGCTCGACCCTCTCACAATTTTCGAAGATTGGCCGGCCGACGTTGCCAGTTTCGTAGTATTTGGGTTGGGTCTGCATTTACCCCCATCGGAAATGCATTAGTGGATATATTTTTATATAACAACAACAATAACCGTTGCAACGCTGGATGTTAATGGCCGGTGTAACGGAATAGTATTACCACCGGAATACGTTTACTGTAGTAATACTGTGCCGGCACGACATTACCGAGTAGTTAACGTGTGCTGGTCCCACATTACTTAAAGCTGAATTGCAGCTGGAACAGTATTACTATGTATGGAATAGTTTTAAGTTAACTATCTTTAAACACACGGATAGTAATAATACACCGGAACAACAATACTATTGTCAGGTATCGTAGTTATAATGGAATTGATAACGGTATAGGGTGATCGAAAAGAGATCGGCCGTAGTAATCCAGTGATGGCCTTATTACTAAATACGTAGATGCAGTTTACTCAATATCGCCTGATTAGGGTACAGGGTGTTCCAAAAAGAAGATAAGTACTAGTCAGGTGCTGGCCTTATATTACTAACAGTTTATAAGTAAGGTAACGTAATAAATACCTACACACAATTCATTCATATCACATGATAATGGTATAGGGATAGGGTGTACCAAAAGAGAAGCTCCGTAGTAATCAGGTGCCGACCTAATATTACCATAAGGTTTAAATTAAGATATATATATATATGTGATTCATTCATATCACACGATAATGGTATAGGGATAGGGTGTACCAAAAGAGAAGCTCCGTAGTAATCAGGTGCCGATCTAATATTACTAAAAGGTTTAAATTAAGGTTTCGTAATAAATACGTACATACAATTCATTCATATCACCTGATAATGGTAAAGGGTGTCCCAAAGACAAGCTCCGTAGTAATAAGGTGCCGATCTAATATTACTAAAAGGTTTAAATTAAGGTTTCGTAATTAATACGTACATACAATTCATTCATATCACCTGATAATGGTATAGGGTGTCCCAAAAAAAAAGATGCGTAGTAATCAGGTGCCCGCCTAATATTACTATAAGGTTTGAATTAAGATATTGTAATTAATACGTAGAGACACTTATTTCACATCACATGATAATGGTATAGGGTGTCCCAAAAGACAAGATACGTAGTAATCAGGTGCCGGCCTAATATTACTATAAGGTTTAAATTAAGGTTTCGTAATTAATAAGTGCATACAATTCATTAATATCACCTGATAATGGTATAGGGTGTCCCAAAAGACAAGATACGAAGTAATCAGGAGCCGGCCTAATATTACTGTAAGGTATAAATTAAGATATCGTAATAAATACGTAGAGACACTTATTTCACATCACATGATAATGGTATAGGGTGTCCCAAAAGACAAGATATGAAGTAATCAGGAGCCGGCCTAATATTACTTTAAGGTTTATTCTAAGATATCGTAACTAATACGTACATAAACTTAAGTCACATCACGTGATAATAGTATAGGGTGTCCCAAAAGATAAAATACGTTCAGGTATCGGTCTTATATAATTACAAGGTTTAAATTAAGATATCGTAATTAAAACGTAGATACAGTTAATTCACATCACTAAATAATGGTAAACGGGTGTCCCAAAATACATGATACGTAGGAATACGGTACCGGCCTAATATTACTATAAGGTTTAAATTAAGATATCGTTATTAATATGGAATACGGATACACACTTAATTCACATCACCTAATAATGGTATAGGGTGTCCCAAAATAGAAGCTCCGTAGTAATCAGGTTATTATTAACTATTAAGCCTTTTGAACCACCCTGTACCCTTATCAGGTTAAAATGAAATGAATAAATGTGTTTATAAACGTCCTGTTTATTTTTCAATATTGTGGTGATATAGAGCTTACAGCCCATTACTAGTTAACCTTTTGGACCCCTCTGTTCTTAGCAGGTGATAATGAGTTAAATGTTTGTTTTATTAACATACTTCTTTAATATCAACACTGTAGTATTATTGGGCTAGCACCCTATTACTATTTGGCCCTTTGAACCACCCTGTACCATATCAGGTGATAATAAGTTGAATATATTTATTGTTCAACACTGTAGTGTTATTGGGCTAGCACCCTATTACTTTTTGACCATTTGAACCACCCTGTAATATATCAGGTGATAATAAGTTGAATGTATTTATTGTTCAACACTGTAGTATTATTGGGCTACCACCCTATTACTATTTGGCCCTTTGAACCACCCTGTACCTTATTAGGTGATAATGAGTAAAATTATTGTTTTTATTAACATACTTATTTAATGTTAACACTGTAGTGTTATTGGGCTAGCACCTTATTACTATTTGACCTTTTGAACCACCCTGTACGTTATCAGGTGATAATGAGTTTAATGTATGTATTGTTCAACACTGTAGTATTATTGGGCTAGCACCCTATTACTATTTGATCTATTGAACCACCCTGTACCTTATCAGGTGATAATGAGTTTAATCCTGCCCAGGGACTGCTACCTTATCGTGGTGGGCAGGTTTGCGTGCTTTGTTGATCCCGAGAGCTATGCCGGCGGAAGCGTATGCTTCTGGTAGGGCCACCCTAGCCGGACAGGTCGAGGAGGAGAAGTCAGATGAAGTGCAGTCCCCACCCAAATTCCCTTTCCTCCTTTTTCCTCCAAACAGCCCCATATTTCATCTTCATATATCACCCACTCATTGTCTCGATTAGCCTCGTTGCAAAAATATGAGACGTTAAGCCCAAATATCAATCAACCCATGAGTTTAATGGTTGTTTTTATTAACATACTTCTTTAATGTCAACACTGTAGTATTATGGGGCTAGCACCCTATTACTATTTGGCCTTTTGAACCACCCTGTACCTTATCAGGTGATAATGAGTTTAATGTATTTATTGTTTAACACTGTAGTATTATTGGGCTAGCACCCTATTACTATTTGGCCTTTTGACCCACCCTGTACCTTATCAGGTGATAATAAGATGAATGTATTTATTGTTCAACACTGTAGTATTATGGGGCTAGCACCCTATTACTATTTGACCTTTTGAACCACCCTGTACCTTATCAGGTGATAATGAGTTTAATGATAGTTTTTATTAACATACTTCTTTAATATCCACACTGTAGTATTATGGGGCTAGGGGCTATTACTATTTGGCCATTTAAACCACCCTGTACCTTATCAGGTGATAATGAGTTTAATGATTGTTTCTATTAACATACTTCTTTAATGTCAACACTGTAGTATTATAGGGCTAGCACGCTATTACTATTTGGCCTTTGAAGTTTGAACCACCCTGTACCTTAACAGGTGATAATGAGTTGAATGTTTGTTTTATTAACATACTTCTTTAATATCAACACTGTAGTATTATTGAGCTAGCACCCTATTACTATTTGACCTTTTGAACCACCCTGTACCTAATCAGGTGATAATGACTTTCATGATTGTTTTTATTAACATACTTCTTTAATATCCACACTGTAGTATTATGGGGCTAGCACTCTATTACTATTTGACCTTTTGAACCACCCTGTACCTTATCAGGTGATAATGAGTTAAATGATTGTTTTTATTGACATACTTCTTTAATATTCACACTGTAGTATTATGGGGCTAGCACTCTATTACTTTTTGGCCTTATGAACCACCCTGTACCTTATCAGGTGATAATGAGTTAAATGATTGTTTTTATTGACATACTTCTTTAATATTCACACTGTAGTATTATGGGGCTAGCACTCTATTACTTTTTGGCCTTATGAACCACCCTGTACCTTATCAGGTGATAATGAGTTAAATGATTGTTTTTATTAACATTCTTCTTTAAAATTAACACTGTAGTATTGTGGGGCTAGCCCCCTATCACTATTTGGCCTTTTGAACCACCCTGTAACCTTATCAGGTGATAATGAGTCAAATGATTGTTTTATTAACATTCTGCTTTAATATTAACACTGAAGTATTATGGGGCTAGCATCCTATTACTATTATGCTACCTTGCATTTTGAACCACCCTATACTATTACTAAGTTTAGTAATAATATGTCTTTGCTGATCTGTTCAATGTTAAAATATAGGTTAAATTATTCCGGTGCTGGTAATATGGTTACAGCAGTTGACTGGAACCGGTTTACTCTTTAGTAAACGTTTGCTGGTCCTGTATTACTAAAGGGTAAAGCTGAGCCTTGGTAAAGATATTCCATGACACCGGCACGCGCGTAGCAGGTCCATCCCTTCGGCTCTTTTGTTGTTTTGTCCTATTAATATGTCCAATTTCGACCTCCTATTCACTGGTAGTCTTTGCAAAACTCCGGCTGCTGTTCTAATGGTTTCCAAGACCATACCCCTCCAACAACCAAACTCAGACTGAAGAGAAACCCGTTCAAGAGCAAGCACTTTTTTAGTGTCTAGTGTTTTTATCTTTTTTATCTTGTATCTAGTGTTGTTTGTTATTACATATATTGTGATTTTATTTTGTATTATTGTATCGCACTTGTGGGGCAATGCCCTGTTGCTGATAAATAAACATGAATTGAATTGAATTGAAAAGTTTTTATCGGGTGCGTTTAGCGGCCAACTAGGGGTCGCCGGCACACAGCCTACAGTCAGTGTATAGGAAAGAATCATAATCAAAAAAACAAAACAAAACTATGTATCGCTACAAGGTACGTTACAACATTCAGATTTGAGCTTAGCGGTTCCCATCCCGCTGGCGAGTCGCGAGTCGCGAATACGCATCTCCCAGGTGATGTAGATACTGTACGATATAGTCCATACCACCGAGATGTAACGTTTTACTTTACCGTCCTCTAATGGAATACTAATAGCTCTGGACTCTTGAACCTTGAACAACAATGTACATTTAATGGAAGCCAGGCTCGATTGACGAGTGGAGATTTACCCGCCCCCTGACGTCACGAAGGAACGTGGCGCCCATAGTTAGGACAAATCCGCGAACTGTTACGCTTTCACGCGCTTAATGTACGACACTTATCTCGTTCTAGCTCTTATAATATTCACTTTTCAGGTAAAACCTATAGGAAAGCGTAAGGTCACATCCCAGTGGTCAATATAAAGGTTAGTTCAAAATTATAGACCCAGTAGTTAACTTGTTATAACAATTCGCGCATCAAAAGGATAAAATGAGCAACGCGTGATTTGTTTTTTCAACTTCAATTGGCAAAAAAACTAATGATCGGACTTTGACGAGAGTTTCTTTAGCATGTGTTCCAATAATGTGAGACAATAAACAAATAAACTTTCTAGATAGAAATTGCTCAGAACGAAAATTCATAGCATGCAATAATATGCAGGGTGTAGCGGTTGGGCCTCAAAAGTAGCGGTTTTGACCGTGAAACTAAGCATTTTGCATATTAGTGCATGCTATGAATTTTCGTTCTGGGCATTTTCTATCTAGAAAGTTTATTTGCTTATTGTCTCACATTATTGGTACGTGTTCTTAAGAAACTCTCGTCCAAATCCGATCATTAGTTTTTCGCCAGTTGAAGTTGAAATAATATTACATGAAAAAAATAATTTTTTTAAAAAACAACGCTTATATTTAAATGCACTAAAAAGTAAAAAATAAATTTTCGCCCAACAAATTTTTGCCTCGCTCGGTAAATAAAAGCGTTGGGCGCTTTTGGTATTGACATAGATTGCAGTATTCTGCTGTTTATGCAGGGAAAGCGCCCAACGCTTTTATTTACCGAGTGAGGAAAAAATTTGTTGGGCGAAAATTTATTTTTTACTTTTTAGTGCATTTAAATATAAGCGTTGTTTATTAAAAAAATTATTTTTTTCATGTTATATTATTTTATACTTTTTAGTCTTAAAGAATCTTGCAATTGAATATATGCTCACTGGATGTGTCCGAATTTAGAAGACTGCATACTTGTGTAGGCCTACTTGTACTTGTTAACTTCACTCGCAAACTAGCGTGCTCGCATTGCAAACTTGAATTTCGGACAGTTCCGTTCATGCACGATCCAGCGATCGGCCAACAATGCTTACGAAAAGTGGGGTTATATGTGGCTATGGGAGAATTTGGCGAAGTAACTAGGCCTATAGGCTACACATTCTATTAACAATGATCATAAACGCAATTTTTGTCAAACTTTCAGCTCAATTCGACGTTCGAAAGTGGGTGTTTTATTGATTCCCATATAAAACATCAATTAATTAATTATGATGGCTTGATTATTTAGTAAACATGACAATTGATTCATGTATTGCGATTAAGAATACGTCTGTCGGAAAACTTTCAACTCGATTCGACGTTAGGAAGTGGGTGGATCATCGATTCGCATTTAAAACATTTATTAATTATGATGAATTAATTTACTATTTTTAGTAAATATGACAATTGATACGTGTATTGTCATTAAGAATATGTCTGTGTGAAAACTGTCAACTCAATTCGACGTTCGGAAGTGGGTTAAACATCGATTCCCATATAAAACACTAATTAATTATGATGAATGTATTGAATATTTAGTAAATATGACAATTGATTCGTGTATTGTCATTAAAAATACGTCTGTGTGAAAACGTTTAGCTCAATTTGACGTTCGGAAGTGGGTGAAATATCGATTCCCATATAAAACATCAATTAATTAACTATGATGACCTAATTGATTATTTAGTAAATACGACAGTTGATTCATGTATTGTCATTAGGAATTCGTCTGTGTAAAAAATTTCAGCTTGATCGGACATTTAGAAGTAGGTGGCATATCGATTCAAAGATTCCGTCCAGACAGACAAACAAGACAATTGCTAATATAAGCGTTGTAAAAACAAAACACACCTTGCTCATTTTATCCTCTTCAGTGCGTGAATTGTTATAACAAGTTAACTACTTCGTCTATAATTTTGAAATAACCTTTATATTGACCACTGGTATGTGAACTTATTATGTTTTCCAGGTTATATCTTAAAAATGAATATTATACCAGTTAGAACGAGATAAGTGTGGATGTGTTTTGCGTGGATCCGTCCGGACAGTAGGGACTTTTCCCAACTGCTAGTCACGTGACACAGTACTCGGCGCAAGCTCCGCCTATCACCACTCGTCAATTATCTTTTTCCATGAATAAGACACTTATCACATCAACATCTCGCCCCAACGTTGACAGCGCTACTCAAGGGGTGAACAATACGTCCCCTACGAACCGGTTTCTATTGTGACATGCCAGCCTGTTACGAGAGACGAGAGAGGAGTGATCATTGATCAAGCAGTGTTCATGATGAATGAGTGCATTAAAGACCTATCGTAAGCTACCTATGGCGACCGGAAAAGGGGGGCATTTTTCGAGCTCTTGTTCGGGTAATACTGCGTGTATAAGATTCAAGGATGAAGATAAGTAACCGTTGTTGGCATACAATTTATTAATTATCGTAGTTTCGTTATTTCGTCGTGGAGAAGAAACGTCTCATATTGTGTCAAAACTATTCAGGTATATATTTTCCATACTATACGATACTCGAGCTGATTTTTGATACGGAGGTAAATAAGTGTTCCTTATTTTTTCGGTGGTGAATAGTGTGTTAAGCTGGAGCCAGTCGCTGTATCCCGTAATTACCACCGCATACAGTTTTTCTTCGCCAGCCAGTTGTCCACAATTTGGGAGTGGGGGCAACGCGAAGAAGCGGAAGTTCAATGCTAACCCAATAAACGTCGTTTGTGTGGGGGGGACCAGTTACTTTCCGCTTTCGCAAGAGAGAGCAGGGAACAGGAGAAGCCATTGGAACATCGTGCTGAAGACGTCGCGACGCCACCGCTGCCGGACGCCGTCATAGACCATGGATTTGCCTTCTTGGGACGCAGGGACAACTGTTCCAGTGAGTAGAGCTAAGTGCCCCTGTTGGTAGTACCGGGAAAGCAGTCTGTAGCAAGGCCTGGTTGTAGCTGTAGTTTTCTTGTGTGTATCTTCCACAGGGTGCCAGTAGGTTGCGCGCTGACGTGTAGCTTGCCAGCAGATGACGTCACCGCCTGTGAGCTGCCCGAGCAGCGGTCTAAACACGACGAGCCTCCGCTAGGTGGAGATCAAGTAGGCGGTCTAATCATGGATTTATAAAAGACGGCTTCAAAGTCACCGTTTACTTATTCCTAAGCCAAGAAGTAATGGAATTGAATCCACTCTGCAGTGTTTATAGAATCATGTACTTTGTTAGTTCTAGTGTTGATTCGCAGATAATACTGGTGTTCTCCACATCATTAAATATCGAGTCGAGGTCTGTCATGTATTGTGCATTTATGGTCTAATAGTGATCGTGTGCGTTACAATTCTTCTTTTCCCTCCGAGAAGTGAGTACTGAGTAGAAAAACCGGTTTATCCAACGTTACTATTTTGTTCATCTCTAATAGCGATGTTCTGACGGCCGCAATTTGTCACCGAGGGTTTATCGACTAACAGATCTGAAGTTATTTGCAAGACGCAGCAAAGACAGTCCACCTGTCATCTGAAGACGAGGGGGTACTAGATTTATATCGCATAACTGATATTAATGTAAAACTTGTTCTATTTAAAAAAAATATATCTTATATCATTGCGATTCTCCGAAAAATGTAAATGGCATTAAAAAGTAAGCAGAATTAAATTTTTCATTGAAATTGTAATCCAAAAATTAGGTACTATCCGAGTTAAATACCCTGCCACTTACACTAACAAGATTTTCTTTTAATTTCATCAAAACAGACTTGTTAATTTGCAATAATTGTATTCATGAAAATTACAAAGTGTCAAAGATTTCAAACTAGTAATTTCTACGGTGTACATTTGTATTATGGTATCTAAAATGTTAGTGTGAATCAATTATATTTGCTTATATGAATTACCCCAATTTTCAATATCGTACATATCATCTTATTATTATGTGATGACCGTTAGACAGAAACATTCTGTGTAGTGGCACTACAGGATGGGCCTTTACACAGAATATATTCAGTGTAGTGGCACTACAGGACAGGCCGTTAGACAGAAACATTATTAGATGAGCGTAGCGAAGCGGAGTGAATCTCTCCATACAACTCGATCGGCGCTTTGTCTGTGTGTGTGTATGTGTGTGTGTGTATGTATGTATGTGCGCTAAATTTTGTGCGTCGTGCACAGGTCAAACGGCTTGACGTATTTGGCTGAAATTTTCGGGCTACATTTGTGACCACTAAACTCGATGCTGTTAACATAACCAGCAAAATTCGTCAAGATGCCAACCTACAAAAAATTAATTTCAGAAAAACAAAATTTGTTTATTTATTTAATTAAATTAAAACTAACACACGGATTTAAATGATGTTTCACTTGAAGGTTCACATCAACGATGACAACACTTGACAACAGTTTCAAAATTGTAAGTTTATCCGCCATGTTATAACAAAATATTGTTTATTTACGACAATACTTTCTTCATTTTTACAGTGTTCCACCGATATGATTCGCATTTGCAGACTATTGCAGTTAGAGGCACATAGTATACACCAAACATAGCGTACGTAACAATACCTATGCACTATTATTTGGAATTTCGATAGCTGTCATAGAATGGCTACAATGACGTAAGATGCCAACCTACAAAAAATTAACAACTGAAACACATGTTTTGTTATTTATTTAATTAAATTAAAACTTACAGACCGATATAAATAATGTTTTATGTGTAGGTCCACATCAATAGTACGAACACTTGACAAAAGTTTCAAAATTGTAGCTTCAACCGCCATGTTGTAAATAAATATTGTTTATTTACGGCTATTTATTTCTTCATTTTTACAGTGTTCCACCGATATGATTCGTATAACAACGAACTTGGTCGACAAATTAAAAAGCTTTTATTATGATTTGAAATCGGGTTATTGTATGGTTAATTAATATTACATTTTAGATATAGTCTGTATCTACATTATGAAACTTTCCATACACTGATTGGTTTAATAGTTTATGAATTAGAGCCTATTGAGTAGACCACGGTCGAATATTATGCGGAAATCCATTGAAATGAACTTGAAGGTTTTAATTCTTGACGGATTTTAATAATATTTCGTGCAGTTATTAGCAACATATCGACAAATAACATACACAAATTCTAAGATTGTAAATTGAACCACTATCTTGTAAACAAGAATTTTGTTTATTATAAAGGTTTTTTTTTGTATGAGTAATATGATATTCTAAAGATTTGTTTGCTTTAATACATTGAAAAAACTCGCTCATCTGGCAACGCGGAGCGTTTTCCTAGTGTGTAACGCCACTACAAGACGGGCCGTTAGATAGAATCATTCTGTTTGAATGAAACATCCTGCCACTACAGGATGGTTCTTTACACAGAATATATTCTGTGTAGTGGTACTACAGGATGGGCCTTTACACAGAATATATTCTGTGTAGTGGCACTACAAGAAAGGCCTTTACACAGAATATATTCTGTGTAGTGGCACTAGAGGACGGGCCGTTAGACAGAAACATTTTGTGTAGTGGCACTACAGGATGGGCGTTTACACAAAATGTATTTTGTGTAGTGGCACTACAGGACGGGCCGTTACACAGAAACATGATGTGTAACAGAACTACAGGATGGGTCTTTACACAGAATATATTCTGTGTAGTGGCACTACAGGACGAGCCGTTAGACAGAAACATTATGTGTAACGGCACTACAGGATGCGCCTTTACACGGAATATATTCTGTGTAGTGGCACTACAGGACGGGCCTTTAGACAGAAACATTGTGTAGTGGCACTACAGGATGGGCCATTAGACAGAAAGAGTATGTGTAGTGGCACTACAGGATGGGCCTTTACACAGAATATATTCTGTGTAGTGGCACTACAGGACCGGCCGTTACACAGAAAAATAATGTGTAGTGGCACTACAGGATGGCCCATTAGACAGAAATATTATGTGTAGTGGCACTACAGGATGGGCCTTTACACAGAATATATTCTGTGAAGTGGCACTACAGGACGGGCCATTAGACAGAAATATTATGTGTAGTGGCACTACAGGATGGGCAATTAGACAGAAATATTATGTGTAGTGGCACTACAGGATGGGCCTTTACACAGAATATATTCTGTGTAGTGGCACTACAGGACCGGCCGTTAGACAGATACATTCTGTGTAGTGGCACTTCAAGATGGGCCGTTACACAGAAACATTATGTGTAGTGGCACTACAGGATGGGCCATTAGACAGAAATATTATGTGTAGTGGCACTACAGGATGGGCCTTTACACAGAATATATTCTGTGTAGTGGCACTACAGGACCGGCCGTTAGACAGAAACATTCTGTGTAGTGGCACTACAAGATGGGCCGTTACACAGAAACATTATGTGTAGTGGCACTACAGGATGGGCCATTAGACAGAAATATTATGTGTAGTGGCCCTACAGGATGGGCCTTGACACAGAAACATTATGTGTAGTGGCACTACAGGACCGGCCGTTACACAGAAACATTTTGTGTAGTGGCACTACAGGACCGGCCGTTACACAGAAACATTTTAAAGTCTACCAAACTCCAATTTCTCGAAGTTTATCAAATTTGCGTATCAATTTACATAATAAAAAATAATAACAAATTAGTTTTTAGAGTTTGGAGGCGCATTGTCACAAATAAATCACAGTGTCAAATCAAGTCATGTGTAAGTATTTAATTTATTTAAAAAATCTGAAATGTGCAATTGTTTGATTGACTAAATTAATTAAAAATATAAATCACACTTATTTAATGTAAAATCTCACTATACATCGAATCTAACAATTCCAGCAACGTGATAATCATACAAGTAATAGATAGCAGATACAGCTTTAATGCTCTATTAAAATCACAATCATAGCCCAATTGGTTTGTTAGTAATTAGTACCTAAATTAACATACTAAAATACGTTACGTGTGTATTTTCATCATAACATCATTTTTAAGTCTATCGTCGTTACCAAAACAGTATAATTGAAATGATCAGTCAGTACAACGTCAAATGTTATTTGAATTAATTAACTATTTACTATAGTATTAATATTTGTAAAATTAAAAACACTTTGGGATGTTACGCCACGTTCACACTTACGATTGGCCATGTGCCGACATTTTTAATTTTACAAACATAATATCGAGCCACGAAAGTTTAAATTTAACAGTATTAATATTTTTTAAGCTATTATTAATGATAATTCAAAATGTAAAGATATAGCAATTGTAATACGTGGGCCCCGACTAGGGCACAAACGAGCTAGTAAATTGATTTTGTATACATATATTATGTGAAGAGCCGGAGGAACTTGGTTCTATTCCCAGTCGGGGCGAACTCTTGTTACAATGCTAAACCTTCATTCACATCCATTACGATGGATTTAGCTTTAAAAATCCAATATTATTTGTCAGCATGAGTTCAATTCAGATTGAAACATAAATGGTTATGTTTAAGTTCTAAACGGGCAAAATATTAATATCATATTCGGGTCATTGGACACAAACAATATGTGTAGTGGCACTACTAGACGGGTCATTGGACAGAAACATTATGTGTAGTGGCACTACTAGACGAGTCATTGGACAGAAACAATATGTGTAGTGTCACTACTAGACGGGTTATTGGACAGAAACATTATATGTAGTGGCACTACTAGACGGGCCGTTGTACAGAAACATTATGTGTAGTGGCACAACTAGACGGGTCATTGGACAGACACATTATGTGTAGTGGCACTACTAGACGGGTCATTGGACAGAAACACTATGTGTAGTGGCACTTCTAGACGGGTCATTGGACGGACACATTATGTGTAGTGGCACTACTAGACGGGTCATTGGACAGACACATTATGTGTAGTGGCACTACTAGACGGGTCATTGGACAGACACATTATGTGTAGTGGCACTACTAGACGGGTCATTGGACAGACACATTATGTGTAGTGGCACTACTAGACGGGTCATTGGACAGAAACACTATGTGTAGTGGCACTTCTAGACGGGTCATTGGACGGACACATTATGTGTAGTGGCACTACTAGACGGGTCATTGGACAGACACATTATGTGTAGTGGCACTACTAGACGGGTCATTGGACAGACACATTATGTGTAGTGGCACTACTAGACGGGTCATTGGACAGACACATTATGTGTAGTGGCACGTCTAGACGGGTCATTGGACAGAAACATTAGGTGTTGTGGCACTTCTAGACGGGTCATTGGACAGAAACATTATGTGTAGTGGCACTACTAGACGGGTCATTGGACAGAAACATTATGTGTAGTGGCACGTCTAGACGGGCAATTGGACAGAAACATTATGTGTAGTGGCACGTCTAGACGGGTCATTGGACAGAAACATTATGTGACGTGGCACTACTAGACGGGTCATTGGACAGAAACATTATGTGTTGTGGCACTACTAGACGGGTCATTGGACAGAAACATTATGTGTTGTGGACTTGTGGCACTACTAGACGGGCCATTGGACAGAAACATTATGTGCCGTGGCACTACTAGACGGGTCATTGGACAGAAACATTATGTGTTGTGGCACTACTCGACGGGCCATTGGACAGAAACATTATGTGTAATGACCCTACTAGACGGGCCATTGGACAGAATATATTCTGTGTAATGACCCTACTGCACGGGCCGTTAGACGGAAATATTTGTTAGAAAAATCTGAAGCAGATTTGTGTTGAAAATCATTTCTGTGCAAAGGCACTTCTGTGCAAAGGCACTTCTTGACAGGCAGATAATATTTGTAAAAATCATGTCTAGCGACCCGTCCAGGTAACCTGAATGTTACCAATTTGCCAAAAATAATAACTTGTATCTATTTAATTTCCCATATTTCTCGCATTTTTGTGGTTTTGGATACTTAAGTATTGTCACTGCCTGTTTATTGTTTACAGAGAGATGGAGATAATTTCTCACAATGCCACTTATTGCCTTTTTAATACCATGAAGTTTTAAATTATCCATCTAAAGATTGGTATACATGTTTGTTTACTCATGGTACAAATGTATTTTGATGTAAAAATGATTAAACAAAAACTGTAAATGCATTGTTGGATAGAACCCTCGATGCCCACCGTTCAGATTTGTGATGATAATCTCCAAAGCAGGTCTGTCACTTCTTTCTGTACGTACTATGCACAAGCAGAGTACAAGTTATCCAGTTGACCAATCTGAGAAAATATTTCTTCAATATCCTTCATATTTGCTATGAACATGATACAATTGCATGCAAATGGGATTTAAATGTGTATCTTGTTTAACATCATTACTGAAACTATCTGTAAATTGACGTATAAAGCAACAGATTATCAATAAAACATTTCACTGTTCATGCAGTGGATTTTTCATTTAAAGTTGGTGTTAGTGTCGTTCAACTGAACTTGGCCAACGTTGATCTTGGTGAAACCGGCCCGCGAAAGTTTTGTATGTGTATTTGTTTGTGTTTTGTTTTGTTTTCCAAAATCAGACGAAATTATTTTTTGACAGCTTGTTGTTTGTCCATCGATTCAATTCATTTGTTTCATTGAGATCTTTTGGTATAACTAGCGCCCTATTCATAGGTTGCACGTACGTCACATCTTTTCGCGTGACGGCCACATTTGTGATCAAACTTTGACGTTGCCATGGAGAAAAAATTGAAGGCTATTGTGGTAGAACACATTAAAGCTTAGTTCTTTAAAATCCAGCCTGTTTTTTTAAAGTAAAATTGGTAAAAGTGGTAATTTTTAATTGTTTAATTACTTATTATTACTTTTAAATTCTATATTAGGCTTATTGATTAAATTTTAATAATATTGGCCAATAATCTAGGATTGGTCCTCCTCAACTGTGTCGCAAGCATGGCCGCTGTGACGTCACGTGGGAACTATGAATTGTTGAGATGACTCTTCTTAACCCTACTATTGGACAGGGTCATGTTTGCCTCCGAATTATGCAGGGAAGCCTGCTGTAGGAGGTTTCCATTATTTTATCTATTACACTTAATACTGCTATTGGGTGATAGTTGTTATATTCTTTGTGGTTTCCACTCTTATATATAGGTCGCACAAAATAACACTTTAACAGGGAAGGATACCTCTACGTTAAAAACCTCACAAAATTTTCATTTTTAAATTATATCACAAGAATGGGCTTCGCAATCGAAAATCTGGATCAACAGCGCACTGTGGTTTAGTAAGCCCTACACATTGAAAGCTCTAAGTTGTGACTTATATTATAATCAGTATCTTTTTTTTTAAATAATTAATTTTATTACTAATTATCGAAACATAATCAAAATTCTACGCTCATGGTTATAATATTTTATTCAGTCTGTAGGGCTTACCAAAGTACAGTGCGCTGCTGATTTTGATTTTCGATTTATTGTTGCATTCTTGAGATGTAATTTAAAAACGAACATTTTCTGCGGTTTTTGACGTAGAAACTACCCTACGTGACGAGGATAGGAAAAATACGTATTTTCTCCACAAGGGCATTTACTACTGTTTTCGTCGAGTACCGTTTGGGCTGCAATCGAGCAGCGCTAGTCTGATTAGGTGTCTAGCCAAAGTATTAGGCCCGGAGACGGCAGCGTTTGCGGTGTCATACATCGATGACATTTTAATTCCCAGTGAAACGTTTGCGGAGCATCTACGCCACATTGTCATCACATATTAGTAGGCTACTTGGAGCAGGTATGACGATCAATTTAAAAAAGTCCATGTTTATGCGTTCGGAGGTGAAGTTCTTAGGTCATTTCTTATCGGCTGAGGGCGTGCGACTACACGCTAGTATAGCGTTGAAGCTATAACGAATTATCCGAGACCTAAATCCGTGAAACAGTTACGCAGTTTTCTGGGAGTGTGTAACCATTACAAATGCTTTACTGCCAAATACTCAACCTGACAGCACCCCTAAACTGGGCGCGACCCTAACGCTAGACCAGAAAATCCGACAATTTTGTGAAAAATCTGCTATTTTGTACAAACTTGGAAGCCTATTCATAAAGTCTTCTCGCAGCGAGCGCGCGGAGTTGCGTCGAATAATAGAAGGGTTACCGCTACTTGCCATGCGCTCTCTATTGTTACTCATACAAATACACAATGAGTAGTGTAAGTGTTTCACCATTTCGATATTTGTGTGTTTAGCTTTTATTAATTGAAACAGATTTTTAATTGTAAATGAATATGATTACTTTTTTGAGTTGTGTTTCTAAGACGATTTTTGCACTTCAAGAAAATAGATCTATACGTTATGTTGTTGTACACGTTTTTGTTGTTATGCGTATATGCGTGTTGCAACACTACGCCTAATATAATATGACATCGAGGTAAAAAATATCACTTATTAATAATTTTTATTAAAATGTACTATCAACTGGGAATATAACTCAGGTCACCCACTCGCCGTGCACGTGTGCCTTGGTAATTGAAACACTCAAACAAACACGGGAAGTTTATTTGGTAATTGAAACACTCAAACAAACACGGGAAGTTTATTTATCTTCCCATTCAAGCGGGCCCTCTTTGCGACTTGCATGTGTACTATTTCCCCCGTTTGGCACCTGAATTGAATTGCATACGATACGATTACGTATGCAATTGCAATTACAATTGCGTGTCTCTACTGGTTGATGGCATAGTAGCCAAATGTGGGCATTTGAGAAGAAGAAGAAGAAGACGACGATTACGGTAGCTCTGCCTATCGTAAGAAGCGGTAATGCCTTGACGTCACATGACCTAGTAGTTGCAATACATAGCTTCGTAATTAATAATCAAAAGTCTAAGCGCTTAGTTCTCGTAATCTCTTACTTTACTTTACGTTCCTACATTTTATCTTCGTACTATCATCGTCCTTTGCGAAGTGAATACCCACTGTTTTCCTTCCATATTGTGTGTTTATCGTTGTATCCCGAATGAACCACAGCAATGTGTTATAATATGATTCTTATTTCGACATCACTTGGGCACAGATTGTGTCGATGGGATCTTTCAGGCACAATCCTAGGGTCTGGGATATCACTACATTTTTGTTAGAAGACGAATTACGTGTGACCATCCAGACAAAAAGGTTGTCATAATTCCAGTATTAATTAAAATATAAGTAATTGAATCTGGAGTGTAGCCAGTTCAATACCCGCTACCGACAATCATGACTGCAGTTTTTCCTTATATTTTACTCAGTCTAAAGGCGAAAGCTGGGATTGCGTCATTCGTCTACCCGCCCTCAGACATTCCATGTCATGATCTCAACCATGTACTTCGAATATCACAGCACAACACATATTTCGTTCATGAACTGTCCCTGACTCCCTGGGCAAGGTCAAGGTCCCTATGAAAGATGATTATTATTGTCATTGGCGATGCAACTTGCTAAGTAAATTCTTTACTTCCTTGGATCACATTAGTTTGTAATTTTTCAAACCCATTGTTTGTGTTCATTTAAGATTGTACTAATAGGTACTAATTATTTGTAGTGTTTACAACACCAGACTACTGACGAACAATTACGCAGAAGAAAATCATACCGAGCAGTTATTTATTTGAATGCACCTATATCTAAGATTTGTTTAGTAGACCTAACCAATTTGATAGTTAGATGTCAAATTAGAATCGCCTTCTTGAGCCAACTCAAAGAAGGACCCGCGCTGCATGGAAGTAAAACTACAATGAAACAAAATACCTTTACAAATAAACTATTGTCAACTCTTCTACAACGTTTCGCTTCCCGCAAAAAGTTTACAATAAGTATATGCATCAAACACTAACATTGCGCTAGATTTGTTTGTTCACTATACTGATTGTCTGATCTAATAGGCTCTTCTTGACTTCAAAAGTGTGTTCCGTATTGTCACGCCTGCATACACACTTATCACGTCAAAATAGTCGTAGCGACTTCATTCTTTTTTGTTGAGTTCAAAATCAAGAGCTTAAAATAATAATATACGTGATGATTGCTCAGTGAAATCAAATAAACATAAAAACGATCTGTGCCATAATATAAATTAGCAGATGTCGCTACCCAGTCAACCTAGCCACCTCCCGCAGAGATAATAATGAAACCCTTCCACGCACGTGGCCGGAGCCGGTCAGAAAGTCAGGGCTGGCCACAATGGGAACCCTCTTTTCTAGGTCTAGCGTTAGGGTACTACTGTTGTTAAAAAAAAAATACGAAGTTGGAGTGGTCGGAAGTGATGAATAAGTCTTTTGAAAGGGTGAAAAAGTATTTTCTTCAAGCGGTGTTACTATACCACCCGCTGCCAGGTAGACAGCTGCATCTACAGACTGGACAGCACCGATGTAGGCCTCGGGGCGCAACTCTTCCAGTTCGACTCCGATGGGCACAAGTAGTTCGGGAGCCACCTTTGAAAAATGTTGATATTTCGGGGTGTTAGCTGCACCCCTGTTGAGGCAGAAATGGCAATACATCGTTAGATAGGTAACAGTAATGCGCATATCACTGCACCGTGCCTTTTTTGCCTCAGTGGTGCAAACGCAAAATAATCGTATTTAAGTGATGACACTTGTGACAATTAATGGGCATGCACCAATACGAATGTCGGGTACTATCACCTTTTGTAATTATATGTAGTGTATGTGTTATGTATCAAATGAAAGATATTGAAACGCATAATACAGCTGTATAAGATTCAAGGAGCAAAATTAAATAACATGTCATCAAACGTAATCAACAACCGAACATTTATCTTTTTCAATAAAATAATATCTTATTAGTTTTGTTATGGTACTAAATTGGTCAAATACCCAATATTCAAAGCATTGATCATAACGATAATCTAGTTATCAAAACTTTATGTCTCTTACATTTTCTTTTTATATATGAAAATACGCCAGTAATGAGTAGTTTTCCACGGCAATCTGTAGCGTATCCGCGAAGGTGGACACAGTTTTGATCTCTTATAATTTGGTCAATATGAAACTTTTCGAGAACAAAAGTTCAGAACGTAATAAATGTTAGTAAAATACACTGTTTTCAACAGTGAAACAGTTACTTTTTATTTTAATTCGGGAATTATGAATTTTTCAGCGTGATAAAAAGAGTTTTTTTTAACGATCACTCATTTCTTAGTGAAATAGTATAAACAACGATGGCCTCTGAGAAGTACAAACCAAACAAGCATGATTTCACATTCACATTTAATACATGTACACAGTTTGTTTTATCAATGTATGTATAACTTACGAGATAAAAATTGGTTTGTGAGATGATGTAGTACGAAATGACATAGTTTCTCGTCTCCAGAAGTTGTGTGGCTCGCTAACTAGCCCCTAAACGCAGTAGGATATCGGCGGGGGGAGACAGGGTGTAAAGTGGCATGCCAAGGGTGAAAAGACTGAATATGGGACGGTTGTTGTGACGGAGCGGAAGGTTGTTGTTAATTGTAAATGAATATAAAACGATATAGTGATAAAACGTTGCACTTCCCCTTATGAAAAATAACTACAGTAAACTACAAAAAAAAACTACGAAAAATAGCTGTAGTTATTTGAATTAGTAAATTCGGACCTTTTTTCAAGAAAACTTCTTACAATAACTACTAAAATTAACTACTTGCAAAAACTTTGAAAATGATTAATCTGTAAAAACTACTAGCATTAACTACGGGCTATAACTATCGACAATAACTACGAGCCATAACTATGGGCTATAACTACGGAAAATAACTACGACCTATAACTATGGAAAATAACTATTGAAAATAACTACGATCTAGAGCTGTGGAAAATAACTATTGAAAATAACTACCGGCTTTAACTATGGAAAATGACAGCGGGTTATGAAATAACTACCGGCTTTAACTACGGAAAATTACTGCAGACTAGAACTATGGAAATTAACTATGAAGAATAACTACGGGCTTGAACTAGGGGCTGCGGGAGAAACGCAATTAAGGCTACATTTTTAACAAGAGACATGCATGCATACCAGTACTGACACTAGGAGGTTTGTACATTAGTTTGGATCCGAGTATGTATATCTACCCTACAAATTAACTGTAGAAAATAACTACAGGAGACACATGATAGCCATGCATGGGAACTTTAGCTATATGGACTACAAGGGAATGTGGTGGGATGTTTAAAACATAAATTAATGACTAAATGTTAAGAATGTTTACATTACCTTATTAAGCTCGCTTTCTTGTGTGGAACATTTGCAATTGTTATAAAACCAGTAAATCGTCCTTGAATTAAAAAAGATAATACCGCGCTATATATTCAATATGGGCTCGCGATTATTCAATATTCATAGAATCCCCACAGCAGCCACGATTGCGACACATTTGATGTAAACCAATCTTAGATCATAAACGAATATAATATTCAAATGTACTAAAAAACCATAATTTATACCATTTAGGCATAGGCCCTAAGTGGCACACAAATCACAAATTATAACCCATACAAATTTTATTTAAAAAAGGGGCTTAATTTGAAAAAAGTATTTGTGTTATCACAACAGGCTTCAACACGTTTCTCCATGGCAACGTCAAAGTTTGAACACAAATGTGGCTGCCACGTGCACAGATGACATACATGCAATCTATGAATTTAGGTAGGCCTATCGAGAATTGGTTATACACATTACAAAATTAAAACAAAAACAGATGGGAGCTTATTAATTTGACTATAATTGCAGAATACAATAAGCATATCTACATCCACTACAGTAGTGTAGTACAAAATGCACATGCCTCAATATCGTTTTTAGAAATGTAAAAAATACATATACCATGAAAAATGCTACCCATATATAGTTCAGATAATATGAACTCCAATATCAATCTAGTTCAAATATATAACAAGAATGTATATAAAACATTAGGGCTGGGCACGAGCAGGCATATTTTAAGTTGAGCAAGATTTGGCAACTGTGCTTGAATTTCGAGCGAAATTCAAGATCGAGCCCACATAGCAAATCTTCCTTCAGTACTTACAAAAAATGGAATTTAAGTAAGATTGTTTTATATTTATACCCGGGATTAATTTGTAGAATATTCGCCAAACACGAACGATATTCACATTTACTAAGTTAAGTTTATGGTACCTATTTATAATAGTCAAGTAAATTCTAAGGTCATTATCTCAATTTTCGAGACTTGCTGAGCCTTATAAAACATAATAAAATGTAAAACAACTTCAAAAACAAACTCAGGTAAACTGGTAAAAATTATAAAAATGAAAAATTATAGTTAAAATATAAAACAATGAATACTACATATAGGCCTATAGGCCTACATAACTAAAAAAAATAATATGCCTACTACTACTCAATGAATGTTGAAAAATTACTTGTGTACTTGTTGTAGTAGGCATATATACAAATAAAATATATTTGAGGGCTTGAGGGGAGGGTGTGATTTATCTTGAATGAAGAAGTGCCAGTTGTAAAATTTATTTAGCATACATTGTAACATTTTGCATAATTTGTACATAAAGTTTCATATTATTATCTCATATCATCAAGCATTGACTATAATCCCATTGGAAAATTGTGTAGGCCTAATTAAAATGTGGAATAAAATTTTTTTTTAAAATGTCATATATATAGGCGTCGTTTTAACCGGAACCTTTTAACATTAAGGCTCCTGCATAGCACGTGACTTATTTCAACTCCGTAATCGCTCCGCGACGAATCACAGCTAAGAAAATAGTCCGAACAATATTTTCACATGGTAGCCATATATTTCATTAAATCAAGTTCAGTTTAATATCGTGAATAAGAAATGAATTACTTCTATTTGGACAACTCACGTAATAACGTGTTTCACATCTTGATACTTAATGCTAAGAGGCAATAGAAATCATACTGAAAGCAAGCGAATATCAACCTAATTGACAATCGCTGGAGAATGCATGACGAGGCGACACACGGTAATCTTTCACGCGAGCGGAGGGGAAATTGCCCTGTTGCCAGCGCGCCCTTAGTGCGACGTCGACACATGAGATAAACAAAGCCTACTGTTCATTGATAGTTGAATACTGACTACAAGTGTAGTGACTGCTCCGGCACTCAAGTTTTTATTGCTATGCAAACGGGAAGAGCGGCGGCGATTGTTTTATTGTACTCCGCAACGACCCCTCACGTCTATATAAATTAATCTGTTAATTTCATTATTACAACAATAAATGGGCTCGTCCCGTTGCATTCTGACAAAGCTGCAAAATAGCCCTACATGTACGGTGTAGTACTAAATAAGTAAATCGAGGATAAAATAGATGAACACGTATTTTACTCCAATAATTCTTCTGCACTAATTGTGTATGCAATATGGTTATTGATAGTTGGTTCTCATCTACGACTACGAATGTTTCTATTGATCCATTTCTTAGATTGAGCCAAAAATAATTGAATGCAGGAGAGTGGTTAGTTAAAAACAAGTTCTGTGTGAAAGTTGATTTACTTACGTCTGCGAGTGTACGCAATAATTTCTGTTTACTATTGAAGACCAGTAACAAACAAAATCTACGCTTATTATTTACAATCACAAACTTCCCTCGGGTTTATAAACGTGTTTCTTTGTGTGAATGTTAAATATCGTTCATGGGTTACTAGAGAGAAGTTTGAGGATCTGAAATTAAATTGAAAATAAAAATCAACTGGAAGTAAGGCGGGGGCACATGCGCGAAGAAAATAAGTAAACTAGGCAATGCAAAATTTGTTTGGGTTGATTGACATTCACAGAGGGCTGGAACGAGTAGGTTTGTTCTTTGATGGTAGGCCCACTCTTCAAGTTTTAATCTCTGAAGATGGACCGTGATGTTAGCCAGTAAATAAATTAATTTAATTTCAATTGACGCGGCGATGTCCGACAACCAAATTGTATTCAAAATAAATCATATTCTCGGTAGCAACAGCCCCAACCAAGGGACCCGAGTCCCAACTTTCCATCCAGGGCTCATCTAACGGTCAAGGTATTTACCTGGTTAGTCACCTGAGGGGCACATATGGCACAGCCATGGTGTGCACCAGACAGCAGGGATTCCTCCGAATAGTTATTATTAGATAGTTAGTAATGCTGTCCCAACGTAAGTCAAGTCTCATGTTGAAGAAATAGCCGAGTCCATTAGTAGGGCCTACCATACCAACTTAATTTTGTAGATCATATCATTATGCAGTGTATACTATGAACAAGTAATAATAAGACAGTAACGACTGAAGTTGAACAAGGTATACCTCATGGAAATACTTGACAATAGACATTACATCTGTATTGTCCGTATAACATGTAAACACCGGTTTTGACCGAGATTGATGACTGTTTAAACTAGTTAAATAAGGTAGACACATGGAAATACTTGACATTACGTCCGTATAACATGTTAACGCCGGTTTTGACCGAGATTGTATGATTGTGATAAATTCAATAAAATAATAATAATTATAAAGCAAGCGAAGCGAGCGTCTCCATAAGACTTTTATGGCGCTCGTTCTGATTGCTTGTTTGTAATTTTTTTTATATGTCTGTCGGTAGTGGTCCAACGGAAGGTCCAATCAACTTGAAATTTGGGCCAACCACAAGCTTAGATGTGGATTGTAGGTGTGTAGTTTTGTGTCATAATCTTTCGAAAAGGTACAAGGTTACACCATAGTTATACTGAAAAATATGTTTCTGAAACAAAATGGCGGCAAAATGTGTGGCCATATTTTTATAAAGATTTTTCCGAACACGAATATGTTCATTTTATGGCGATCTGATAAGTATTGGCAAAGTAACACAAACGTTACTCGAAAATACTTTTCTAAAGCACATGTTTTAAAAACATGATGCTTTAGCGGTATTATAGGTATATAAGTGAATGTTTACCTAAAGTAGGAGCCTACCACTACCAGTGTCGAATCTACATCAACAGCAGTCCTAACTTTCCACAAAGCAAAACAAGAATAAACCTCGGAATAAAGTAGGGGTGGGAAAAACCAGCTATTTTCCTAAACGTTTAAACCCATAAATTAATCGCGATTAAACGGTTAACACTTGATGTCTTGTTGATACTTGAGAACTGTGATGAATGAGGGTAATTTACACTCCCCCCCCCCCCCCCCCGCCCTTCAGACGCCCACCAAAACATTTTGAATGTAAACAGTACTAGTCTGTGGATCAAGCGAATGTCAAAATCCCAATTTTTATGATATTCCTCTTTATTTATTTAAACTTGATTAACAGATGCTAGCCCTGTGACAAGTTTAATAACCTCTAAACCACCACTACACATTTAAACGGTTAAACATTTAACCTTCCCGTCCCTACAATATAGTTAAATCACAGATAATTAATGATACACTTCTGGTTAGATTGTTTTGATCAATGTTTCTGACGACATTAAAACAAAGATTAAAGAAGAAGAAAAAGATTGAAGTATTTTAATAGAATGTACCTCGATGAGGGTTGTACAGCAACGACGAACTTAGCGTGGTTCAGTTCGTGCTGCACTTCGGCAATATTACGCAGACTCCGTGGACTCCCTATACATCAGGGATAGCGACGAACCTTCTTGAACTTGAGTGCCATTATTTACAAACTATTCAATTTACTCTGTCCAGGCGAGCCAAATTCTCAAAAAAGGCACATTAAAATTTTAGCGAAATTTGTATTATAGCTATTTGATTAATTATTATGGTTTGCAGGGAACAAGTGGCCAGTTTATCACTTTGTTAGTTGGGATTGTTTCCCATAATGCAACATTTAGGCAAAACCCCGCCGGAGGCGAACTTTTTGTACCCAAAATTCTGTAAATACCTGTCATACGGCATTGAAGGGTGGTCAATTTTATACTAATATAATATGGTAAACACATTTCTGTGTGCCGCCAGAAAGTCTTCGCTTGCCACTTCTGGCACGCGTGCGTTTGGTTCACCATCCCTGCCCTACATATTATCAAGTACGTTCAAGGTCGCACGGGACAGACAAGTTGCGAGAAATCGTATCAGTATAACCCCATGAGTATAACCCAGCAGCTTCCTTGCCAGACATCCAGACATACATGCTTACAATCAACCTCTCCCCCCCCCCCCCCCCGGCCCGCACACCACTCTTCATTAGCGACGGTGTGACAAAGACCTATCTGTGTGATTAGGCAGACTGGCCGGCTCGTCAGCAGCGTTGCCAGATGGATGACGATACGTCAAATTGATTTTGTGGTATCGAGCGTAGAAAATGGAAATTGGAAATATTACAGTCGGCGCTTGGCTAATTATCTGCGTGTACCTCGATATATTCAGTGACTACTACTGGCTTTCTCTGACAATTGTTTAAAAGCTGTTTAGTTGTTTTAAAATGTTTTGTTCTTCTAAGTTCAAGTACAAAACACATTATTTTTCACTTACAATTGTCGACGAAACACAGCCTGCTTCAAACCTGTAACCTATAATAATAATTTTTCGTAGAAATGTTATGTTACATAAAGTTGCCAAGATAACGTCAATACCGTATAAGCAGTCACGTTTGAACTAAATGCAAATTAAGCAAGTGGATTTTTAAATACAAAAGCTACTAGTGTTCGTCGGAGTTTTGTAATGTGATCGAACTAATATCGAGCATTATATTGCTTTTTAAAAAAGGCGAACTTTTAACTACTTAATTATGGAGTATAGTATTGCCTATTTGCCTACACATATATGTCGTGTGTCATAGAAAAGAGATGTGCGACCCGCACAGATGCACTCGACCAGATGCACAGTCGAGTTAAGTATGTGATTTGTTTATAGTTGCTATGGTGTTTGTTTTTCTTATGGTAAAATGCATATGCGTATGGCCCTAAGGCTGGAAATCACAGTCCTCACCTACCCCTAGGGGTGGTGACTTCAAGATTACCATCCCCAGTGCACATCATAGCTAAACCATAGAAGACAGGGTTGCTATAGCCTAAAGTGGAGACACCTCGGACAACGAACCAGTCGATCCACCGCGTCGAGCTTATATTTACCTGGTTTGTAAACCCCTCGTTAGGGGGGAAATCGGGCCGACTCGACGCGCTACATTCCATTCACTGATTTCCTAGAATTTCATAGTTGGCTACACAAACAACTGTAAAAGCTAAATTCCAAATATAAATTAATGTTTTATTTGAATTAACGTTTCGGAAACTTATTCCTTAATATAGATCAGAACACCACGAGCTTGAAACTTTTTTATTTTTTCTTGTAGCGTTATTATTAGATGAATGCGAATCAAACGATTTGCATACTGCATACATGAATTACATAATATGTTTCTTCATAATCCTACTACAAAGACGATTAAAAGATGACAATGTGCATAAATGTATTTAGAAAACGATTGTGATAATTGAAAATGACGTAAAACCAGAAGCAAAAATAATAAAACTCGCACGGGGTATTTAACAGAATACAACAGTCCGCAATCTGATTTAACGATCTTCTAGCTTTGAATATTGACATGAATGCAATGCATTCCCAAGGGTTGTACAAAATATGGTCATCGCTCAGAACCGGTTTTCGCCGGAAATTCTGGTTCGTTGTCCGAGGTGTCTCCACTGTATAACCAAGGATTTTGAAACTAAAAAATATAAAGAACACGCTCGTTGTAAGTTCTAGATTATAAATCAGCTTGCAATATGCGATAACGTGTTTAGAGGTTTTTTACAATATACTCTCCACCTAGGATCAAAAATTCAAAAGTTTAAGATGGCAATACGATAATCAAACAATTGCAGACATTCAGTCGTCATTGATAGATTCACTCTACGAGAAACTTACGAACTAAATTCAACTATAAGGTTCTAATTCCAATGACAGATAGGACACATATTACCAGATACATCTATATGCGCAGGTGTTGGTTAATATTTCTATACTACCCTTGATTTATATAAAGAAATAAAATGACAAGGTGACAGTACTAACTCACTAACAGGCTGGAACAGCCAGCACAACATATCATAATAATAATAATTTTTCGTAGGAATACCCGTTATAGGGTGCACACCAGCTTTACCTGATGTGCCCCTCTTCAGGCGACTAACTAGGTTATTAGGGTGTTTGGATAGTTGGGAAGGAATGTCCGAGGGCTGATAGTATGACTCAGTCCCGGCATTCGCCTTTACGACTGAGGAAAACCTCGGAAAAAACCTTCAGTCAGGACTGTCGGTTGCCGGAATCGAACCGGCGACCTCCCGAATTAGAGTCTCGCGTCTTACCGCTGAGCCACCTCTATAGGTACATATCATAGTAGCCTGAATGCTAGATAGGTTCACTCATATGCATGTTCTGAGCGTGTCACAACACAACATATTCATCATAACATTAAAAAAAGTAAAAACTAGTGATTAGGCCGAATGAAGTAAAGGGTGTTGGTAACTGATCCATACATAGATTTCGTGCAATCTTTGTACTTTTACCCAGTCACAAATGGGCAGTGTCATTCTTACACAATTACCGTGAACGTTTCAATGGTAACAGCTTATCAGACCTGACCCGCACAACATATCTTGTTGTTGATATTTTGAGCAAATCGTAGATTTCTGCCTCGCATTCAAATTCCTGATGGCTCCCGGGGACTCACTCAACAAGCTACAGTGGTAGCGCCCCCCACTTTTTCCCCTCCATTCCAGAGCGACGATGTATCAATGCGCGTCCAACTGCTTCTTGTCCAAGCCGGTGGAACGCATAGTCTGGGCCCATCTTTGGAAGCAAAGGAGAATAATCTTCGAAGGGAATGTGGAAGTCAAATGCCCATAGTTCGGGCACGGCTGTAGGTAGAAAGTGCTACAAGGTATCAAATTAACGATAAATCTATTGTCTAGATAATGGCCACCTCAGAATTTTGATTTAGTGAGTGTTGTTATTGAAACTTCGTCTTAACCATGTGAAAGTGTCAAGTGCGTGTTAGCCAGTCACTAGACAAATATTAATTTGGAAGAATTAAATTTTATTTATGTAGATCTTAAAAGTGCTAGAACCATAGTTCCTCTACTCAGTGTTGGGTACCTATTGGATATACGTTTTACAGGTAAGACACAAATATGTGATTAACAAAATCTTGCTACACATTGCTCTCGTATAATAAACATTTTTTATTTAATTTGTGTTCCTATAAACTATAAATGTTTGTCGTGGCGAATGTCATCACAAGAATTCTGCACGTTGTACCGAAAACAGAATTGATTTATCTCATACAGTTTATGCGTGAGCTTGGAATTACCGAAAACCTGCATATTCAATGGTTTTTGGTTGTGACGTCATATCTATCCAGGCCCCTTAACTGCCAGCCCACATCTTCAATTACAAATACAAAATGCTGCCAACCGTAACTTTATATTATGCTTGTTTATAAATAAATACAAACTAATAACGATGTTAATTCTTTCATATCGAAGTACTGTTACTAAACGTGGCAATGCTCCCCGAAACATTCGAACGAGATATTGAATCACTACACCTCCCCCCCCCCCACTTTTTTTTTATCATATGCCCACATTTGGCTTAATCAGGCCATCATGTAAGATCTGGTCAACCAGTAGAGACAGGCCTCCTTTACTTACAAACAAGATTGAGGCCATCATTAAAAGCTAATCTTAAACAAATACTAAAATTAATAGCGAGTACAATTTTACTGCTTTGTCTCACCCTCAAAAAGAAAGAAAAAAAGAAAAATGGAGAAGAATAACAAAAGAGAAACATTGAATTTACAAAAGCTGCATTGTGAGTGACAACCAAGCAAGTGGCTAGTTTGCTGCAGCAGAGGCGACGTAGCAAAACTGGCGACTGACTTGAGCAAGTCAACATTGTTGTGTGCGGTACGCGCAACTTGCCCATAGTTTATCACGTTTCGATGACAAAAACATAGAGGCCGTTATTGGTTATATAGGTTAGAAAACCCAAAGGTAATGTGGGCTACCATGTTTTGAGGTATTAATTCAAAACGAGGGCAAAACAGTGTACTATGGAATCCAGGAAATCTTCAATGTACAAACAACAACATAAATAAAATGCAAATAGCAGAGCTCAAAAGTAAAGGGTTCGTTGCTTGGCACGCGCCTGTCGCATCTCCAAACACGTCCTGTGCATCGCTTATGCGTATCGTACTATTAGCGCCATCCATGTGACACTTTATGAACTTTTTCTTCATGCGCCGTACTACATTCTGAACTACTTACTTTCAACGAATTTTTTCGATAAATACCGAATGAATCCCGAATAACAACTACCCGTTTGGGATGTTTACTTGTTTTTTTTAAAAGAATTTAAAAAACCTGCATGAAAAAAACTACTATAAACAATTAGATATGTACGAGTACTGGTAGTGCTTCTTGGTTTGAGTCGACATGAGTGTCGAGTTGAGATGTAGGCCTAGGCTTAATAGACTTTAATCTTATTTATGTATATAGGCCCGATCTTCTTGGTACGATGATGACACCAGCACGGAATTACAGTAATTTTTAAGAAGATAACAGCAGTGGCGGCTCGTATGGGTTATGGGAGGTGGAGCTGTCAAGCCTAGTGTACGATTGGCGTCAACGCTAACTTCAACTTCAACACCTTGATAAACCTGTATATTCATATGGAAGCATTCACGATTGCAGAAATGCGTCAACCGTCAACTTGAACCGTCAACGTCAAAGTTCAACTTTGACGATTGGCGTTAACGTTTGACGCTCGCGCATGCGCATTCACATGCCACCAAAGAGTTTCAAAAGAAATATCTGTTCGTTTTCCAAAGAAAGCATTTTCTTCTTTTGATTTTGTTGATGTTCACTGGCACACAAATAATAACCTATAAATGACAACCACAAACAGCTGTTGTTTACCTAAAACCACAGAATGCTCTACATCACAACTTTGGGAACCAAGGTCTACTTGATCTCCGCCTAGCGGACGCTCGTCGAACTCCCAAGTTCGACGAGCCTCCGCTAGGCGGAGATCAAGTAGACCTTGACGGGTACAACGTGTAGAGATGGCCGTGCATTAACGAAGATCAACGAAGTTCACCGATGAGTACCGACGCAGCTTCAGTTGCCGTCGAATCGTAAATCAAAAACGCTAACGTGAAACTATTACCGGTTGACGATTCAAGTTGACGCCAATCGTAAACTAGGCTTAAAGCCTAGTGTACGATTGGCGTCAACGCTAACTTCAACTTCAACACCTTGATAAACCTGTGTATTCATATGGAAGCATTCACGATTGCAGAAATGCGTCAACCGTCAACTTGAACCGTCAACGTCAAAGTTCAACTTTGACGATTGGCGTTAACGTTTGACGCTCGCGCATGCGCATTCACATGTCACCAAAGAGTTTCAAAAGAAATATCTGTTCGTTTTGCAAAGAAAGCATTTTCTTCTTTTGATTTTGTTGATGTTCACTGGCACACAAATAATAACCTATAAATGACAACCACAAACAGCTGTTGTTTACCTAAAACCACAGAATGCTCTACATCACAACTTTGGGAACCAAGGTCTACTTGATCTCCGCCTAGCGGACGCTCGTCGAACTCCGAAGTTCGACGAGCCTCCGCTAGGCGGAGATCAAGTTGAGCTTGACGGGTACAACGTGTAGAGATGGCCGTGCATTAACGAAGATCAACGAAGTTCACCGATGAATACCGACGCAGCTTCAGTTGCCGTCGAATCGTGAATCAAAAACGCTAACGTGAAACTATTACCGGTTGACGATTCAAGTTGACGCCAATCGTAAACTAGGCTTAAAGCCTAGTGTACGATTGGCGTCAACGCTAACTTCAACTTCAACACCTTGATAAACCTGTATATTCATATGGAAGCATTCACGATTGCAGAAATGCGTCAACCGTCAACTTGAACCGTCAACGTCAAAGTTCAACTTTGACGATTGGCGTTAACGTTTGACGCTCGCGCATGCGCATTCACATGTCACCAAAGAGTTTCAAAAGAAATATCTGTTCGTTTTCCAAAGAAAGCATTTTCTTCTTTTGATTTTGTTGATGTTCACTGGCACACAAATAATAACCTATAAATGACAACCACAAACAGCTGTTGTTTACCTAAAACCACAGAATGCTCTACATCACAACTTTGGGAACCAAGGTCTACTTGATCTCCGCCTAGCGGACGCTCGTCGAACTTCGAAGTTCGACGAGCCTCCGCTAGGCGGAGATCAAGTAGACCTTGACGGGAACAACGTGTAGAGATAGCCGTGCAATAACGAAGATCAACGAAGTTCACCGATGAGTACCGACGCAGCTTCAGTTGCCGTCGAATCGTGAATCAAAAACGCTAACGTGAAACTATTACCGGTTGACGATTCAAGTTGACGCCAATCGTAAACTAGGCTTTAAGCCTAGTGTACGATTGGCGTCAACGCTAACTTCAACTTCAACACCTTGATAAACCTGTATATTCATATGGAAGCATTCACGATTGCAGAAATGCGTCAACCGTCAACTTGAACCGTCAACGTCAAAGTTCAACTTTGACGATTGGCGTTAACGTTTGACGCTCGCGCATGCGCAATCACATGTCACCAAAGAGGCTCCAAAGAAATATCTGTTCGTTTTTCAAAGAAAGCATTTTCTTCTTTTGATTTTGTTGATGTTCACTGGCACGTTGTTAATCTCGTGAATGCCTCGTGCCAACATGGACGGAAAAAGACGGAAACATTATCGAGGAAGTCCAGCAATATCCCGTAATTTATGCAATATATATATATAATAATAATAATAATAATAATAATAATAATAATAATAATAATAATAATAATAATAATAATAATAATAATAATAATAATTAAGCGAGCGAAGCGAGCGTTTCCACTTGACTCTTATGGCACTTCGTTCTGTTTTTTTGTTTGTTTGTTTGTTTGTTTGTTTGTTTGTTTGTTTTTTTTTTTTTTTATGTCCGTCGATAGCGGTCGAACGGAAAGTCCGATCAACTTGAAATTTGGACCATCCACAAGCATCGATGTGGATTGAAGGTGTATAGTTTTGAGGCAAAATCGTTTGAAAAGTTACAAAGTTACACCATAGTTACTGCAAAATATTTTTCTGAAACAAAATGGCGGCAAAATGTGAGATAGCCAGATTTTTCTACAGATTTTTCCGATCACGAATATGTTAATGTAATGGCGATCTGATAAATATTGGCAAAGTTACACGAAAGTTACTCGAAAATATTTTTCTAAAATGCAGTAACGGCAAAATGTGAGGTGGCTATCTTATAGTAAATGTTTGTCCGGTCACAAATATACTAATGTAAACGCGATCCAATACGTATTAGAGGCAGAAATTACATTTCTATTGCTGTCAATAAGTGTTAGTAACGGTGGCGGACCGTATTGAAAACATGACCACGAAAATTCTTAGCAACGCACATTGCACTGCATACAACAATGTCGGAAAGTATAATAGCCATGGAAATAAGAACAATTTTTGCAATGCGCATTCTTGAATTGTTGTTAATTGTTGTTTTTATTAGCATTGAAAACTTTTCGCCAGAACGTTCGTAGATATTGACGCGCTCGCTTATCAACGCGTCAAACAGAGCGTTTTCCTAGTAATAATAATAGTAACCTCTAAATGACAACCACAAACCAGCTGTTATTTACATAAGACCACAGAATGCTCTACATCACAACCACGGGAACAAACAAGGTCCTCTTGATCTCCGCCTAGCGGAGGTCGAACTCCCAAGTTGGGAGTTCGACGAGCCTCCGCTAGGCGGAGATCAAGAGGACCTTGCCACGGGAACAACGTGTAGAGATAGCCGTGCAATAACGAAGATCAACGAGGTTCACCGATGAGTACCGACGCAGCTTCAGTTGCCGTCGAATCGTGAATCAAAAACGCTAACGTGAAACTACTACCGGTTGACGATTCAAGTTGACGCCAATCGTAAACTAGGCTTAATACAACATGTGAATTTCTTGAGAGACACAAAAACGTACACGCCCCCCCCCCCCCCCCCCCCCCCCCACCGAAACGAAAACGAATGGCACTTTAGACTAAATAATATCAAAGATATTATCTCGAGCTGCATAACGATTGTTATGGGGTTTTTAGAACCGTCTTGTGCTCTAATTTTATTTAACATGTGGCTTAGCTCCGTTACACCTGTTTTCGTACACGATGGCTCCCCCCCCCCCCCCAACAAGAATGCATAGAAAACAGAACACTGCATTCTTAACACTGCAAGCACACAACCAATGAACAGTTTTGGAATTTACGTTCGTACTGCTTGCTGTTACTTTTACTGACCTGTTTCAGTGAGTTCTGGGGTTTGGCAACCGAATATTTTAATCTCCAACTTTTCTTCCAGTCTACGAGAAGCAAAAGGTCTTTCCAATAACGGAGCTACAGAAATCATTTTGATCTGATTAATATTATTACATTTCTGTCAATTACTTGATATCGAATACCGTGCACCACGCCATACATAAAACGGAACATGGCACACAGGTGCTAGGCCATGTGCTTCGCCACACATAATGTTAGTTTAATGTTTGCTATTTAATTAAATTACTCACCGATGTAATGCGGAATAACACACGCAAAGAACACCACGCAATATAATAACGAAAACATTCATTGGTTATGATCTAAATTAGGCACAACAGGCTATTCAAAACACAACACCGACACGAAACTATTTGCAGAACTGTAACAGCACAGCAGCCGACAGGTTGACGACACAATGTAATCTCAAAGGCTGATAAAAAAATGAGTGAATGGACTCGCTGTGAGAAAGTAACCAATCACGGCTGTGCGTGGTAAGGTGGACTCGCTCTATAGCTTGGCAAGGGAAGCTCGCCGGCTGGACATTGCATATAGTAGAAGATAATCAAACGGCTAGCTCTTCAAATGGCGAAGTTTGTTACATTTGTTCTACAACAAGCTAAAAATTTCAGAATATGTTTGTAACACTATGACACATTTATGATGCAAAGTTAACCAAAATTAGTTCACCGGAAGTTGGTCAAAAAAAATGTCAAAGTCAAATATTTGAAAATAAAATAAAAATCGAAATCTCTCAATATCAAATTCCATTTTGAGCTTACAAAGTTGGGTGTGGTATAAAAAGTCGTGTATTTGTACTGTTTATTAGCATCATTTGGAAAAATGTGGTATTTTTGCATTTTGATAGTCGTTAAACAATAAAAATAGACCAAAATATCCACACAAAAGTATTTACCGCACTTTAGTCACATAAAAATGATAGAAGTTATTAATATAAAACAAATATGTTTACACGATTGTATAGGTTGAAGAACTAGCTAAAACTTTGTCACTGGTCAAACTTCGAGACGTGAACTTCATAGCATCGTTTTTCTTATTTCCCTTGTCGCGGTGCGCCGGCCGTGGTCGCTCCCGCGCGCTAACCGGCCATAAGGCCCGTGCTATTCCCGCCCGAGGCGAGCGTGTTTGATTAGACTTTACCACAAAATGTGTACACAACACTTCTTTAGAAAGTTCAATAGTTGAAAACTTTATTTTATTGTAGTTATACTTTTGTGATATACATTTTTATCTAAAAAATCCTAAAGAGGCATAAATATTTCTATCCAGGCTTCAAATTACAAACAAATAAAATATTGTCATTGCATTTTTCCATTCTACTAAATTAGAGAGTACATTTTGAAGAATACCACAAATTTATTGAGCATTTGATAACATAATTTTAGTCAGAAAAGTAAAATGTATCACTTCATTATGGCTAAAAAACATTTCATCACATCATGGTTGGATAACCAATCACAAATTACGGAACTTACATTTTTGATTAATTCGCTTTAAGTAGTATATTCGGAATCAAATTTGACAAAAATAATGGGGTTAAACTTTAAATTGATTTCCTGGAGCGACCATCAATTATCAGTGCGTTATTTTTAAAAACATTCGTAAAGAATGCACGCATAAAACATTGTTTATAGAACGTTTGCGCAACATGCCCTATTAACAGGAAATACGGTGTCAAACATATTTAGAAAATTTAATATTCCTGGTATCTCTAAGTTTTCTGACTGCATAAAGCTACATCAATATTCAGTTGTAATAATCCAATTAGTATTTTTTGTAGGAATTTATGAATAAAGTAATGTATGATCAATTTTGGCATTGCTAGCTTCGTAATGTACTACGTATTTGTACTAAGTACTAAGTATTTACAGCAGGATGAATAAACACCGTAGTTCTTGTGAACACAACTGAAAATACCAAAGAATACCGGTATTTTGTAAGATAGAACCTATTTACATTTTTGTACTGTTTTTATGCTTAATGCTCAATACCATCCGTTCTTCAGTGTGATTGCGTATATTATAACAATCCTTGGCACATCGGCACACTTCAGAACACCCTATTCCACTCTTCATACAAGGACAGAGGGTTGAATTACTACAACCTTTCTTAGATTTGCATGAACAAAAAAGTAGTTCAGCATCTCAAGTGCGCAAAAAAAACTTGAGGTAGGAAACCCATGGCATTTTTCTCCCACCCGCTTCTAAAGGGCCTGAAGAAAACAATCCCGTGATATTTGGCTTGTGTATTTTTTCTTCCTGCCTATAGTGTCTACAGCTAGATAATAAGTATAATGTCGCCATAAAATGAAATGCAACTTCCGTCAATATCAGGGTTGTGTTTGTGAGCTGAAGTCCAGATGTTCAATTTTCAATTTATTGAGGTTCAATACATAGTACAGTATACAAGAACAATATTTCTTGGGTGAACGACTGACACCGTACAGACACTTCAGTCAGTCTTCACTGAGCACGTTCTCTACATAATATTATAAGGTATAGTTAAAGTTCGTACATAAAATAAGTTCAATTAGTACGTAAAATTACTACGTAAATCTAAACTACTACTACTTGGTACTTCAACCATAAATGCTTCTAAACCAACATGCAGCTCAACTATTTAAACTATACATGAGATAATTTCAGAGGCGTACTAGGCCTATATCTTTACCAGTTTGTCATTATAATAAATCGTTTCACGTATTTAGAATACTGATAACAAAGAAACAGGAATACTAGCAAGTTAAGAATTTGCGGTATTGAATGTTCATATTTGTCTTTGTTGTATTTTCTATTTACTGCTTTTATTTCTATGATCTTACATTTTCGTTTTCAATGTATATGCAAGTGCAACAACCATGAATGTAAAGCTATTTTAAATGTATGTTCATTATAATATTGTATTATCTTCTCTGGGATTGCATTGTATATTGTAGAACCAAGGTATGTGATTTATTTTTGTAGGGCACGTTTCATCACATATGGTAGAGTTATATTTTTATTTAAATTAGTTGTGGTATTTTGACAGTGGCTAATCGAGTGAAATAAAGTTTTGCGTTTTATTACGTATAAGCAAACTATTTTAAAATATAATTTTCGTACGGACAATATTTGTGTATCTTGAAAAACTTAACACGAACATAGTTTTGGGTTTGCGAAGCATGTTGCAGTGCCAAACTGCGTTTCATACGTGTAGAATGAAAGATCCCTTACAAGGGGGAAGGTTTGAAACTGATGCAACTGATGTCGTCTTCTTGATATACATAATATGACATCTTAATTCGTTTAGTGAATACTGGTATTTTTTTAAATGTACCCGATGAATCGTAAACTTTGGATGCAAAATTTCGAGCTACCCCCAACTCGTTTTCGTTTCCTCCTTCGTGAAAAACTCCGAGTGAAACAAGTTCCTCGCTCGAAATACATTCACATATTTGACGGAATACTTCTTATTTCCCTATACCAAACGACGAGGAGACAGTGTCACACCCGGATAGCGCATGTGCTGCGGGCAAGCAACTGCATAATGCACACGGGTGTTCCGATTTGTGTTCCTATTTGAAGTATTCCATATACCTTGTGCACTCGTTAGTTTGCATAAGTAGGGCCTAATACAAAAGCAGTATCACCACATCCGTGTCTATAAAATAAAAATATGCTTATGTATATGCTGATAAGTGAAAAATAAAACTACAATAGCTACATCTAATTACAATTTATATTTGCTATTTTTATCTGGAGTTTGCTCGACAGTACGTCCAATCAGATCTAAAGATTTATTGCGCTCGTCTAGGTCAGTGTAAAATCATCCGGGTGTCTGCTTCTTTTTGACTGCTGTTCAACGAAGTGGCAGCAGCAATGCGATTGGTGTTCAATGTGTTGCACAAACCATTCTTATGATCTCCACTCACGTACAAAGTTTTATCTGCAGGACCTTAATTTGCGTGGCTTCAAGAAATTCAAACAGGAAGAAGGTCAATTTCAAACCAATTATTTTTGTAAAATTGGATTTCGAATATAGGCCTGATAATTAATCAAAACTTTTAAGTTCCATAATTTGTGATTGGTTATAATCTAACCATGATGTGATGAAATATTTTTTAGCCATAATAAAGTGATACATTTTACTTTTCTGACTAAAATTATGTTTTTAAATGCTCAATAAATTTGTGTTATTCTGAAAAATGTACTCTCTAATTTAGTAGAATGGAAAAATGCAATGACAATATTTTATTTGTTTGTAATTTGAAGCCTGGATAGAAAAAAGTATGCCTCTTTATGATTTTTTAGATAAAAATGTATATCACAAAAGTACAACTTCAATAAAATAAAGTTTTCAACTATATAACTTTCTAAAGAAGTGTTTTGTACACATTTTGTGGTAAAGTCTAATCAAACACGCTCGCCTCGGGCGGGAATAGCACGGGCCTTATGGCCGGTTAGCGCGCAGGAGCGACCACGGGCGGCGCACCGCGACTAGGGAAATAAGAAAAACGATGCTATGAAGTTCACGTCTCGAAGTTTGACCAGTGACAAAGTTTTAGCTAGTTCTTCAACCTATACAATCGTGTAAACATATTTGTTTTATATTAATAACTTCTATCATTTTTATGTGACTAAAGTGCGGTAAATACTTTTGTGTGGATATTTTGGTCTATTTTTATTGTTTAACGACTATCAAAATGCAAAAATACCACATTTTTCCAAATTATGCTAATAGGCAATACAAATACACGACTTTTTATACCACACCCAACTTTGTAAGCTTAAAATGGAATTTGATATTGAGAGATTTCGATTTTTATTTTATTTTCAACTATTTGACTTTGACATTTTTTTTGACCAACTTCCGGTGAACTAATTTTGGTTAACTTTGCATCATAAATGTGTCATAGTGTTGTGAACGTATTCTGAAATTTGTAGCTTGTTGTAGAACAAATGTATCAAAATTTCAAATCCGCGTCGATAATCTTCCACTAATATCGCTGTTTGAAACACAGAGCACCCGCGCCGTAAATTTGTGGATAGAAAACTCCTTCGCGGGGTGAAGGGAAACGCGCGGGAATAGCTAGATCAGGGGTCGGTAACCTTTTTGACCTTAGGAGCCAATTTTACATAACATTTTTAATTGATTACCAGTCGGAGCCACAGTAAAATTAACATAACACAAATTACATCACTAATATCAACCTTTATTTTTATGTAAAGGATGGTCCACACAGATTTTGAAGACATAATGCATAAGGTTTTAAGACGTTGTTTTAAAAACAACAATGAAAACAAAGTCTTAAAACAAAAACTTTGTGTGAACGCCACAGTACGTGTATCCTATGATCCAACTTTACGACTACGCATTAAACCTTAAATCGTATGTCTCAAAAATTTGTGTGGACCAGTCTTTACAAATTAGTATTAGACAAGATATTTTAAAAGTTCAATAATAGGTTTTTACGTATAATGAAAAGTTCAATCAATGTGATCTTTGAGTTTGAATTTTTGATGCAAGTAAATGAAAATCTGGTCTGTATGACGATAGTTTTAGCTTTAGAGATGATGAAAGACTTATATGTCACTCAAACGATTTCGATATTTATTCTTTATGTAACTCATGCTTGAAAATATCTGTTCGCACAAATAGGTTGAACCAAATATTGCAACACAGACGTGATTGCAAGAAGACCGAATCCCATTTTCCTGATGTTTTTGTATTTGGTTGGCAGCTCATTGAAATTTCGAAAAATTATCTCTTCAGGGCGTGGAAATGTATTCTCAGAGTCCCGTTCCAAATCTTCCAGTTTCTTAGCGTCGCTCATGTTGACAGGTGCAAGTGCACACACAGACTGATTCGTAGTTCGTAGTTCCAGGGCCCTGATTCTCTATGGTCAACGATAAGGTGATCACCGGTTTCGGTCGTTATGAGAAGGCTGTGACCCAATCACAGCCATCCATTCGCCTTCCGTAACGACAGAAACCGGTGATAAATTTACTGCAGATTTAGAGAATCGAGCTCCATGGCACTGTCGTCTTGTCTCGTTTGTGCACGCTGACTGCCGGCTGCGGGGGTGAGGTAATGTGGAACTAGCCGACAAGGCTGTGGGGGAGCAGGGGAGGTTTAGCGCGCAATATTTCAAATATTAGTTGTTTTTGGATATTAGAGACTACTTTCCTTACTAAATTATGGAGCCACGCTAGACCCAATCAGGAGCCGCATGCGGCTCCGGAGCCGCAGGTTCCCGACCCCTGAGCTAGATCGAGCAGAACCGCTCACAGCGCGCAATGCAGAATACACATACTGCCGCAACGGCCGTCATTGGGGATACACGTAATCGTGCTGTACGTGCAAATAAAATGCATCAAAAGCCACACATCAAACGAAGTCTTGTCAGTCTATCTTAGCTATTTGGTCAATATTGGGGACATACATAGATAAGTGAAGTTTCTCTCAAATTTAGGTGGCGCTGCAGCGCCACAGCGCCTTAGGTAGAGCCGCCACTGGATAACAGTAAGCGTAAGCCTACTGAAGACTCAGACAGAAGACTGAAGACTCCACTTGACAATTTAGTGTATTTCCCTAGTATTTTATATCGCTAGCTCAATTATTTTAATTCCGTAGGCCTAACACTTGCTACCCGCCAGTAATCAAACAAAGTTCTTCTGCGGTTCAAAAATAAAAAAAACAAATTTATTAAGCGAGCGAAGCGAGCGTTTCCACTTGACTCTTATGGCACTTCGTTCTGTTTTTTTGTTTGTTTGTTTGTTTGTTTGTTTTTTTTTTTGTTTGTTTTTATGTCCGTCGATAGCGGTCGAACGGAAAGTCCGATCAACTTGAAATTTGGACCATCCACAAGCCTCGATGTGGATTGAAGGTGTATAGTTTTGAGGCAAAATCGTTCGAAAAGTTACAAAGTTACACCATAGTTACTGCAAAATATTTTTCTGAAACAAAATGGCGGCAAAAGGTGAGATAGCCAGATTTTTCTACAGATTTTTCCGGTCACGAATATGTTAATGTAATGGCGATCTGATAAATATTGGCAAAGTTACACAAACGTTACTCGAAAATATATTTTTGAAACACAGTTACGGCCAAATGTGAGGTGGCTATGTTATAGTAAATTTTTGTCCGGTTACGAATATACTAATGTAAACGCGATCCGATACGTATAAGAGGCAGAAATTACATTTCTATTGCTGTCAATGACTGTTAGTAACGGTGGCGGACCGCGGCGAAAACATGACAGCGAAAATTCTTAGCAACGCACGTACATTGCACTGCATCCAACAATGTCGGGAAGTATAATAGCTATGGAAATTAGAAACATTTTTGCAATGCGCATTCTTGAATTGTTGTTAATTGTTGTTTGTATTAGCATTGAAATCTTTTCGCCAGAAAGTTCGTAGATATTGACGCGCTCGCTTATCAACGCGTCAAACAGAGCGTTTTCCTAGTTATATAAACGGTTAGATGGCATTCAAACCCCAGCAACACAAATTCTTAGCTGGTATCACCACTGTACTATTTACGCCTATCAGGGCTACCAATAGAAAGGTGACAGCAGGACATGCCCAAGCACAATTAGCAGCATTGAGATCACAATCGGAATCGGTAGGCCTAAATTGTAAAATAGTCACTTCTGACTTGGCTATGGTACCGGACTACCGGTGCTGCAAACAAGTTACACACGTGTACATAAAGAACTTTTCACGTTGCAATTAGGCAAGTTAGTTGTAAGGCCTAAATGTTTTATATTGTCTACAATTGCGATGCAAATGAAACCGATAGCATTAATTATCCACGATCATCACAGTCTCAGGCCGCGTTAATACACAGGCTATGATGGGACACAGATGGGAAGTTCTAGGCCTACGTACCAGTGGTAACTAGTCCTGTTTTCTACTGCCGGATTCACACAACATCGCAAGGATTATGGTTTAGTTATAAGCTGAGTTGGGAGATAGGGATCGGAAACGGGTAATGGTTTACCCAAACTCGTCATTGCAATTGCAATAGTCATAGTCACAAGCGAGTTGAAAAATGTTCAACTCTCTTATTGCTAAACCATAATCCATGTGACGGACCAATCGGGCATTGAAACATCACTTACTTACTTATAACTAGCCAATGAGATGCCATCAACCACGAATCGATGCAACAGAGCTGAAAGCTTATTGCAATACCATTATGACTATTTCAAAACCTTGTGACTTTGTATGAATCTGGCTTACTGCGACTACCCCCCTAATTGCAATCTTGATGTCAACATTGCTCTGGCCTTGGCATTAGGATACTTCCCTGCAAAGGCTGGGACCAGAGAGTCTATTTCGTAAGTTAACTCTAGTGACAACTACGTAGGCCTAAATATAATAACGCATGCTACAACTTGTCGATCGAGGGTGACAACTTATTAAATTGAACCCTAGGGCACACATTTGATAATCTAGCACGTAATAATACTAGGCCTACCTTGCCACGCATGACTAATTCTATTTATCAAGTTGCCACTGTCGATACAACTTGTCTTTTGAGTTAGTATACAGGCCCCCAACGCTAGGCCTAACAAATATTATGTCTATAGTCCTAAGCCTAGGGTAGGCCCAAGCTGTTGGGTTTGTAATAGGGAACAAACCCAATGCCCTAGCCTAGGCCTACATATTATAAACAGCTCTAGACTATCATTTAAGCAAAGGTTAGGTTCAGGCCTTGCAAGATTAGGCCTATGGCCTATGCCTACCCCCTAGTCTATAAGGCTATTCCTAAGCCTAGTAGGCCCTAGGCCTAACCATTACCCAATGCCTTAGCCTACATTTAGATTATTTGCATTAAGTAGGCCTACATTAAATAGAGGCATTGCCGCATTGGCTTTGAAGTAGGCCTAGCCAAGGCCTAATGATTGAGGTTATGAAGCAAGCCCACATTGTCCAACCTTTTCAACTAGCCTATCCTACTTGTTGCATTTGTGGCCGACACTAGCGTAGTATAATAATTACGTGTTTGATTTTATTCAAATCAATTTGATGTTGAAAGACGAACGGTAGACGAAGGAAAATGCCAACTGCAACAAACAATCTGCGATATCAACAAAGCGTCTTGACAGGTTTGAATGAACCAACGGATGAATAAACGCGGCAATGCCAACTTCACGGAAACAAAATGATAATGGAAGATGTTGTTTCTCAGTTGTTTTATCACAGTAGGACCGTAGGAAAAGACAACTATGTTATTAAAACCAGTATTTAAGAAGGTATATCAGTAAATGTATAAGGTAGTTGAAAAATTTACCTGAGAAATCAAAGTTTAGAAACATCTCCCCCAGTCGTACGCCGCGCCATCACGTTGGCCAATCTGGTAATTTTAAATGCAATCTTCGCGAATGTCACTTTTATGAAGAAACAAATTAAATGATTGATAATTGACGACTTGCGATGGGAGGAGCTTATTTTAGTTTCCCGCGCGCTCCAGAGATGGCGCGCGAGAAGTGAGGAAACATTCTTGAGAAAACGATGGATCCCATGCTATTGTTACGGGAGCACGCTTAGGGAAAATGTTTAAATTTGTTTAAAAATTTCGAGATGAGTGTAGTTTTTAAGTATTTTAGTCACGAAGGAAGCCAGAGGCTACTCAAAGAAAGTTACAGCTTGTTTGTACCTTCCTTCTTGAAAGAGTTTTGGACCGCTGAAAATCAGGTGGCAGGCACTGTTCTTGTCAAGGCTAGAAGTGTACCTACGTGTTTTTAATTAGTAAATTTAGTTATATTAATGATGCACTCATATGTCTGCTATTATGCACGGTTTACTGTTTAATATTTCTAGTTTGTAAAACATTAGAATTCATGATTTAAAGATAATAATGCAGACATATATTACCGCCACTATAATGCACGCCTACTTGGGGCCTAGATGACAGGTAGGGCCTCTACCTGTCACCTGTCTTTGAAACTAGGGCTTTGGCTGGATTTAGCCTAGCGTAGGCCTACATTTTCCTAGCCTCTAGTCTAGGCCTAGCCCTGCCTATGCGTGCAGGCTATTTATGTAACTATAAACTTTCATGAATTAATTAATTAACTGTAACGATTAACTCTGATCCTCGGTGCTTTCAGCTTTCTTGGGGAAGTAAAACCTAACACACTTGGGATTGCATCCTTCTTGAGGCAATTTTTGCTGCCGTTTACAGCTTCCCTCAAGTCTGTTGGGATGAAATGACTAGAACACACTGTCACTGTTGACGAAACGGCTTGGTTCCTTCTGCTGTCGCGGCGTATTTTAATTTCCCATATCTTTCTTAGCTTCGCATCTTTGAGAAACAAATGAAATGATATGCCAGGAACTGTAGCATTATTTTTGCATCTATAGGAACACAACAATAACGCGGCATTGCTCATTCGCTATGGAAATCTACGCTCAAACTACCCAAAGTTCCCATATGTTCCATGCAAAACGGCTGCAATGTTTACTCACATACGCAGCCATGTTGGGGGCGGGTTGAACGCGTCACGTGAGCGTGACGTAGGTGGGAGGGAACATCCGAAGTCGTCCATTTGGTGTTTAACGACGTACTCTACAGTTTAGGCGATATGATTTGCTCTGAATCATATCCATTATGCATCGCGATCGCGGGAGTCGTCGTAGAATCCAGTCCAGCAAAGGAGGGCTGAGGTTGACAGAAGTGTGCCGGGTTTTGGTTTGGCGGGTGGGGGGGGGGGGGGGGGGGGGAGACTCGGTTATCCTACTTGCCCAGGGAACAGCCAACTAAAAAATGTATTTACTTTAATATTTTAATTTAGATGCGAACAATACGTAACTTCATAATTTCATAAATAAATTAAATGTCTAATTAAATTATTAATTTTAGTAGGGCCTATAATCATTTCTAAATAAATAAACACAAAATAAATAAATATAATAATGCCTTTAGTTTTAACTTAAACGTACCGGTATTAATTTACATTTATTTATTATTTGTTTATTAATTAAACATTTTAAATTAATAATTAAATCAAAATGTTTAAATTATATTCATGCAATGCAGCGTTACAAGTTTACAGAGTGTCAATTGATAACCCCGACCGCTTATACTTAGTTTATCAAGTGACCCGAACAACTGACACATTATAATCAGTTGATGTCGAATTATATCAATTGGTATTAACTGACATCATTTGAGTGCAAGCTGTTCCTACCAACTGATTCCAACGCCAATTGACAATACCTATTGATATATTTCTACATCAACTGGCACAAACAGACAGTACCAATTGACATCAATTGACATCAGCTTAATCAACTGGTACCAAGAGGTAGTACCAATTGACATCAATTGACATCAACTGATATCAATTCAGATCAGTTGATTTTCATCCAAATACCAATTGGTCACCAACTGAAATTTTTACCAGGGTTTGAACTGTTCGAAGTTATGAGTCGGAGTTATTTGAACACACAACGGACATTTGGTAGTTATCAAGAACAACTATGACAATTGCTATAGTTTGCTTTTTAACTACGAAAATGTTGTAGTTATTTTTTAAAACTACTAAAAAATTCGTAGTTATGTAAACAACTTTAAAATATTAGAAGTAATTTAAAAAAACTTTGAATTGGCCAGAGTTATTTGAAATAACTACCACTTCAACTAAAGTTATTTTTAAAAACTACAAAAACGTTGTAGTTATCTGGCAAAACTATGAAATTGTTCCAACTTTAAGAAAAAACTACGAAAATGATGTAGTTATTTTAAAAAACTACACAATCATATCGGTAGTTCATTTTCATAAGGGTCCACTTGTTATTGATTCTGAGTACCATTATAGTTTCGACAATTATTTACAAATCTTGCATATAGAATAAGTAATAATAATAAATTACACATACGAATAATAATAATAATTATTATTAATTATTATAATAGCAGTATAAAAAATATAATATAATAATCCTACTTAAAAATGTATGGAAACGAGCGAATCGAGCGTTTCCAATCTACACTTATGACAGTAATTTTGTTTTTTGATTGTTTAATTTTTCTCGCGATAGCGGTCGAACGGAGAGAAATTTGGAGCATCACAAGCTTTGATGTAGATCATGTTTTGTGGAAAAATGGGTCCGAGAAGAAAATGGTTACTCGAATTGTTATGTCAAATGGTATAACCAAACATTACCAAGGAAAATCATCATTACTGGCATTTCACGGGTAGGTGAAATTATGTGGGTAACGTCTGTGTGTGAACGCTTGTAGTTAACTCGGGTATTAGATTTCGTACCCAATTAGATTTCCTACCAGGGTAGCAACCTTCAAGCGTTCACACACAGAAATTACCCACGTAATTTCACCTACCCGTGTAATATGTCAGTAATGTAAGCACGTATTAGATTCTTTAGTTTTTATACTCCGCGCTATTTGATATTAAACGTATAGTATTTTTGGTATCATTATGACACAAAATAATAATACAATACAACGCAGACGCAGACACGCAGATCAGACTTAGAAAACGACTTGAAAAACTAGCAGAACAAATCTTTTAGCAGCTTGTGGTATTAGGTTTTGGCCTATTCATGTTTTATACAACCAATTGTTTATTGCTCCCAGATGGGCTGTCAATACAAGGAAGGTTGCGGCCATGGGTCACTCGGCACCGAATGGGGACGGGACTATTCTTACGAGAACTAAAGAGCGAGTCTTCCACTTTCCGCGCTCAAAACAAAAATCACGATGTTTGAAAACTAGTAGTAGTGAAAATACGCATTGTCGGTATAAGAAGACCGAAACATTGAAAAGTAACATAGCTATTGCAAATTGATTGCTTCAGTAGAGCGCACAATTAAATTGTCATTAACTTGAATACAATATTTCTCTACGTTAAAATAATTATATCCATGTTAGAGCTTGACAAAGTCACAAAATCTTCTGAAAACGTTAACTCAAAATACAAAAATATTCTTTGTTTACTAAACAAAAACACAAAAGTCCATAAATGACTATTTCTAACATACAACTTAGTATCAGGGCCATTTTAAAGTATATTTTGCACCAAATAAAAATTATTGTGACGTTGCATGGATAAAAACACCTACCTATTTTCCGTAAGGCGGTCACGTGGTTTACTATTATTGTTTATTGTGGGCGTATTAATAAAAAAACATAAAAATCACAAGAAACAATATCTAAAGCTTATACTTTGAAGCATTGTATGATCTATTGTTTTTAGTATTTCTTTCATTTTTAGTACTGTAAACAAAACTGATAAAATAAACCTGCTTCGAAGTAAATTAATTTCGTGATAAATTCAAAACTTGTAGTTAGTTACGTATATCGGATGACATTCCAATGCATATACTGTAAACAGGCATTTTAAGAGCTTTAATTTGATATATTACACTTGGTCATATCTTACTAAATGGTGATGATAAACGACTATATTAAAATATGCGTGCGATTACAATAACAAAAATTATGAACTTCAAATAAAATTATTCAGCGTTTGCACCACTGAGGCAAAAAAGGCACGGTCACTTGAAATGCACATTTACTTCGTCTAGCCTATGGCATATTGCATTTTATTGCCTCAAAAGGTGTGCAGCAGTGCAAAGCATATTTCTGGGGCGGCGTCCGGTCTAAAGAGGGTTATTGCGTTCGCCAGTAGGACGCTACGAGGACCGGAGAGGCGGTATTTCACCACTGAAAAGGGCCTTAGCGATCGTATGTGTCACATACTTGTGGTCTTGACAGCACCACTTTACTGATCCTCAATCAGGCCTAGATATAAACCTCATAGGTTGGCACTCATGTGCAGCACTGGACATAAGAGGGCAGTGCGTAATGGCGTGGTTTGTTAATCTAACCTCTCTTGTAACACACGCATAATAAATACATTATCTACCATTACTACATACAGTGTCGTCATTTACAAGTGTTCCTAACAAACACCAAATGGTGTCAGAAGTAAAACGTGAAGAATCATAATTCATAATGGCTTCTTCACAATACAAGCCTCCAAAACCGTTCGTGCCCGGCATCAACCCAGCAGAAGATTGGCAGAGATGGCGTCAACGCTACGAAATATACTACGAAGCGGCAGACATCGACACAAAGCCGGTAAGAAAGCAAAGAGCAGATCTCTTACAAGCGCTAGGCGATGAAGCCCTAGAATTGTATAACGTGATGAGCGCGACGCTCGGCAACGAAGAAGACAGAACCCCTCAAGTCATACTAGATGGTATAACCAAACATTACATGCCATATAAAAACACGACGTATTTGCGCCATTTGTTTTTTACGGAAGTACAGTCACCGGAACAAACAATAGACCAATACGTCACGGCCCTCCGAATCAAAGCCAAAAATTGCGATTTCGGAGCCATCACAGAGTCTCTGATAAAAGACCGAATGATATGTGGCATAAGCGATGACAGCCTAAGACAAAGGCTATTGAAAGACCACACCCTAACCCTTGACAAAGCACTCAACCTGTGCAGAGCTGACGAAAGCTCTAAAGTCCAGGCTCAGATGATGTGCACACGTGCTGAAGTAGCTCATGCCATCACGTATTCCAACAATTATAGAAACAGGCCCAGGCAAAATGTTGAGGACTACAAAAAATCACAACAAAAACCTGAGAAAAGTAATAGGCCTAATGATTCTAAAAATCCATGCTACAAATGTGGTACGTTCCATGCACCACGTCAGTGTCCAGCCTTCGGCAGAACTTGTCGCAAATGCAACAAAGCCAATCATTACTCCAAAATGTGCAGAATGAACCAGGGACACAACCCAGTCCTGCATGCAGTAGAAGGTGAGCATAAAACGTCCGAAAGTGACTCATCGGAGAATGAATCATTTAGCATAGAATCACTACAACTTGATGCTGTCACAAGCAGAGCCGAATGGATAGAACAGATCACAATACACAACGTGAAAATACCGTTCAAACTAGACTCGGGGTCGGAAGTCAACGTGATACCGATAGATACTTACAACAAGTTCAAGAAAAAACCTCCAGTAAAACCAACGAACAAACGAGTGACATCATACACCGGTCACCAGATCAACCTCAAAGGTACGTGTCAACTAAAATGCAAAGTGAAAAATGTAAAGGCAACGTTAGACTTTTACGTAATTGAAAATGACTCTCCACCCATACTAGGCCTAAAAGCATGTGAACAATTGCAGTTGCTCAAGAGAATTAACACAATAAACAGTGAAAACAAGGAGCAGGATACAATAATCAACAGTGCTCAAGACATAATAAACAAATTTCCTCAAACCTTCAAAGGGATTGGCAAACTAAGCAACGTGCATGACATAAAGCTGGAAAGCAACGCGATCCCCCACATAGCAGCGGCACGGAAAATTCCAATATCATTACGAGAGAAAGTAAAGCGGGAGCTCGATCGAATGCTTCAGGAAAACATTATCATGAAAGAAGAAGGGCCCACAGAATGGGTCAACCCCATTGTGCTAGTATCAAAGCCTAACGGGGGCATACGAATTTGTCTCGACCCAAGGCGCCTCAATAGCTACATTCAACGTGAACATCTTGCTCTTCCCACAGCTGATGTCATATTCTCCGAACTACAGGGAGCAAAAGTGTTTTCGGTCCTTGACGTGTCGTCTGCGTTCTGGCAGATACCTCTTAGTGAAAAAAGTTCAAAGCTATGCACAATCGCCACACCATTTGGCAGATATCGATTTTTACGGCTTCCGTTCGGCATTAAGAGTGCATCAGAAATATTACAAAAGGAGATCAACAACCTAATAGATGGATTGGAGGGGGTGCTCAGCTATCAAGACGACATAATGGTCTATGGATCAACGCTTGAAGAACACAACAGAAGGCTCAACATGCTATTGGAAAAAGCCGAGAGATTCAACTTCAGGTTTTCCAAAGAAAAACTACAGCTGGCTGTGCCGACCATCAAGTACCTTGGCCACCAACTGTCACCAGAGGGAATCCAAATACATCAATCCAAGGTAAAAGCAATCAATGCCATTCCAAAACCTAAAGACAAGGGTGAAGTGCAGAGATTCCTAGGCATGGTCAACTTCCTATCCAAATTCATACCCAACATGTCCGAAAAAACCCATCACCTAAGACAACTCCTGCGGAAAGATAACGAGTTTGTATGGACAATCACACACCAGCAATCCTTTGATGAGCTTAAAACCGTGGTCACCACCTCACCTGTATTAGCCTACTTCGATAGGACCAAAGCAACAACGCTCTCGGTAGACGCAAGTCAATTTGGATTAGGAGCGGTGCTCCTACAAAACAGCCGTCCAATTGCTTATGCATCCGCCACACTAACACCCACCCAATGTAATTATCCGCAGATCGACAAGGAATTTATCGCAATCACATGGGCCTGCGAGCATTTTCACTTTTACTTATATGGGTCAGATTTTACAGTAGAAACTGACCATAAGCCATTGCTCGGGTTAGTGGAAAAACCGATAGAAAAGCTATCACCTCGCCTACAACGTCTCCTAGCAAGATTTTTGCGTTACAACCCCAAGCTACAACACGTACCCGGAAAATTTATGTACACCGCAGACACCTTATCAAGAGTACCCGATCCAATGCAAAGCGTCAACACGGATTTCTTACATGGGGAAGCATCGGCAGTTCACTCATTGGTTAGCTACTCTGACGAAAAGTACGAGCGTCTTTGTCAAGACACCAGCACTGACTACGAGTTACAAACCCTAATTAAATATATCCAGCAAGGTTGGCCTAAAACCAAACCCGAACGACTAGAAGCCATCGTCAACAAATACTGGCACTGTAAAGAAGAGTTACACGTGAACAAGAATCTGGTGTTTAGGGGTGAGCGTTTAGTCATTCCAACCAAGCAACGTCAAGAAACGCTGAAAAACATACACAGAGCACACCAAGGTGTTGTCACTTGTCAAGCTAAAGCAAGACAAGCAATCTATTGGCCTGGTATGACGGCAGCCATCAAACAGCTTGTTTTGTCATGCACCACGTGTCAACAATACGCAAAATCAAACACTAGACAACCACTATGCCAACACAACATACCTGAATTGCCTTGGGACAAGGTAGCAGTAGATTTCTGCAAGGCAAACAACAAAAACTACATGTTGGTAACAGATTACCACTCCAAATTCATGGAACTACGAGAACTTCAAACCACAACGGCAAGCAAAGTAATATCCGAATTAAAGCTCATTTTCGCAACACATGGAATCCCCTCAGTAGTGATGTCGGACAATGGCCCGCCGTATGATTCTCTAGCATTCAGAACGTTCCTACGAGAATGGGACATCAAACAGGTCACGTCCAGCCCAACTTACCCAGCAAGCAACGGCATGATAGAAAGAGCAGTTGGCACGGCCAAAGGACTGATCATCAAGGCAGCGAAATCAGGTGAAGACCCCATCCTTGCAATCCTGGAGCACAATGCTACTCCCAAGCCCAATCTCCCCAGCCCAGCTGAAATGTTAATGGGACGCAAAATCCGCACCATCCTACCCATCCCCAACAAGCTGCGCACACCGCTTTTTCCCACCAAACAAACCTTACAAACCTTACGAAACAATCAGATAAAACAAAAGGAATACCATGATATCACATCTCGTCCACTTCCACCCCTACATCGAGGGCAGCCCATATTTGTTCAACGAGGGAAGCGCGATTGGATCCCCGGCCATGTAACAAACATGACGGACAATCCCCGGTCATACTTCGTATTAACTGAGGGAGGCTCTGAACTCCGGCGAAATCGAATCCAGCTTCGCCCCAGAGTTGGAACCCCGAACAAACCTGTTTACTTGGCCGATCTCCCAGATGAACCATCACATGACGTCCAATTGCCCACAGTCATTCCACCTGTCTCTCCACCCAGACGCAATGGCAACAACCCTCAAAACCACATAGCATCGCCAGCAAGGGGAACAGAAACATCCCCAGGTTCTCCAAAAGGTCATCAGCAATCACCGGAAGCAGCCCCAGCCGCTGGAACGACAACTCCATCGCCGTCAACGAGAGCCTCCCCAGCAGTGAGCTCCGCGCAACCCAACATCGAGCCAGATGGGAACATCTGCCGTACCAGAGGGGGACGTATAGTGAAGCCTCCGGCAAGATACAATGACTATATCATCTAATTCATTTAATTACCAACATCAATTTAATCATCATAAAATTATGTAATCTCAAAAAAAAAAAAAAAAAAAAAAAGGCATGTCACATACTTGTGGTCTTGACAGCACCACTTTACTGATCCTCAATCAGGCCTAGATATAAACCTCATAGGTTGGCACTCATGTGCAGCACTGGACATAAGAGGGCAGTGCGTAATGGCGTGGTTTGTTAATCTAACCTCTCTTGTAACACACGCATAATAAATACATTATCTACCATTACTACATACAGTGTCGTCATTTACAAGTGTTCCTAACAAACACCAAAGTATGGAGTGTTCAAAAGTTAAGAATGTATTTGAAAGGGGAAAAGTTCACTATTTGGACCGACCATAAGCCTCTTTCGTTTTTACGGCAATGCCGATTAAACAACGGACGATTGTCGCGTTGGATTCTGGTGTTGCAAGAATATCTGTTTGAGATCAAGCACTGCCTCGTAAAAACATTGTTGCGGACGACCTTAGGGACCATTTTGTCGCGAGCGGAGGGCGCTACATTACGTATTGCAACACCTGCCAAGCTACATGGGTGCATGAAAGCTCCGAATGCCGCTAAAAATTATAAAATAAATTGTTAAGAGGCTGACGACAGCTGAACGTAGTGATGACTCTTTACGAGAGGTGATTGACGTTCTTGAGACAAACAACACTGTCGATGGGACCATGGATGTTGCACATAGTGATAAGATAAAGAATTTCGTGATCTTTGAGCAACTTCTTTTCCATCGTGGTGACTGCGAATCAATGTGGAAGGCGTGTGTACCAAAGCAGGTGGTGGCCATCTCGGTATCTAATGATCATTTAGCGTACGGCCATTTTGGAGCATATAAGATTTTCGCTCTTATGCGTGACATGTTCTATTGGCACGGTATGAAGCGGGATATTGTCACGATCAAACGCGCGTGTGTCAAAAAGCCAAGGTATCGCAGCGCACTCTGGCGGGCGAGATGGCGTCTATTCTTCCCACCCGATGTAATGAGTTAGCTGCCATGGCCCATGGACTTGTTTGGACCCTTTCCGTCGGCGAGAGGGGGCGTGTGTTACGTACTTGTCGTCATAGATCTTTTCTCGAAATATGTATCACTGTACGCTTTGAAAAAGCCCACAACAAAAACTATCTTATCGAAAATATTTAATGACTATGTCATTAACGTAGGCCAACCGTCGACAATACTGTCGGACAAGGGTACCCAGTTTACATCCCGGCTGTGGTACGCGACGTTAGAGGAAGAACGTATTGAGGTCATCTACTCATCCGTGCGTCATCCGCAAAGCAACCCCAGTGAGCGGGTGATGCGGGAGCTAGGGCGTGTCATCTGAACCTACTGTCACGAGAAACATACCACGTGGGCAGAATACCTTCCGACCATTCAACATTGGCTCAATGTGACCACGCACAGTGCGACTAACATGACACCATGGGAACTACATTTCGGACTTAAACCGGATCAAGAAGTAGGGAAGGTCCTCAATCCCCAACCAAATGTCAACATTCCGAACGAGTACGCTACCGTCGTGTGTATGGCAAGGGATTCGATGCGCAAACGAGCGGAGTACCGACAATAAAGACACAATAGTTCACAACAATGTACGTCTCTTGACGACTCTCTTGGTCTTACCTAAGGCTGTGTGCCGGCGACCCCTAGTCGGCCGCTAAACGCACCCGATATACACTTGGGAAGCCCTACTCCCACGATTATCGTGGCAATAGTTTTCCCACTACGTGGAAGGTATTGAGACGAGTGGCCCGTGTACTAAAAAATCGTGCCAATAGCTAACGTGCGAAGTAAAAGCTATTCCCACGATCAGGCCACGAGTGTTTCCTGCGTCTTCGTCAAGGCCGCACGACCGAGCGCCACGATAGGAAATGCGGCAACCCTAGCTGTCAAGCTCGCGCCGCCAATGACGTCAGAATCGTGCCCCGGGAAACAAGCCCAATCTTATTGACTTGTTACGGCCAAAAGCCCAAAATGACTTTCATGTGGCTCTTATATACTGTGGTCCGTCAGGATAGATCCGACCACAATAGATAAGAGATACCTGAGAGTTATATTAGGCGTAACAAGTCAACAAGAAGTAGCTTATTCTTAGGGGCACGATTCTGACGTACCAGAGTGGATAAGAGCATCCTGTGATGATTCGCATTTGCGGACCATTGAAGGTAGATGAACATTGTATGCACTAATAACACGTACGACTAAGAACTTCTCCAATATGTATTTAATATTTTGGTAAGTATCATTAGATGACTACAATGACGTAAAAAGCCAACTAACAAAAAATCAATTACTGAAAAACTTTTGTTTTTAAATTAAATTAAATTAAAACTTACACACGAATTAAAATGATTTAAATGTGAGTCCACATTCAACTTTTCACTTTTCACTTTTTCAGTTTTTCACTTTTGGATGCAAGCTTGCAATACGTATTAGACCTACAGACAATCCACGATATGGTCTGTACAGGACAGAAAATGTCCGGTTTTAAAGAGAAAACAATGGAAGAGCGGATCAAACCAATTAACGGATTATAAACTGTTGTTGATTAAGATGATGGCGATGCTAACGATGCTGCTGAATATTTGCTCAGTTGACGATTTCTTTCCAGTTGTATGCGTTTTAATGAGTATCAGCAAATCCACTTTTGTAAAAAACGATTTGTAATATTTGTAGAATACTTATTTAAAAAAAAGCAAATGATCTATTTCTCTACAGTGGGTGCAGCAACATGGGCTTGCAGGCCCAAGAGGCGCTGCGTCTGCCGCAGCCCCAGCAGCTGGTAGGCTCGCCTCGTGTCTTGCGGCTAACAATGTGTCTCTGTGTGTGCAGTAACATGGGCATGCAGGCCCAAGAGGCGCTGCGTCTGCCGCAGCCCGAGCAGCTGATAGGCTCGCCTCGTGTCTTGCGGCTAACAATGTGTCTCTGTGTGTGCAGCAACATGGGCATGCAGGCACAAGAGGCGCTGCGTCTGCCGCAGCCCCAGCAGCTGATAGGCTCGCCTCGTGTCTTGCGGCTAACAATGTGTCTCTGTGTGTGCAGCAACATGGGCATGCAGGCACAAGAGGCGCTGCGTCTGCCGCAGCCCCAGCAGCTGATAGGCTCGCCTCGTGTCTTGCGGCTAACAATGTGTCTCTGTGTGTGCAGCAACATGGGCATGCAGGCCCAAGAGGCGCTGCGTCTGCCGCAGCCCCAGCAGCTGATAGGCTCGCCTCGTGTCTTGCGGCTAACAATGTGTCTCTGTGTGTGCAGCAACATGGGCATGCAGGCCCAAGAGGCGCTGCGTCTGGCGCAGCCCCAGCAGCTGATAGACTCGCCTCGTGTCTTGCGGCTAACAATGTGTCTCTGTGTGTGCAGCAACATGGGCATGCAGGCCCAAGAGGCGCTGCGTCTACCGCAGCCCCAGCAGCTGATAGACTCGCCTCGTGTCTTGCGGCTAACAATGTGTCTCTGTGTGTGCAGCAACATGGGCATGCAGGCCCAAGAGGCGCTGCGTCTGCCGCAGCCCCAGCAGCTGGTAGGCTTGCCTCGTGTCTTGCGGCTAACAATGTGTCTCTGTGTGTGCAACAACATGGACATGCAGGCCCAAGAGGCGCTGCGTCTGCCGCAGCCCCAGCAGCTGATAGGCTCGCCTCGTGTCTTGCGGCTAACAATGTGTCTCTGTGTGTGCAACAACATGGGCATGCAGGCCCAAGAGGCGCTGCGTCTGCCGCAGCCCCAGCAGCTGATAGGCTCGCCTCGTGTCTTGCGGCTAACAATGTGTCTCTGTGTGTGCAGTAACATGGGCATGCAGGCCCAAGAGGCGCTGCGTCTGCCGCAGCCCCAGCAGCTGATAGGCTCGCCTCGTGTCTTGCGGCTAACAATGTGTCTCTGTGTGTGCAGCAACATGGGCATGCAGGCCCAAGAGGCGCTGCGTCTGCCGCAGCCCGAGCAGCTGATAGGCTCGCCTCGTGTCTTGCGGCTAACAATGTGTCTCTGTGTGTGCAACAACATGGGCATGCAGGCCCAAGAGGCGCTGCGTCTGCCGCAGCCCCAGCAGCTGATAGGCTTGCCTCGTGTCTTGCGGCTAACAATGTGTCTCTGTGTGTGCAGCAACATGGGCATGCAGGCCCAAGAGGCGCTGCGTCTGCCGCAGCCCCAGCAGCTGATAGACTCGCCTCGTGTCTTGCGGCTAACAATGTGTCTCTGTGTGTGCAGCAACATGGGCATGCAGGCCCAAGAGGCGCTGCGTCTGCCGCAGCCCCAGCAGCTGATAGGCTCGCCTCGTGTCTTGCGGCTAACAATGTGTCTCTGTGTGTGCAGCAACATGGGCATGCAGGCCCAAGAGGCGCTGCGTCTGCCGCAGCCCGAGCAGCTGATAGACTCGCCTCGTGTCTTGCGGCTTACAATGTGTCTCTGTGTGTGCCGCAACATGGGCATGCAGGCCCAAGAGGCGCTGCGTCTGGCGCAGCCCCAGCAGCTGATAGACTCGCCTCGTGTCTTGCGGCTAACAATGTGTCTCTGTGTGTGCAGCAACATGGGCATGCAGGCCCAAGAGGCGCTGCGTCTGCCGCAGCCCCAGCAGCTGATAGGCTCGCCTCGTGTCTTGCGGCTAACAATGTGTCTCTGTGTGTGCAGCAACATGGGCATGCAGGCCCAAGAGGCGCTGCGTCTGCCGCAGCCCCAGCAGCTGATAGGCTCGCCTCGTGTCTTGCGGCTAACAATGTGTCTCTGTGTGTGCAGCAACATGGGCATGCAGGCCCAAGAGGCGCTGCGTCTGCCGCAGCCCCAGCAGCTGATAGGCTCGCCTCGTGTCTTGCGGCTAACAATGTGTCTCTGTGTGTGCAGCAACATGGGCATGCAGGCCCAAGAGGCGCTGCGTCTGCCGCAGCCCCAGCAGCTGATAGGCTCGCCTCGTGTCTTGCGGCTAACAATGTGTCTCTGTGTGTGCAGCAACATGGGCATGCAGGCACAAAAGGCGCTGCGTCTGCCGCAGCCCCAGCAGCTGATAGGCTCGCCTCGTGTCTTGCGGCTAACAATGTGTCTCTGTGTGTGCAACAACATGGACATGCAGGTCCAAGAGGCGCTGCGTCTGCCGCAGCCCCAGCAGCTGATAGACTCGCCTCGTGTCTTGCGGCTAACAATGTGTCTCTGTGTGTGCAGCAACATGGGCATGCAGGCCCAAGAGGCGCTGCGTCTGCCGCAGCCCCAGCAGCTGATAGGTTCGCCTTGTGTCTTGCGGCTAACAATGTGTCTCTGTGTGTGCAGCAACATGGGCATGCAGGCCCAAGAGGCGCTGCGTCTGCCGCATCCCGAGCAGCTGATTGGTGCGTCGCCGATGTGCTCTCAGATAGGCGATCTGTCACCGATTCAGACTAAGCTCTGTCAGCTCTACCAGGATCACATGCCAGCAGTGGGCCGTGGCGCTAAGGCCGGAACCGACGAATGTCAGTGGCAGTTACGGCACATGAGGTGGAACTGCTCCACTCTGCACGATGCTTCGGTCTTCGTGCCCGTTCTCAAGACTGGTGAGTTGTTACACCCTTTATTAGCGGGAACAATCTAGTTGGACCTGCAAGGTCGGGCTTAGCATCTAGTCGGGGCTGGCGTGGGTAGATTTGTTGTAGTGTGGTATAGGCAGTGAAGTGCAGGATGGGCGCCACCTTATTGAGTTTGTTGTCGGAAAACCAATTACGAAAGAAATCCGACTTAGTATATGAATGATAATGGTTATATATTCTGCAGCTTTTAGATGTACATAGTAGGTACCAAAATTAATAATGAACATAATATAGTAAGTACCACAACATGAAAACAATGATAACAATATTATATTCTCCTACTTTTCTTACAAACTACATACGTAATGTGAGGTTGTTTCTTCTAATTATATTAATGCAAACAAAGGCAATTAAAGATCTCTCGTTATTGTAACTGCAATTGAAAGGCGACCGTGACGTGACGTATCGTATATTGTTTTTGTTTTGATTGACGTAGTAACGCGGTAGTTCCGCTACAATAGAGGGCTAATTGGTCGTCCCAAAGAAGTGCTGGTCTTCTGATGTTAGCACTGTAACAATCAGAATGATTCGTTTTCAGTGTATGCCAATGTGCAATACACACCAAACTTGATCGTATTGATACTGTGACAGGTCTTACCTTCTTTTAATTGACCGGTGAGGTAATCGGCGGCTGCATCAACGTGGAAAATCTCATTATTTAATCCGATAATTATATCGTTCATTATGTAAATATAAAATTCAAAACAGTTTGAAATAACTTCTAATTTGCACAGGTCTGTATGAGTCCTCGTATATTCCTTCTCGTAGGTTACCGCTACTCCACAGCGTCCTGTTCTCGTCAGAGTTCGACAGAGGCTGGCCCGGGTTGTTATTGTCATTCTACGTACTCACAAATACTGTATCGGTTTATCGTTTTGCACTTTGTTCATATTGCGTTGAAGACGTTTATTATTCGTGACGCAAAACCTGGCGTCACAGAGTTGCATATTTTATTACATGACTTTACCCATTACCAAAAACTCAATTCTTGTACTGGGTTATTTGTAATGAATTATTGACACCAAGTGTGCCCTGAAGTTTGGCAGACATAATGGTTTCCTTTAGACATGCAATGTTAATGTACAAACATTTTTTGACTACAAATTTCTTCAATTTAAACAGGAACCTTATAGTCCATTTCCATTAGGTGCTAAGGAAGCGACCCTCCTCCCCCCCCCCCCCCCCCCCCTGGCACAAATTTTCACTATAGTAGTTCGATAGAGAAAAAAATAACAATTCATAATTCACTGGTTTACCACGTGACAGCTGGGGCGTTTGGCCTCCAGTGGTGTCCAAAGTTGAGATTTTCAAAACTCGAATTTGTCCCTTTTCTCAAAGTATTTGTGAATTTGTAATTATTGTTTTATAAAGTGATGTATAGTAGTATTTTCTTATTTTTAGTACAAAAAAAACAAAGATAATTCATTAAAGGGTGTCCAAATAAAAATATAAACATTTTTACCACTGTATAAAACTGTTACATGCAATTTTTGGCACATCCTGATTGGAAAAAGATCCATACAATTTATTAAAAACAGATGATGAAGATTTTTTTTATAGGGGTGCCCAAAATGCTGGATTTCTCATTAGGATCAATATGAGAACAATGTAAGAATACGAAATATATGTATGCATGGTACCAATATCAGTAAACCCCCTTATTAATAAGCATATATTTAATCCATAACATTAACATAAACAGGGGTGTCCATAATGTAATGTTTAAAATTTAAATTAATTAATTGCCTAATTATATTACTCGATGGAAAAATGCTGTCAGAGGTTTGTCATCATAAAGTCGAAATAAAATACAAAACAGAACTATTTTTTTTTTAGATAGGGTTGTCCAAAAATTCAATACAAATAAAGTTCAATTTACATGGTAATAAATAAACCGTCACTTTCGATATTTTAAGTGACGATCTCCTAAAATGGACGAAGTTTTGTAGTTTTTCTAGTGGAGAATTACTGGGATATCTGTAAATGGACGAATAATCATGGAATTGGTTTGCAAACTTACACAATGTTGCTGTAGGTACTTTCATATTGTCCAACTAAAAGCATAAGGAAGCCAAAATTAAATTAATACGGAATTCCGATTGAAAATCAAGGGAAACGGTTTAACTAACGCCGGGTGTTTGTTGTATACGGAAAGTTTGCTGTGAAGGTAGGAATGAAGTGTGTTCAGTTTTGTGTAATTTATGTTATTGCTCATTGTTTTATTGGAATCTGTTTCTTCGTTCTCTCTCTCCCTCCCTCTAGCTAATCGTCTTCGTCAAAGTACAAATCCATTTCTTGGTAACCGTCAACTTTACTGAGCTCATCTACTTCTTCTTCGGCATCATCATCGCCAGCATCACCATCATTGGTGTTCTCACTCAACAGACCTACAACTATACTTGTGGCATAATGTCACCCTCAGTTCACGTATACTCAAGACCACTCCCACACAGCTGGGCTGCCACCCATTAGATATCTGGTTTAGCTTCTATTGCCCGATTCCAAACAAGTGACTAAATAGCTCGTTTTATGGGCTGTCCTAAAGACCATCTACCAGGAGATAAGAGGCTGAAGTCTGAGCCGTTGTAGTTTGGCGCAATTTACAGATGAAGTGCACTTTTTTAACATGGTATATCGAAGTTATTTACGTTAAATAGTTTGTCTAACGATGCTTATATTATATCAAACGCACAGAAAGGTCTAGTGTTTCATAGTTCCTCATCGATGTTTCCAAAGACGTAAACGCACCCAGATATTATGTGGTTTTCAAGAACCTTCAGTGGAGCCAGTTTCCCTCGGCGAACAATTAATACGCTTGTACTATAACACCCACTGAATGCATGGAAAGCAGGAAGAGCATTAAGACATTTCTACCCCAATTATATTTCCCACTTGATTTACGTCAACTAGTCTTCGTTTGTTCCCAGAACCTATATAAAATAAAATAAAATAAAATTATTGACTTTGGTCGTGGACATCACCAAAAGTAAAAATTCACACCTGTGTCCGGACTTCTGATGACGAGAACACGTGGTTGTTCAGAAATGTTTGGAGCATACTGACAATGCAGTAAGTTTTTTGTATTGACCTCTTCTTCTGTTTACTGTAGATCGTCCACGGGGTTTGTAATGCCTGGGCGGCCACCTACACTAGTCATAACAGTGCACGTGTCTTCACATACCACAAAACAATCGTCCATGCAATAGTTGGTCTGCAAATAGCTCACTTCTCCACTGCGATAAGATTGATTGTACTATTTGTATTTTGTTAGAATTTGAAAGAAATTATTTCCAAACTCGATGAAGTTCGTCATTCACCCAGTTATTAAATACTGGTTTGCTTGATCTCTTCTCATTCTTACAGCATTTTCATCGAATCACGGCTTGTATAGGCAGGGTAAATTTGGCATTTTAATTGTACTTGAGGCCTAGCTGTTATGATAAATTTAAAGATTTCCACGAAACAGGCTATTCACAATATAAATTGCTGTATTTCCTTGACAAGTGTCAAGTGGAGTCCACGATCTCTTCAGGACATCGGCTAATACTATGCTATTACATCACATTTGGTTTTGGATAAATGTTAAATAGAATACAATAATTGCTATTTTCAACTCAAATGAACTTTGTACAGTAATGTAAATGTGTTTATTCTACGGAATAACAATATTTATAAATTTTACTCAGCCTTAACTTAAGTAATGTTCAGAACAAATGTGTGTGTATTTGGAGGAATGCCACCATAAGTGGTATCAGCACATTGTTAATTTTGGACAACCCTGTTCATAATAATACCAACATATAAATATTGGTTGTTTGTACATAGTGTATGAAGTTTGGTAGGGCAAAAATTATTATCTTTCGGGATTACCCACTAAACAAAAAAAATACCATTATATTTATATTTATGATGATGGACACCCCTACAATGTAAACGCCCCAGATACCAACTAGCAATCAAGGAAACAATGTAAAATCATAGATGTTTCTTTAAGAAAGCAAGTAGCCACATTAGTTGCAGGTGCCACTTTACGGATTAACCATAGTGATTGGTATATCTAAAGTAGTGTCAATAAAACTATAATTTTGGATAACCCTTAATTATTGACGTTAGTTTATTCAATTATTAGCAAGGGGAAATATATGTATTGATTTTTGCAATTTCAACAGACATAATTTCCAGAAACGTGACCAAACTTTGAGATTGGCATTCCATTAGAGGACCGCGGTAAAGTAAAACGCCACATCTCGTGGTGACATGCCTTTCTGGTATGGAGTATATCGTTCAGTATCTACATCACCTGGGAGATGCGTATTCGCGACTCGCGACTCGCCAGCGGGATGGGAACCGCTAAGCTCAAATCTGAATGTTGTAACGTACCAATTGTAGCGATACATGGTTTTGTTTTGTTTTTTTGATTATGATTCTTTCCTTTACACTGACTGTAGGCTGTGTGCCGGCGACCCCTAAAGTTCTTGTCTTTTTAAGCTGAGCCCGGCGTTTTGTGGGTTCAAAGAAACTAGGATGTCGCCTGCTCTATTGTAAACCCTTCTAATTTGGCAGGTAGGATGGGCCTCCCCGGAATACCGAAGTACAATCACATCCAATAGGCAATACATACTGGTCCGCTGCTATTAGTGAACCAACAGTATAGTATCGTTACTTGCATGACGATATTACTACGTACGATAGTGTTGTACCTTGCAAAGAAATACATTGCTATAAATTATATTAAAATCATAATTCACGGGGCTTACCTTTATAAAATATTAATTAAGTGAATGAAGTAGAAGCATCAAGTGGGAGAGTCACACGTCGTTATACCTATACGTGAAAATGCTCCCGTAAAATTGTGTTTTTGAAGACATAATCCGACGAATGTACTTTTGTCTTTCGCGTCTCGAATTATTTGTTTATGCCTACGTCGAAATTATCAAATTCTTGTCAGTTGTCACTTTCGTAAAATGCAGACGGAGAAACTATAAACGTTTATTTCTTCAATATTATGAACACGCCCTATCCCCAGTTCGGATACGGTGCACATGCTGAGGTAGCGTGCACACTATGGCAATTAACAAAGACAAATTAATTAAATTAAATTTATTTTTTTGTTTATGGGGGGGGGGGGGGGGGGGGGGTTCCTTGTCCGCGTTTTAACGTCGTTTCAAAATATATTTAAAAGTTAACTTTAGGGTTTAAAAGTAAACCGCTTTTCCCATCTCTAATACAAGATGAGTATATGTTCAGGTTTTTCAATATTCTAAAATTTAGTCGTGGGAATAAAATTCCGAGGGAGCTATGTGTAGAGCTCAGCCGTAACATTCGTCTAATAATAATGTGCCTTGTAATAATAATCTTTCGTGCCAAGCTGTCCAGGACTCCAGAGGCAATGCATGTCCCTCTTCAGGTGATAAAAAGCTTTTGTGGTATTTTGAATAGTAAGAAAAGAATGTCCGAGGGTTGATAGTATGATATGACTCCATCCCAGGATTCGTCTTGTGACTGAGGAAAACCTCGGAATAAACCTGTCAGGGTTGCCGATAGCCGTATCGAACTGGCGACCTCCAACTTTAGAGTTTAGCGTCATCGTTAAGCAGTAAGCCACATTTATCAGTTGAATGTAATGATTGCTTACGAATTAGTTAGGGTTTGAATTTATTCTTCTATCGTGTATGGAAGATGGGCTTGCAATAAGTTTCAGGATGAGTAAATGTGATGTTACACGAGACTAATTTTAAACGTCGCTGGTTCGATATCTGGTACCGGACATCCAGCTGATAATGATTTGTTTTTATGTGTTTGAGTCTGAGTACTATAAATATTCCGGCGTCATTCCCTCTTTGACATCTCAATTCCCTCATGACAGGGATATAGAGCTGATGTGCACGCAAGAACGGAAACTTGTAAAGTAGCCGTCATTTCTGTGGAGCGCTTTCTCGAGCTCTATTCACGAAGGGCTACATGCCCGTTTAACTTAGCACAATGAGCTTCTCCGCGGTCGGGCGCACTCTCAACCTACTACTGTCACCAAAAGGGGCAAAAACACAAATTTACAAAACAAATTCTTGACCGGTGTCAAAGCAATCGTCTGCCTTATTGTAGCTGTGACGAGTACATGACAGCGAGCTCTATTCAAGAAGAACTTAAAGGAACCGCTAGCGCTCTACGAAAATGACGGCTACCATAAGAAACCCCGAATTCGCATATTGCGAGATGAGCTGAGATTGTGACAAGTTGACTAGCCCGGCAGGTGTCCGACTTCCCCGAGTTCAGTATTGCCGGCCCAAATTCCACCTTTCATAACACCCCCCCTCCCCATCATGCTAACCGCCCTTCGACCAACAGCCACAATGGCGCCTCGCACGTGGCGTGGTCTGCAGGCATCCGACGGAATCTTCAGTTTCGAATTCACAACACTCTGTTCGACCGACCTTTCAATTACCTACCTGTGAGACGCTCGAATGAGCACGGCTATGCAGCCGGCTCTTATAATAATACCATCCAACCATACGAAAAATAAAAACGCAAGAAATAAAATAATACCGCTCAAATAAAAATGAAATGAAAATGTACGAGTCCACATCTGTAGACTGTTATTGTGCCCCCGATATTGCAATATTATTTTGGTTTCAGTTCTTATTACATAACTGAAATAATTTATGTGCTACACTTGAATTTATACAATATGGTTGTGTGGGCGTGTAGCCTGTATAAGGAATGTGTAAATATTTAATAATATGAAACCCGTTTTTCACATTTTCACATCATATAATATTTTATATATATATATATATATATATATATTGTAAAAAACCGACCCCACTGGGAATCGAACCCAAGTCTCCCACTTGTCGGGCGGAGCATTCTGACCACTAAGCTAAAGACACGTTGAACGTGTATTATATTAGTGCATTACGCAACCAACTAGAGAGGAGGTTATGGCAGGAAAATTAACACAGTCTTGTATTGATCACGCATACATTAAAGGTAATGTCAATGACGTGGAGGCGGCAGTCTTTACAACTAAGGTTAGTGATCATTATATGCTTATGTTAGCCTTGGACTTAAACTCAGGTAGGCCTATGCATCGTACCAGGTCAGAGACCGAGTTTGTTTTTGATGAAGTAAAACTATACAACATGCTGAAGGCCGTTCACTGGGGAGATCTGGGAGATTATCACAATTGTTCTGACATACACAATGCCATAGATTCATAGAAGATATATTTGCCAAAGCTTATGAATCATGAACTGTCAACGTCCATACCAAAGCGAGGAAAAATAAACGAGTAAATCAAAAATGGGTAACAGACGAGATACGTGAGTTGACCAAATGTAGAGACAAATGTTTGCAAAAATGGAAAAGCGCTAATCTTTTAAATCCTTTGAAGGATTTTTATTTCCAACAGTATAAACAGATAAGGAATAGAGTAAACAGCCTTATTAAAAGAACAAAAAAAATTATTTTCAGAATAAATTTGAACATTATAAAAATGACATTAAAAAAACGTGTCAAACTATTAATAATGCAATGGGAAGAAAGCCGAAAGATTCTGTCGATGACATTATTGACAGATACTTAGGGCAAAAAAAATTCGAACGCGGAAATTGTAGATTGCTTTGTGAACTCTTTTGTTTAGGGTGTGACTAGATTACAGCATACTTGTGACAAAAAGTTCTGCACTCCATATGTAGGGAGGGGTCAAAATCAATCGTTCTATATGCCGGAAGTGTCAGCAAGGGAAGTCGCAGCAATTATCAATAGTATGGATCGTAAACAGCCGGGTATTGACGGTATTCGAGTGAAAGATTTAGTGAATGTGTGCGATGAAATAAGCCCCAATATTGCTAACTTTATAAACTTATCAATTGAAGAAGGTGTGGTGGCTAAAGAGTTGAACATTTCTATAATTAGACCATTTACAAAAAAGGAGATCATCTTGATTATAGTAACTACAGACCTATCGCGTTACTGCCAGTAATTGACAAAATATTAGAACGTTGTGTGGAAAATGCGCTATCAAAATATTTGGCTAAGTTCAACATAATAACTAATCAACAATATGGCTTCCAGAAAAGGAGAAGTACGTCAGATTTATTGTTTCGTTAATTCAAAACTAGACGATAATATGCACATTGTAGCTATGTTTATTGATTTTAGCAAAGCTTTCGATACTCTCAACCATAACATACTATTAGATAATCAGGAACAAATAAGATTAAGAGGCAATATGTTAAATGGTTTAAGAGCTTTTTAAGTGATAGAAAAGTATCGGTCAAAGTTCGTAAAACAACCAGTAAAAAATTACCTGTCAATACTGGGGTACCTCAGGGTTCAATTTAAGGAGCAATTCTCTACCTGATTTGTGAACAATATTATCAATTACATGCGTAAATGCAATATCTATTTATATTCAGATGACACAGCAATAATACACAAAAACTTTTCAATTGCCATACAATATTCACAAATAGACTTCAACAGATTATTATTGTAGGCTCACGATAATAAGCTGGTTATTAACGTAGATAAAACAAAAATGGTTCATATGTCGTGTCATTGAGTGAGAAACAAATCCACTTTCTGCCTTTGTGAATCTGAGAATCGTGCGAGTTGATGCCGCGTCGACCGTCTATGGCCATAAGTGTTCGATGCCCGGGCGATGATGTAACCGCGCAACATGTGTGCGTGTGTCCGATGAAAGATAGTTGGTAGAAGCCACGAATCATAGAGATTCTATTGATTCATGACAATATGAATGAAAAAGATTAAAACATGAATTTGGCTCTTGACATCATATGATCATGGTTGTCTAGTAAATGCCTCGTTAAACAACAAACACTCTAATCTGAATGGAACGTGAGTATGAATTATCCGTGGGAAGGGTTTCTGCGAATAATGTTTATTATTATGTACTTTGGAATGCCGTTATGTTAACATAACCATTCATATTGACTCCTTAATTCATTGAACGTTGTACCAATCCCTTATCTGTGGTTGTACAGTAGTTATTTACTTTTACTGCACAAGTAAAAATGTAACACAAGAAAAGCTAATTGCAATCATTACTTCATTGTATTTTTCATTTCTATAAACATTACAAGGTTTGGCATATTAACACTCTGTAAGTTTTACACAGTAACAGTGTGTGCGCTGTAACACTTACAGCGTGTAGTGATTTTTTTTCTTTTGAAAAGAGATTCCAACGGTTTCTTCTGAATGAATGCCACCCCCTACCCCTCCCCAACAACCCTTCCCTTCGAGAGTGCCACGTGTGCGCGGTTTGAATGTGTCCTTGGAGGAGGTTGGCGTCGGTCAGTCAGTCAGTGCAAGTGAGTAGTGACCGTTGGGGTTTGCGTGTTCTGCGTTAGTTATTCAAATATATTAATTGGGAGTGTTATGTGGTATTGATTGTATGTGTTAAGTGTGCCTAAGTGATTACTATGAATGGCGAAGTGCAACCAAGTTTCTTTGTGCCCGCGAATTACACTTATATGTGATATGAAGTACGGGAATAAACCTGTACAACATAAGGTTAGTGTTTGCATGCAGTGTTGTTGGACATTTATCTGAATCAAGTAGTACAAATTACAAGTATGAAGTACATCACGCGTATCCTGATTAAAGTGATTCGAAATCCATCATAATACAACGAAAAGGTCAGTCTTAATTCTTAAATATTATTTAGTAGCAGTTAGTTATAAGTACTTATTTTATGTTATTGCTATAGACGCAACATGCCTTTGATGTAGGAAGCAAGAAATTATTCTTATGTTACGCTTCACAAGCTCAAATTTACTTACAAAATCATCATCACAACGTTGGTTGCAAAAAGGCTAAATAAACTAAACATTACATTCCCTTGAACAGTGTTGAATTCAGAGTTTTGTCCCCGGGGGGGCTATTTCAAATCCCGGGGGTGTAGACATTGAGTGAGCGAAGGGGGGGGGGGGCAATTTTTCAAAACTACTGCTGCTTCCACATCACTTCAACTAACTAACTGTCCAAGTGTTCTGATACACAAACACTACTTAAAACACTATTTAAACAAAAATATATGTTCAACAAACCACTTGATGCCCAGAATTTGAGACGGAGTTTAGATAATCCTGGCCCTTCTCTGCTTTTTTCTGCTTGTTTCAGCTCTCTTTGTCACATACTTTTGTGACACACAGAAAAATGTATTTGCTTATTAAACCTTCAAAGCATTATTTCCGTGCCATTTCAAAATTAAGTAATATATAGAGCAATTGTAGCCAATTCATTCCCGGGGGGGCGAATGACAATTCCCGAGGGGGCTTCGCCCCCCCGGGATCATAGCTGAATTCAACAAAGCCCTTGAAGATAGACATACACAGAAAACCATGTATTGTAGCAATATTTATCTACCTACACTTTTTACCAAGAATGTCCGTTCCCTATGAAGGGAACTATCTCTATCATAGATGCTTCGAGTGTTGCATGTGTGCTCAATCTGCCGGACAGCCTGAAAGTGGACTAAAAATATTAGCATTTCGAACATAATAAGTGAAGTGGAACCAAGGCAAAGCGACCAAGCAAATTCAACATCGGTAAAATAACTATATAGTATATATAGACAAAAACGGCAAAACTACAATTATAACTTATTAATTATTAACTACAAGCAAGATCAATACAATAATTCATATTTATAATTATGTATTGTCTTAGAAGTATTCACGGTACAGGGTCATGTGACGTCGGCCGATTTCCCGCTTCTTACGACAGGCATTTGCATCCTGTACGATTTTGCGAATAATTTTGTAGATTTTATGAACTTTAGGTCCAAAATAAAAAAAAATAAAATTTAAAAAAAATGTTTTAATTACATAGTGTAAATTCAACAAAAATGTAACGCGTCACGCCGATGTAAAATCACGGCAGACTGAATGAAAAATAAACATTGTTCTGAGTATCAAAATATGATAGATTCTTATCCAAATATAACGTGGATATCCTGAGAAGTAATTTTCCAAATCTATTGGCATTAATTTTATAGTTTGACCTGCATTGTGAAACCGAAGGTACTATTGTAAATTCATGGTAAAACGGTCTGTGACGTCAAACGTTGGTAAACAACACATTTTATGAATTAATTTATCTAAGCTGTTGGAATTTACAACTGCTTTGTTTGTTGTTGTTTGTTATTGTTTGTTGTTGCTTGTTATTGTTTGTTGTCGATTGTTATTGTAAGTTGTTGATCTGGGCCCTAATCCACAAAGCAGAGTTAAATTTGGGAGTAGAGTTTATTTCACACTCGTTTTTAAGGTATCGTTACAAAATCTCGAAAGTGCAATTTCACGAAAGTGCAAAATGTCGAAAAATGACTAAGGTTGGAATTCATAGTCGGCTCCTACACCTAGGGGCGCCCATTGTTACCAAGGTAACAATTGTTTGCATGTTATTTCCCATAAACAAAACAAATCCATAGCAACAATGGGTGCCCCTAGGTGTAGGGGCCGACTATGAATTCCAACCTAACTCTCCGAAAGTGTGAAATGTCGAAAGTCCAAAATACCGAAAGTATAAAATGACGAACGAAATTTGTAAAATCACGAATAGTCAGAATAACGAAAGTGCAAAACACCGAATATCCAAATCTACGAATGTGCAATATCACGAAAGTCCAATTTCCCGAAAGTATAAATCGCCGAATGTCCAAATTACCGAAAGAGCTTATCGCTGAGTGTTCAATCTTCCGGAAGTGCATTTTTACGAATGTCATTTTTCTCAAATGTACAGAATCATGAAAGTACAAATTGTCGAAAGTGTAAATTTACGAAAGAACAGTCTCTCGAAAGTACATTCTTACGAAAGTGTAATTTCTCGAATGTGCAAAATCACGAAAGGACCCGCATGCGCACGCGCTCTTTTTTTACCACCTCATTCCTTTGGTCCCCTGGAGAGAAGCGGACCCCAATTCACCAACGTCTTAGCGGTTGCCTACCATCACGGGGTATAAGTCAAACACATCCTTCCAAAACACGATTTGTGCTACTGGCCTACGCAACCTCATAGTGTATCATCTTTAAAAATTAGTAAAATACTGACAATCTATCAGTTAACACTTGGCACCAGTTTTAAGGGTATGAAATACGCTACCATCTCGTAAAAAAAAAAAATTATTTCCATTTTTACGGCAAATATATTACACTTTTTAAAAAATCTCTTCACGAATAATACGTGTTTTATAATGTAGAATTGGTCTAAGAAGCACATAGCACAAACGAACAATAAGGTTTGTAGTTTTGATGAGTGCTAATCATTCGAACCCTAAGCGTTATATTTTTTTAATGAATTGTTCAGCTAAAATACAGAAATAGAATAATTACGTTTTTTATCGTGATGTGTTTGAAAATGAAGATTTAAGCTTTATTCATTCACTCAAAGCATAAATTTGGATTGATAATTTTAAGAAAATTCGTCAAGATGCCAACCTACAGAAAATTAATTAGGTACTGAAAAACAAAATTTGTTTATTTATTTAATTAAACTAAAACTTACAAGGATTTAAATGATGTTTCGCTACTAGGTTAACATCGACGGTACCAACACTTGACAATAGTCTCAAAATTGTTAGTTTATCCGCCATGTAATAAATAAATATTGTTTATTTACGGCAATAATTTCTTCATTTTTACAGTGTTCCACCGATATGGTTCGCATTTGCGGACTATTGCGGTTAGATGCACATAGTATGCACCACAAATAGCGTACGCAATTATACCTTTCTCACTATTATTTGGAATCTCGATAGCTGTCATAGAATGCCGTACGATGCCAACCTACAAAACATTAATTACTGAATAACATTGTTTATATTTATTTTATTTTATTAAAACTTACACACGGATATAATTGATATTTTACACGTAGGTCCATATCAATGGTACCAACACTTGACAATAGTTTCAAAATTGAAGCTTTAACCGCCATGTTATAAAAAACATTGTTTATTTACGGCAATAATTTTCTTCATTTTTACAGTGTTCCACCAACATGATTCGCATTTGCGGATCATTGAAGTTTGATGCACGAAGTATATGCAGGAGAAAAGCGTGCGCACTCAGACCTTTGTCACTATGTATTTGGAATTTGGTTAGCTATCATAGAATCGCTACAATGACGTGTTATGTTTTATGACTTTCACGGCAAACATGCAAAAGTTAACAACGAACTTTGTCGACAAATTAAAAAGCTTTTATTATTATCTAAATGCGGTTATTGTATGATTAAACAATATGACATTTTAGATATAGACTGTCTGTGTCTACATTATGGAACTAATAGTTTATGTATTAGAGCCTATTGAGTAGACCACGGTCGAATGAAATTATGCGGAAATCCATTGAAAATATAACTTGAAGGTTTTAAGTTATTTTAAGAAAACTTCTCAACGGATTTAAATAATATTTCGTGCAATTATTGGCAACATGTCTAGTAATAATATACACAAGGTGTAAGGTTGTAAGTTCAACCGCCATCTTGTTAAAAAAGATATGTTTATTATAAAGTTATATGATTTGCAAAAGATTTGTTTGATTTATTGAAAACAAAATCGCTCATCTGGCAACGTGGAGCGTTTTCCTAGTTAGTAACTTCTGAAATTCAATAACACAAGAGCACGTACTTTGAGACTAGGCTCTAGATTTGAAAAAGAAATTCGATGTGACGGTAGGCCTCCCATAGTTTATACATTTAAAATCGTGACATATAGCTTATCCCAGCAATTTCAACACTCATAACGAATCAGGAGACACGTTTGTATAAACTAGGAAAACGCTCTGTTTGACGCGTTGATAAGCGAGCGCGTCAATATCTACGAACTTTCTGGCGAAAAGTTTTCAATGCTAATACGAACAACAATTAACAACAATTCAAGAATGCGCATTGCAAAAATTTTTCTTATTTCCATGGCTATTATACTTTCCGACATTGTTGGATGCAGTGCAATATGCGTTGCTAAGAATTTTCGTGGTCATGTTTTCAACACGGTCCGCCACCGTTACTAACACTTATTGACAGCAATAGAAATGTAATTTCTGCCTCTTATACGTATCGGATCGCGTTTACATTAAAATATTCGTGACCGGACAAAAATTTACTATAAGATAGCCACCTCACATTTTGCCGTTACTGCGTTTTAGAAAAATATTTTCGAGTAACTTTCGTGTAACTTTGCCAATACTTATCAGATCGCCATTACATTAACATATTCGTGACCGAAAAAATCTGTAGAAAAATCTGGCTATCTCACATTTTGCCGCCATTTTGTTTCAGAAAAATATTTTGCAGTAACTATGGTGTAACTTTGTAACTTTTCGAACGATTTTGCCTCAAAACTATACACCTTCAATCCACATCAAGGCTTGTGGATGGTCCAAATTTCAAGTTGATCTGACTTTCCGTTCGACCGCTATCGACGGACATAAAAACAAAAAAAACAAAAAACAAAAAACAAAAAAAAAAAAAACAGAATGAAGTGCCATAAGAGTCAAGTGGAAACGCTCGCTTCGCTCGCTTAATTAGCTTACACAGGGTGCGAATTGACGGCTTGACAGAGGAGGGGAGGGGGGGGGGGGGGATGCCCAAGTATAGTATCTGCGTCGGTATAGTAAGGGGTCTGGGGCAAATCCCCAGCCACTGGAGACAAAAATTGTTTTCAGGAATTATTGCCCTCGAGTTTGCCTTAGAAGCGATTTGAGAGTCCATTAGTTTGGTTATTAATGTACAAACACTTCCTGGCTAGGAATATAATACGTGTAAATTGATACATTATTAATTATTGACGTTGCTAGATTAGCATTTGATATTATATGAAATGAGATGGTATCCAGAGGTGGGGATTTAGCCATCCCTGGCAGGAATACCTTTCACTAAAACAAAACCAGGTGACGTGGAGCGGTCCTGGATTAAAGCGAGTAACGTTTGCTGCCACCACTCACTCATATGACTGTGGGAGTGAGACCACAAATACACAACAATTAAGGAACATAATCAAAATGAGGCGTGAAGAGGTTCTTAAGCTACATAGTAACTTTGAAATGTAACTGAGATAAGCCTTGGCCATTTTATTGACAATAGACACATTGACAAATAGACACATTGATAAATAGACAAATTCAATTAATCTCCACAAATCATGAGATCACTCATGTCCAAAGCAATCACTTCAAACAAAAACAATGAGGAAAAACAATTTCCCATCAAAATCCACGAAACAACAACTATCAACGACACCACCAATATTGTGACCATAAAGTCACCAAATAGTAAAGTCAACGACAACAAAACATCTCGTTCAATCACATCGCATAACGACCTCAATATTCAATAATTGTGACCATAAAGTAACCGAATAAAAGTTTACATCCCAATTCCATAAGTCCATATCACATGACCCCAATAATTAAGCGAGCGAAGCGAGCGTTTCCACTTGACTCTTATGGCACTTCATTATGTTTTTTTTTGTTTGTTTGTTTGTTTGTTTTTTTTTTTTTTTTGTTTTTATGTCCGTCGATAGCGGTCGAACGGAAAGTCAGATCAACTTGAAATTTGGACCATCCACAAGCCTTGATGTGGATTGAAGGTGTATAGTTTTGAGGCAAAATCGTTCGAAAAGTTAACAAAGTTACACCATAGTTACTGCAAAATATTTTTCTGAAACAAAATGGCGGAAAAATGTGAGATAGCCAGATTTTTCTACAGATTTTTCCGGTCACGAATATGTTAATGTTATGGCGATCTGATAAGTATTGGCAAAGTTACACGAAAGTTACTCGAAAATATTTTTCTAAAACGCAGTAACGGCAAAATGTGAGGTGGCTATCTTATAGTAAATTTTTGTCCGGTCACGAATATTTTAATGTAAACGCGATCCGATACGTATTAGAGGCAGAAATTACATTTCTATTGCTGTCAATAAGTGTTAGTAACGGTGGCGGACCGTGTTGAAAACATGACCACGAAAATTCTTAGCAACGCATATTGCACTGCATCCAACAATGTCGGAAAGTATAATAGCCATGGAAATAAGAAAAATTTTTGCAATGCGCATTCTTGAATTGTTGTTAATTGTTGTTCGTATTAGCATTGAAAACTTTTCGCCAGAAAGTTCGTAGATATTGACGCGCTCGCTTATCAACGCGTCAAACAGAGCGTTTTCCTAGTCAAATAATCAATTATTGTGACCATAAAGTCACCGAATAAAAAGTTATCTCCATAACTGCATCTCAATTCCATACATCCACATCGTATGACATCAACAACCAATCATTGTGACCATAAAGTCACCAGAAATAAAGTTATCTCCATAACTGCATCTCAATCTCATACATCGACAACGCGATTATCCCCGCTACCTCGGGCGATAACCTTTAATTCAACCACACGCACAATTCACGTAAGAAACATCGATTCATCACCTCAGCCCGATAAAAAAAATACAATATCTAAATAATAAAGTAGTATACAAAATATACGGGCAAATATACAACACTCAAATTAGTACGTATATATAACAATAATAATTACTATCCTATTGCTAAGAATACAGTATAAACTAATCGTACGCCCCCCTAAACTAGCACAGCAAGGCGCTAAAGAAGGAACAAACGGTTGATCTACACAACGTATATACACTACAAGTACACTGCTGCATCCATCCAGGAATCGAACCGACGACCCGACGTTCCCCGTCCACACCTTCCAGGGGATCATAGACTGGCCCCAAGAGGCAGTCAGGGTGTAAACCCCTACATTCAGTGTACAACACACCCTTTCAGTGTGATCGTAGACAGTTCACTGCATTCCACACTACTACAATCCTCATTTGTATCTATAAAACTGTATATTTTTTGTATTTTTTTTTTTTAATACCATACAATCTTGCGGGATAAAATATACAATCAATCAACCAATGTTCCAACCATTCATGTTTCTGGCCACGGTAAACGCCATTCCTCAGGATCGTACCAAAGCTTTATTCTCGAAACATGAACGATATCCTCGGACCATTTATTATTTAACTTCAGTCTTATTCGATAGTTCAAGTCGGACAACTTTTCCAAAATAGGGAAAGAGCCCAACCACCTATGAATAAACTTTTCTACTTTTCCCACTTTGCGAATCGGGAAATAAACCTTTACATAATCACCCACCTCAAACTCAACATGCCTACGCCCTTTATAATATCTTAACTTCTGCTTACCCTGTTCGATCTGAATAACATCCAAAACTTTCTGCCTGGCTTCCTGAAGCATCGCTATACGTGCCGCACTATCAACTCCCAATTGTAGTTCCGGTTGGACACCTGCATCGATAGGAAGGGTGGGCTCCCTCCCGTAGACCAAATAAAACGGGGTACGTTTACTCGTAGCTTGTACCGAAACATTAAAGAAAAAAGTGCACAAAGCAACATATTCGTCCCAATTATCATGATGAGAATTAACCAAGAATGACAAGAGAGTGCCCAGAGTGCCGTTGAAGTGTTCGTCCAAGCCATTCGTGCTAGGTCTGTACGAAGAGGTGTACATAAAGCGAACCCCCAACCCGCGTACAATTTCTGAAACAAGACTTCCCCGAATAACTGCTCCCCTATCACTCAAAATCATTCTCGGACACGAGTGTTGACAGATGACGTGTTCAACAATGAAGTTTGCGACATCATTAGCGCCCCCCGAGGGAATAGCTTTAGCTATGGCCCACTTCGTAGCGTAATCAGTTGCTGTTACAATATACTTCATGTGGGTTTTAGTGAGCTTGAGAGGACCCAGAATATCCACCCCGATCATATCAAATGGATTTCCTACTGGAATTGATTGCAGCAACCCTGCTGGTTTAAGTTTAGGACCTTTCTTCGACTGGCAATCACCACAACTTTTCACATACCTCGCCACCTCTGTACACATACCATCCCAATAAAACCGTGTTTTCAACTTGGCATATGTTTTCATAAACCCAAGATGACTACCCCCTCCAGGACTGTCGTGGCAATCATACATCACCTCAACCTTAAGATAGTCTGGAACAACAAGCAACTTAGTAGGTTCGTTCGGGACAAAGTTTTTCTTGAAAAGCGCCCCATTTTCCAGAACGTAACGTCGTGATTGACGTTGGACCCTAGAAAAAGCCTGATCAGGATTCAATATGGCGTTCATCAACTCAGCAAGCCTAGGATCTTGTTTTTGAGCGTTAGCCATTTCCTCCACTTGAATAGGCAACGTCATAATTTCCATTTCTCCCTCTATATCCCCTGGCTCAGGGCCATCTTTAGGTAACAACCGTGACATACAGTCCGCATCCAGGTGTTGTTTGCCAGACTTATACGCGATTTCCATGTCATAGTCCATCAAAAAGATAGTCCACCTAGCTAAACGACCACTTCTTGCACTGCTTTTACGCAAGTAGCACAGTCCACAATGGTCTGTGACGAGTTGGAACCGCCCTCTACCATATATGAAATGACGAAACTGCTTAAGGGCATAGACGACCCCCAATAATTCGAGTTCGGAGACCCCATAGTTCGCTTCTGCGGACGTAACACGGCGCGAGCTATAACCGATCGCGCGCTATTCCGAATCAAATTGCTGCAGAATAATTGCGCCCAACCCCTCTCTAGATGCATCTGTCCTGATTTGAGTAGGAGCATCGCCTGGATAGTGCCTTAACACGGGGGCTGAGACCAACTTTGATTGTAAAGTTCTGAAGGCCGTCTCTTGTTCACCATTCCAAGCAAATCGAACATTTTTCTTCGTTAAGGCCGTTAGGGGCGCACAAATACGGGCATAGTCCTTTATAAACTTCCTGTAATATGAAGTTAGTCCAAAGAAAGATCGTACTTGTTTCAATGTGGTAGGTACTGGAAAATCTAAAACTGCCTGGACCGTGTCTGGGTTAGGAGAAACCCCCATAGCATTAACCACGTGCCCCATAATCGGAATTTCCCCAAATCCGAAAGAACACTTTTCCAGATTCAACGTCATGTTAGCATTCCTGAATCTCTCAAGCACCATCCTAAGTCTGTTTAAATGGTCATCAAAGCTCTCGCCCGGGACTAAGATGTCATCAAGATATACTAGACAATGAGTATATAAGATACCCCTTAGAACTTTATCCATTGCGCTCTGGAATAGGGCTGGCGCCGTAGAGATTCCGAATGGCAGTCGCTCAAACGAGAACAAACCCACACTGGTAGAGAAACTACATATATCCTTAGCACGAGGCGTAAGCCCCAGCTGCCAAAATCCTGACTGAAGATCTAGGGAGGTGAATACCGTACAGCCATTAAGACAGGCTAACAGACTGTCAGCATTAGCACTAGGGTAACTATAACCCTTAATTTGTAAATTGACCTTCCTGAAATCCACCACCAGTCTAAGGTTGGAATTTATAGTCGGCCCCTACACCTAGGGGCACCCATTGTTGCTATGGATTTGTTTTGTTTATGGGAAATAACATGGAAACAATTGTTACCTTAGCAACAATGGGCGCCCCTAGGTGTAGGGGCCGACTATGAATTCCCACCTTAGTTTACCATTCTTCTTCTTCACCAAGCATATTCGATTCGCCCACTCAGACATGGAGGGATAGATGATACCAGCTTTAAGCATATCATTAATATGATCAACAAATGCCTCCCTCTCTCCCGCACTCACACGATAGGGCTGGGCTGGGATCTTTCAATTCAATATCACAATCTCCAATATTAGCCCTTCCAATCAACATCGACGACCAGGCAAAAACATCATGAAATGACGTCAACAATTCTAACAACTTGTCACGTTAAATGACCGGCATGTCCTTTTTTATATTAAGAGAAGCAATATCAGCAAGAACATTCGTTGAGATAACCGAGTTCGTTTATCAACGGCCTTCATCGTCAGCATATCGGTGTCACTCGTCTCCAGCCTGTCTACGCTCGTTATCTGTTGAGGCAAAATGGCCGCTACACTCGCATCATATGAGTGCGAGACCTCGTTCACAACCCCACTATCCATAGCAACTAATTCTACATCTTCAACTTCTCCTTACACAGAGTTCTTGTACACACAGACAGAGAAAGAAGAAAAATTAGCCACCGGCAAGACTCCACACACATTGTTAAAGACAGCATCATTGGGAGAATAATCAACCCCTTACGTTCCATCTAAGTCACTGTAACATATATGGAAGGCGGATAGGGTTGGATCTAGGAAGCTTGGTAAAAAGAAGAAGTGGTTGTAGAAAAGAAAGATTGTTGGGTATTGTTGAGAGATGTTACTATGGTTGAGAAAAATAACAAGATAAAAAAACTTAGTGTTGTTTAAAAAGGTGTCAGTGGAGGACTGGTTTTTGTGTGTGTGACGCCCACGACAGCTGCTTCGGGACGTCGAAACAGGCCTGTTTCGAAGTGCGACGGTTGTTCGTGAGGTAAACATCAAGCCATCAAACGAGTAAGTAATGTAATATCGACTGAGCTAGTTATATAAAATAATAATTTGTCTACTTGAGATACCGGGCTAGACAGTAGTTGACAATTTGGCGCCCAACGTGGGGCTCGGTCTACTACAACGACCGAGATGGTAGATGTCTGTCCATAGGCTTAGATCAATATTAGGCTAGAGAAGTTTGTCTAGGGAAAGTGTTACCAAATTTTAGTTAAATCGGCAGATCAGATTCGAGATTGTCCATAGGTTGATACGTATGATTGTGTGAATGTATGAATAGACTAGTGGAGGTTCAAGAAAATTTGGAGTAGCAAAGAGTGGTTAAAGTATGGAGAGGGAGCTTGATGATATTGAAGGAAGTGAATATGAGGGGTTAAGAGTGGAGAGGGAGCTTGACGATATTGAAGGGAGCTTGATGATGGATGGACCAGATGAGGATGGAGATATCAAGAGCATGATAAGGAATTTAATGAGGATGCAAGTAGGTGTGACAGCCAAGATCACGGAGATGAAGAAAGGGCAAGATGAACAAGCTAGGGCTTTGGAAGAAATGAAGAAAGGGCAGGATGAGCAAGCTAGGGCTTTGGAAGAGATGCAGAGGGATATGGTTAAACAAGTGGACTTAGAGAAGATGAGGAAAGAAATGACCACGGAGATGAGTATGATAAAGTATAGTTTGGGAAAACAGGTAGATAAACAAGTTAAAGAAGTTAAGAAGGAGCTAGAGGTCCGTATGGACAAGGAAATTAAAGGAGTGATTAGTCGAATTGATGAAAACGGACAACAATATACTGAAAAGATTGAAGAGTTATCTGAGGTGGTTACTAGGCTAGAACACGATGGATCCACACAAGTAGAAAGTGGAATCAAACTTTTTAGTTTGATCAATGGACTTCAAGATCAGGTGACGGAAGTCAGAGGAGTCATGAGTAAATCGAACCTAGCTGGTTCCTTTTCAGGCCATGAAGTCGTATGGGAGCGTGAAAGGTACGTGAGTGATAAATTAGCGAGTGAGCAGGTTCAATTTAACAATTCGACGAATGGCTTACATCCGGTAGAGTTCATGACGATTTTGGAAAGCAGGTTTGATATGTACGAGGTACCGAAAGAGTCCAGATTAAGTCTCGCTGTACAGAGTTGTGTAGGTTCAGTCAAGGAATGGCTGAGGGAAAATGATTTCAGAACGTATGAGCAATTCAGACACGACTTCTTAGGAAAATATTGGAACCAGTTTGAGCAAAACAGGTTAATGAAACAGATTTACAATGGGTTGTATTCTCCTTCCGGTTTCTCGTCGATGTCGGGATACTTCAAACGTCTTATGCGACAAGCCAAATACCTTGCATGTCCGATACCGGAACCTGTGTTGGTGAGGCAGTTAATAAGCCATTTCAGGGAAGAGGTCAAAGTGGTACTCCTACAGGCTGAGGGAACGGCAGGTCAGATCTTGAACATATTAACAAATCTAGAAGGGGAAAACATATCATTTATGGCAAGTCAACGTGATGGCAACTACGGCAACAGGGATAATAACTATGGGAACTGGCGTAACCACAACAATAGTTACAACAATACAAGAGAACGAAATACCGTTAAACGCGATGGGCCATCAACCAGTAGTGGACAAAACTCTTCCGGAAGTTTAAACAAGTAGGGGCTGAGGAAGTTAGCGGGAATCAGCAGCCTTTATTACAAGAACCCGCGAAACAAGTTAATACGGTGTTTCAGAAACCGAGTGAATTTCTAATTGAAGATGACGAGGAAACTATTAATTGTGAAAAAGAAGTACCGATGTGCCCTGTTTTACAAGTTATTTTAGAAGGTGTTAAAGTGGATGCCCTGTTAGATTCAGGAGGGGAGGTGTCATGTATGTCGGAAGAATTCTACGAGGAATTGGTTAGTAAGGGAGTGCATATTGTTTCTTTGCCCGTGGTTGGAATAAACGTGATAGGAGCAACAAGTAAGAGAAGTAAGCGTGTGACAAAACAGGTTTTGGTGGATGTAAACATTGGATCAATTGAGACAAAAGTGATGTGTTTAGTCGTGGCGAACCTTGTAAGGGAAGTAATATTGGGTATTGATTGGCTAACTGAGAACTCGGTGAGTGTGGATTTCAAGTACAAGAGGGTTCAAGTAAAGGGACAATGTATCGATCCACAATTAATAACTATGCACAGAAATAACATTACTGAAGACAGAAACCTAAGCACTGTTTGTCAATTAAATCCGTCAGACCAAATTGGAATTACTATTAATGAACCAACTTATGAATCTATTAATGTTGAGATAGGACAGGCTAAGTTACAAGGTATAATTGAAAATTTGAATTTGGAATCCTATCAAAAAATTGAATTACATGATGTATTGTTCAAGTATCAAGAATTGTTTAAAGACACTCCGGGAAGGATTAAGGGATTTGAATGCGAACTTAAATTAAAAAATGATGAAGGTTATTTTGAAAGGAATTATCCGATACCATATGCTCATAAGGAGGCAGTTAACAAACAAATTGAGAGTATGCTTGAATGTCGGGTAATAGAAAGATCTACCAGTCCTTACATTAATCCGATGGTTGTGGTGATGAAAAAAGGGGGGGCAGTACGATTGTGTTTAGATGCGAGACATTTAAATAAGCGATTAATTCCCGAGTACGAAAGCCCTTGTCCGCCACAAGAATTGCTACAGAGTTTCGGAGAATTTAAATGGTTAACCAACTTGGATATGGTTGCATCGTATTGGCAAGTACCATTGGCCAAGAAAAGTAGGCCATTTACTGCGTTTAAGCACAATCAGAATGTTTACTGTTTTACTGTTCTACCATTTGGACTAAATGTGTCCGTGGCGGTCTTCATACGGGCAATGAACCAGGTGTTGGGTTGCGATATCGATCACTTTTGTAAAGCTTATGTCGATGATTTACTCATTTACTCGCGTACATTCGAAGAGCACCTTGAACATATACGAATTATACTATCTAGATTGGCAGAAGCGGGAATAACGATTAATCTAGCAAAATCGAAGTTTTTCCAGAGCACTGTTCCATTTTTAGGACACATATTGAGTAAGGGAGGATTGAGCCCTGATCCCCGTAAATTGGAAATTATATATGACTGGCCCAGACCAAGAAATACGCGTCAACTTAAAGGCTTTCTTGGACTTTGCAGTTTCTACCGTATTTATGCAGCAACATATGCGAAGGTTACTGTACCATTACAGGGGTTAATTAAGAAGGGAGTGAGTTGGAAATGGACAGATGAACATGAAGATGCGTTCAACAAAGTAAAATCTCTTTTTATTGCAAATGTACAGTTAAAATTTCCAGACTACAATAAGCCATTCTATTTACAATGCGACGCAAGTGATATAGGATTGGGCGCTCATTTATATCAGTTGGATAATGAAGGGCACGAAATGGTGATTTGTATGGCGTCACGATTGCTCCAAGGAAGTGAAGTTCATTTTACGGTATCCGAGAAGGAATTATTGGCAATTGTATGGTCGCTGATGAAATTTCGAATTTTCATATTGGGTGTGGACCTTACTATTATTACCGATCACAAGGCACTTACGTTTTTAATGCAAAGTAGACTTCTATCAAGCAGACTTACGAGATGGATTTTATTAATTCAACAGTTTAAATTTAACATTGTTCACTGTCCAGGACGGGATAATAAAGTAGCTGACATTCTCAGTAGATTCCCAACAAAATTGAATGGTGATATGGTTGATATGCGAAACACCGACCGTGAAGTACTAATCGCGCCTATTGTTCAGAGCATTCGTCCTGACTTAAAGAAAAAATTGAACAATATCGATAAATATCAAAGGGAGGATGATCACTTTGGCGAAATAATGACAAGGTTGGATATTGAAGACAATGATAGGGAGGTGAAATTTAAGATTCAAAATAAAAAATTATATCACCGGACAGGAGATAATTGCCCTTGGAAATTGTGCTTACCGAAATCGCTAATAAAAGAAGTCGTTGATAGTGTTCATGTTGAGTTGGGACATTTTGGGGCGAGAAAATGTATCGTTGCATTACGAGAATATTTCCAATTTAAACACTTAGAGAGAATGGTGAGAAAGATTGTGGGTACGTGTGAAGTATGTCAAAGAACAAAACACCCTAATCGTATCGCACACGGCACGTACACACCAATTATACCAACGAATTTGGGACAATTAGTGTCAGTTGATATTTTCGGACCATTGCCAAAAGGACAAAGAGGGATGAGATATGTTTTTGTGTTTCTGGATGTGTTCTCTAAATTGGTCACCCTGTACCCACTTGTTCGACAGACGGCACTTGCAGTTACAAACAAGGTTAAACTATACATAGCAACGGTTCAAAAGCCTAGTAGCATCTTATCAGACCACGGGACTCAATTCACTTCACGTGAGTGGAATGAAGCGTTGGAAGAGAGGGGAGTGAAGGCGTACTTGAGTTCGATACGACACCCGGCATCGAACCCAGTTGAGAGAGTTATGAGAGAGATAGGGAGAATACTTAGAGTGTACTGTTCGAAAAATCATGCTAGTTGGGTGAAATGGATTCCACAAGTTGAAGATTGGTTGAATTCAACATATCACGAAAGTACCGGATACTCACCAACGGAGCTTCATTTTAATGAGAAATATAAACCTAGTGTGGCTTCATGTTTAAAACTTACCCAAGAAGGTTGTACGGATGTACCGAAAAATACAAAAATCATGTTGGCAAGAGAGAGGCTCTTGAATAAGGCGGAGAGCAGGAAGGTACGTCATGAAAATAAATTTCCAGACAAAACTGTCTTCCAGGTGGGCGATAAAGTTTTATTAAAGTCGTTACATGTCTCCAATTTATCGGCCAAGGAGTGTAAAAATTTTTTTGATATTTATGAAGGTCCATATGATATAGCCGCAATTGCAGGTGCCAATGCATATGAATTGGTTACTACTCAAGGCGTATCGAAGGGAGTTTTTAATATTGTTAATTTGAAACCGTACAAAATGTTTATGGAATAACATTGTTCTGTATGTGTTGGTGGATTTCATGTTGATAGTAATGTGGTTAAATGTTTGTTTCGTTGCTGTAGTGTGATCGGCCGACATTTTGTCTTGGGTTCGATGTTATTTTGGTTGCCATAGGTATGTTTTTTTACCATTTTTGTGGAAAGCAATACAAATTGCGACAAAAAATTAAAAAAACATGGGGGGTAATTGTCGTAATAGCGTTGTCGTAAAATTGTCGTAATAGCGTTGTCATAATAGGGTTGTCATAATGTTGTCGAGAAGTTGATGATACCAGTGGTATAAATAATTTAAAAAAAAAAAGATTTTTTTTTATTCACTGAGTGGTGGTTTTTTTTTGTCAAAAGGAATGTGGTGGGTCACATTGCCTGTGATACATTATCTGCAATATGCAGAAGAAAAAAAAAAGAATTTTTTAAATTCACTGGGTGGATTTTTTTTGTCTAAAGGATTGTTGCATAATATAGTAAGTCAGACATTGTTGGGAATTACAGAGTGGCATTGTTGAGGTATTGTCAAACTTTGACCATAGTTGGAGTGTTGATGAGGTAGTCAGTATGAATGGAGGATATATTCGTTTAGGGGATGGTCATTTGGGGTATAATTATTTCTATATTTATCGTTAAAAGGACAAATATAAGAAATAGGGGGGTAATTGTAACATATATGGAAGGCGGATAGGGTTGGATCTAGGAAGCTTGGTAAAAAGAAGAAGTGGTTGTAGAAAAGAAAGATTGTTGGGTATTGTTGAGAGATGTTACTATGGTTGAGAAAAATAACAAGATAAAAAAACTTAGTGTTGTTTAAAAAGGTGTCAGTGGAGGACTGGTTTTTGTGTGTGTGACGCCCACGACAGCTGCTTCGGGACGTCGAAACAGGCCTGTTTCGAAGTGCGACGGTTGTTCGTGAGGTAAACATCAAGCCATCAAACGAGTAAGTAATGTAATATCGACTGAGCTAGTTATATAAAATAATAATTTGTCTACTTGAGATACCGGGCTAGACAGTAGTTGACATCACCCTAGGTTCAAAGACTCCGACCTCATACGGAAGACCTTCTTCTACTGTGAATTCTATCCAACCCATCATGCCTGGACCTATAACAACTTCTCTGGAAGCTTTCAACAGCAAGGGCTCAGTCTCCGTGAGATCTATAGAGAATAAGTAATGGTCCGACTCCCCCTCCCCTGAAGAGGAAAGTAGTGGAGCCTGATCGACAACGTTCGGTATATCCAATCCAGTAAATTTAACAGTCACGTCAACATCCATTCCGTGCAAGGAAACGGTACCATTACAATAATCTATAACAACCTTATATGTTACACAAAATTCACATCCAAGTAAACATTTAACGGACAGTTCTTCGACCACAATAAAGTCCATAGGGAAGGCAGTTCCTTTTATCACCAAACCAATTCCACAGACGCGACCGACCACCCTTAAAATTGAGTTATCTGCCGTACGTAACAACAACCCGTCCACCGTGCTTAATTCCAAATGCCAGACCAAATCCGCGCTAATGCAGGATACCCCCACCCCCGAATCCACTAGGGAGGAAAAGACTTCCTCTCCCAGACTCACAGGAATCCTCAAAACCAATTCCACAGACGCGACCGACCACCCTTAAAATTGGGTTATCTGCCGTACGTAACAACAACCCGTCCACCGTGCTTAACTCCAAATGCCGGACCAAATCCGCGCTAATGCAGGATACCCCCACCCCCGAATCCACTAGGGAGGAAAAGACTTCCTCTCTCAGACTCACAGGAATCCTCAAAGATCCCCACGTACAGTTCACCATAACATCAACTATTTGAGTAGCCAAGTCCATCCCCCCATCAGGAACAATAACGTCCTCTGCCATTCCCTGAGCACTATTTACATCCCCTTGATAATCAACAACTTCTTCCTCTACAGGAACCTCTGGTACGACAACATCAACAGACTTCTGTAATATCATAGCCATAATTTCCGGAATACGCCGCAAAACTTTTGCTCTATGCCGGACAGCCGCTCTCCTTATAAAACCTTTCTGCCTTTTGTGTCCCACACGAAAACATGCGAAACACATACCCTTAAAACTAAACTCTTGAACATTCCTTCCATCCTCAACCATAGAGACTCTATCGTCTAACACCGGAGACGTCTTGCATCCCGGCGAGTAAATCAGTTTCCCGTAGTAGGGGTGGACGTTGAGGGTTGCTGCTCGGGCTGTGACCCACCGACCGGTCCATTCCCTGCCTACAGAGCCTTCAATTGCAGGAAATCCCTCATAAAATCCCAGGCTTCTTACAGAAATAATACACTCCTCATCCATCTACCCCACGTTGATTACCACGTGCATACCCACGCTGATAACCCCCATAACCGTGAAACATCCCTTGTTGCTGTTGTGGTTGCTGTTGTTGCCGCTGCTGATATGGCTGCTGTTGTTGTTGCCAACAACACCCACACTGTTGACCACCCCCCCATCACTGGTTGAGACTCAGAGAACCCCTGCTACTCACGAGCGCCCTTCTGCTGCATAAGGCCAGTCTGCACCTTCTCCAACGACTCCACTTTTGCCACCAAGGCTGTCATCGCTTTTACCAACTCTGCAACAGCGCCATTTCCTGCCAACACAGGTCTACTCGACGTCCCCCGCCCCCTTGGATGCTCAACGTGGACAGGCGCAACCACCGGCTGCTTGTTCCCCCACTCGGCTGCACTCTTCCTGAACTCTACCACATCCCCAAGCTCATCTAACAGCTTATCCACATTAACAAAAGTCATGTGTCGTATCGCCTCTGCCAAACCGGGCGCAACCCCCCAATAACCCATTGGACCCGTTCTCCGTTGGACATCGCAGGGTTCACTTTATCCATTAACTTAACCCTGGCAAAGGCGTAGTCTTACACACTCTCACCCAGGCGTTGAAGACGACCACACAACAACCCCATCCAATACTGGAAGTCCCCCTTCTTGACCCCCCAAGTCTTGATGAAATGGGCCTTCAAATCCGACCACAGCAATGGTTGCACAGACCCGTCTGCTAGCACAGGAGCTTCTGCCAACCTTCTAGCATCCAACGCCGAATACCAATCTGCCTGCCCCCCTGACAAGTAGGACGGCAAAGCCTTCAATTTTTTGTCATCCGACCACGAGTTCACATCACCAGCCCTATAAAAATCTGCAATCCATAATTCCGCGTCATCCTCACCTGGCCGAAACTTATTTAAACGCACAAATCCGCCCCCACCGCCCTGTGGCTGAGCCATTCTAGAAGTAATATGCTCCTCAACCCTCAAGTCTGCCTCGTCTTCAGAACTGTCCTCAGGAAGGGGTGTCAATAACGCTTCATCCGTTCGATCCCCACTGTCAAGTCTTTGCTGACCATGACACCACTCTAACAACCTTTCCGTACGAGAAAGCCTTTCGCTAGTATTAGGCACGCCCAAATTACGAAGAGACGCCCGCAACGCACGATCAGATGGAACCCTACTCATAAGTGAAAAAACCGGCAGCAAGACAAACTAACCCAGCCTACAATACAACCCCGTAGAAGAACAACCCACCTCTGTGACAACCTCATCACACAACTTGCCTATCCTTGCAAAAACACAGAGTACATAGTAACCCACGCAACCTCGGAACACAGTCCGAAACATCAAAACACTAACACACGTAACCCGATCCAATAATCAAAAAATAAAATTTACACCTGCCATAATCCATAATACCTATGTTATTACAATTCCCATACAAAACCGGCGACCTCCACCATGTGAAGAAATGGGGTAGACTGAGCCCCAAGGCAGATGTTGTTGCCTTGATTGGCTTGGGGAGCGTAGCTGATGTTAAGCTAAGAGGCCCAGTTTCCCCCCAATCTTGACCACGATCGATATGTTTGTAGGGTCATGGATCGATGCAGGGTAACACCATTCATAAACCGAATTCAATAACGAAGGTTACGTATATTTTTCCTTAAATTTCTACCCTATTCGGTCATTCTTTAAACTGTTGCATTGAGTGTTTGGCGTGCGTGGGTTCGACTTAATTTTAAGAAACACAATGTTCTAGAACGTCATCCTACCCTTTATAACGGCATGGTACAGCGACCCGGCCAATCCACTGGTCCTGGCTCGCCCCTCGTTCGAATCCCGGTATCGTTCTTGTTGTCTTCCTTCTACTTCTCTCTTCCGCTCTTGTCTGCTTAATCCTTTTCCATGCGTGGTCACTCACTCCTCAAACCCCGGTTGATGTTTATTCCTCCAAGTCAACACGTGAACTCCCCGAGCCGGCCAATCCTCCTCCCGCACTTCGACACTCCTGACGTCATTGCTATCCTTCCCCACCAAGCCATAGATTTAGTTGGAAAAGTCCATTCGTAATTTGGGTGTGCCTAATACTAGCGAAAGGCTTTCTCCTACGGAAAGGTTGTAAGAGTGGTGTCATCGTCAGCAAAGACTCGACAGTGGGAATCTAACAGATGAGGCGTTATTGACACCCCTTTCTGAGGACAGTTCTGAAGACGAGGCAGACTTGAGGGTTGAGGAGCATATTACCTCTAGAATGGCTCAGCCACAGGGCGATGGGGGCGAATTTGTGCATTAAGATAAGTTTCGGCCAGGTGAGGATGATGCGGAATTATGGATTGCAGATTTTGATAGAGCTGGTGATGTGAACTCGTAGTCGGATGACAAAAAATTGAAGGCTTTGCCGTCCTACTTGTCAGGGGGGCAGGCAGATTGGTATTTGGCATTGGATGCTAGAAGGTTGGCGGAAGCTCCTGTGCTAGCACCTCATACGGAAGACATCCTTCTACTGTGAATTCTATCGGACCTATCATGCCTGGACCAATAACAACTTCGTTGGAAGCTTACAGCAAGGGCTCAGTTTCCGTGAGATCTATAGAGAATAAGTAATTATCCGACTCCCCCTCCCCTGAAGAGGAAAGTAGTGGAGCCTGATCGACAACGTTCGGTAAATTTAACAGTCACGTCAACATCCATTCCGTGCATGGACATGGTACCATTACAATAATCTATAACAACCTTATATGTTACACAAAAATCACATCCAAGTAAACATTTAACGGACAGTCCTTCGACCACAATAAAGTCCATAGCGAAGGCAGTTCCTGCTATCACCAAATCAATTCCACAGACGCGACCAACCACCCTTAAAATTGAGTTGTCTGCCGTACGTAACAACAACCCGTCCACCGGGCCTAACTCCAAATGCCGGACCAAATCCGCGCTAATGCAGGATACCCCCGCCCCCGAATCCACTAGGGAGGAAAAGACTGTTGGAATGTAATCTTGACCATGTTAGTTTTAAGTTCCCGGGTTGGCAGCATCACTGCCTTCTATGTCTATAACTGTGTTCTTTGTACTACTGTTTTATGTTTAAATAAAATGTTCCAATAATGGATTCTCAAAACCTAGTCTGGTTGTCTATTTTATCTCTATATATTTCTTAATTACTTTAAGAAACAACAGGTTATGGGCCCAGGACCTCAATTATAGAAATCAGTGTTTCCTGCGGCGTATTTAGGGATATAAATATTGTACGTGCGACGTGTTTGGGAAATATTATTTTAAATTTCTTCGTACCACGTGTGAACATGGACGAGTCGAAGGTGATTTATTCCATGTCGACCCCTGGAATTAAGAAGTTGAAAGGGGCAACGAACTATGCCAGCTGGAAGTTTGATATGAAAATGGCACTAAAATACGATGGCCTGTGCATTTGTGTGGAACCACGTTCAACGAATTCAGACTCTACTGCTGTGGACGTCGACAAAGATGAGAGGGCGCTCGTCAAGATCGCCATGTACCTAGAAGCGGCTCCAAAGCTTCATATAAGGACGGCTATGACGGCAAAAGCAGCATGGGACGCCCTGGCGAAACAGTACGAGGAAAAAAGCACGAATAGAAGAATCTTCCTACTGGACCAGCTATTTGATTTGAAGCTGGAAGGGTGTTGCGGCATGGAAGACTACATTTCCAAGTTTCTGGAGCTCAATGCTCAACTCACAGACATTGGTAAGGATGTAGATGACGAAATGAAGGCTTGTTTACTGTTGAGGGGTTTACCTGAATCGTATAGGGCATTTAGGATGGCTGTAGAAAGTGCTGACAAGTTAGAATATGACAAAGTACTAAAGAAACAACATGTGGTCCTATGAATGTTCAGTCCTTGCAAGGCAATTCTTACATGCTTATTTTTGTGGATGATTATACTAGAATGACCTTTGGATACTATATCAAATCAAAGGATCAGGTCATTAAATATGTTTTTAGAATTTAAGACCTTAGTTGAGAATCAGACTAACCTTACTATCAAAACTGTTAGATCTGATGAGGGTGGTGAGTATGTAAATCAGAAACTTACAGAAATGTTTACGAAGTTTGGGATAAGACACCAAATTACTACTCGCTACAGTCCTGAACAAAATGGAGTAGCTGAACGTGCAAATAGAACTATTATTGAAAAGGCAAGGAGCATGCTTAGTGATTCCAAGTTGAGTAAAGGGTACTGGCAGTATGCTGTGGAGGTAGCTATCTACTTAAAGAATAGAAGTCCAACCAAAGCTGTTTTTGGGGCCACACCATTTGAAAAGTGGACTGGGTCAAAAGTGGATCTCCGTAATCTCATAGTGTTTGGTTGTATTGGATATGTACATGTGCCTAAAGAGAGGAGAACTAAACTAGACTTTAAAGGTGTACCTCATGTTTTTGTAGGTTACAGATAGGACACCAAGGGGTACAAAATGATTGACCCTGAGAGCCCTCGCAGAATAATTTATTCTAGGGATGTCACCTTCTTTGAGAATATGTTTCGGGAGGGGCTCGGAGAAAATACTGATGGTGACTATTTACCAGTCATTGTAACTGAAATAACTAATCACCATATCAGACCTGAATCTGAGGATAGTTCTAAAACAACGGACGAGGTTTTCACACTCAGTAGTGAAAACATTGAAACCGATGATGAATGTGAGGTAAAAATGTTTGGATCTGCTGAATCTGAAAATTAGCAGGAACCTATTGAAATAGATGAAGGGCATAAGTACCCTGTTCGTTGTAGAAAACCCAAGGAGTTTCCCGACTATGTCACATATCTAACGTTATGTGAAGATCAGGAACCAGAAAGTGTCGAGGAGGCAATGAAAAGTCCACACAAAAATCTGTGGAAACTTGCAATGGATGACGAGTATGAGTCAATCCTAAAAAATAATACATGGACCCTTGTTGATTTACCCCAAAACAAAAATATTGTACAGTGTAAATGGGTATTTAAAATAAAGAAAGATTGTAATTGAAGAGTTGTCAAATACAAAGCTCGTTTAGTAGCTAAAGGCTTTACTCAAAAATTTGGAATTGGCTATGAGGAGACATTCTCACCAGTTGTAAGGTTTGACAGCCTAAGGGTGTTGTTTGCTTTAGCTGTAAAATATGATTTATCTATAGATCATTTGGATGTACTTGTGCATTTCTCAATGGTGACTTAAATGAAGAAATATATGTGTCAACCTGAGGGTTTCATACAAGAAGGCTCTGAGGGTAAAGTATGTAAATTAAATAAGGCAATCTATGGCTTTATGGTATTTAAAAGATATAATTTAAATGAAACCAAATTTATTGTCATGTATGTTTCTCAGCCCCTGGTTACAAACTGAATAGCCAAACATTGATTTTTTCTTCTTTGATTGTTGCGGACCCACCGCCTGGCAATCCGCCACAGTACCTCCCCCCAGTATCGGAGGGTTGTGACGATACGGAGAAGTGTGGACCAGCTGGGCGGGAAAGTGAACGCGCTTGACGGATGTTTTTGCATTTGACGGAGCGGTGGGTGTACCGATGATGGTGGTTGATGAGGGTGTGATGTTGTTGTTGTTGTTGTTGTTGTTGTTGTTGTTGTTGTTGTTGTTGTTGTTGTTGTTGTTGTTGTTGTTGTTGTTGTTGTTGTTGTTGTTGTAGTTGGCTGCAATAGGCAATACGTTGCCAGGAAAAGTGTGGCCTGGCGTCGGTTTGGAAGGTGCGTTGACAGCCAAGATGCTGTCTGCATCCACATATGCAGGTTTGAGCCGGTCGATGGAGACCACTACACTCTTGCCGGCACGGTGGATGGTGAAAAATTTATCTTTGCGCGAAATGACTTCGTATGGGCCATCATACGGTTGTTGAAGAGGAGTACGGACCGCATCATGACGCACGAATACATGCGAGCAGGTTGCAAGATCTCGAAAAACGAAAACCGCGTGTTGGCCGTGGTGAGATGGTTGAACCGGACGCAACTGTGAAAGGCGACGTCGAAGGCGATCAACGTATGCTGATGTGGATTCTGGCGTCGCTGGAGGGGGCGAGAGATATTCGCCCGGTAGACGGAGTGTTGTGCCGTAAACGAGCTCAGCGGGGGTGGCCTTGAGGTCCTCCTTCCATGAGGCACGGATGCCGAGCATAACCCATGGCAAAGCGTCCGTCCAGCGGTCATCTCCGTGGCATCGAAGTGCTGCCTTCAGCTGACGATGAAGTCGTTCCACCATACCGTTGGATTGAGGGTGGTAGGCTGCGGTCCGGAGGTGAGTCATGCCAGTAATGTTACTGAGTGCACGGAAGAGGTGGGACTCGAATTGGCGGCCCAAGTCCGTTGTAACCTTAAGCGGTGTCCCGAACCGTGAGATCCAACCTGTGACGAGTGCGGTAGCCACGGTCTCGGCAGTGATATCGGAAAGCGGTATGGCTTCCGCCCACCTCGTGAAACGGTCCACGCAAGTGAGGAGATATCGGAAACCATCGGAAATTGGTAGAGGCCCGACCAAGTCGAGGTGGATGTGTTCGAACCTGGTGGCAGTTGCAGGAAAACGTGCAAGCGGTGCTGTGGTGTGACGCGTAACTTTGGAACGCTGACACGTGATACAGGCGCGGGCCCAGTCACGGCAATCTTTATTTATAGAGGGCCATACAAAACGTTGAGTGACGAGTTTGGTCGTTGCTTTGACACCTGGATGAGACAAACCGTGCAGGCTATCGAAAACTTGTCGACGTAAAGTCTGTGGTACGAATGGACGCGGAAGTGATTGTGACATGTCACAGTAGAGAGGCAAATCTGCGTCATTAAGCTGCTGTGGGTGCAACTGCAGGGTAGAGTTAGCATGTAAGAGATCGCGTAGTTCGGCGTTGTCCAGTTGAGCACGGGCAATATCAGCGTAGCAGACTGGAAAAGAGATGGCGTCAACACGAGACAGGGCATCGGCTACGACGTTGTCTTTACCAGGAATATGACGTATGTCTGTTGTGAATTGCCCGATTAAGTCGAGGTGGCGAAACTGTCTAGGTGAACATTTTTCAGGGCGCTGTGTAAATGCGAAAGTCAACGGTTTGTGGTCGGTGTACACAGTGAAAGTTCGCGCTTCCAACATATGGCGAAAGAAAATTATGGTGTCGTACACTGCAAGAAGTTCACGGTCGTACGCACCGTAGTTACGCTGTGCGGTATTTAATTTTCGTGAGAAAAAAGCGAGAGGTTCCCATCCACGGCTCGTACGCTGCTGGAGTGCGGCTCCAATGCTGGTATCAGAGGCGTCGGTGATGATTGCTAATTCGGCGTTGATATCTGGGTGCGCCAGAAGCGTAGCCTGGGAGAGGCTGTTTTTGCATTCTTGAAACGCAGCCTGGAGTTCCGGTGTCCAAACAATGATTGTTTTGGCTGAAGGTTCGTCACCGGCGATGAGGTTGTTAAGGGGGGCCTGTATCTTAGCTGCAGACGGAAGAAAACGGCGGTAAAAGTTTATCATTCCAAGGAATTGGCGAAGCTGCTTGACGTTGGCAGGTAAGGGGAAAGAGAGGATGGCCTCAACCTTCTCCGAAAGAGGGCAGGTGCCACTGGCGCTGACTGTGTACCCTAGAAACTTGACTTCTGGAACACCGAATACACATTTGGAGGAGTTGATCAAAACGCCGTATTCTGAAAGTCGCGTGAACAGGAGGCGAAGATGTTCTTCATGTTGTGTTGGGTTGGAGGAAGCGACAAGGATGTCGTCGATATAGACGTAGCAAAAATCGAGGTCCCGTAATACCTCATCGATAAAACGTTGAAATGTCTGAGCCGCGTTTCGTAGGCCAAAACTCATAAACGGAAATTCAAATAATCCGAAGGGAGTAGTGATCGCCGTCTTGGGAATGTCTTCAGCAGCAACAGGAATTTGATTGTACGCTCGCACTAAGTCAATGGTTGAAAAGATACACTTGCCTGAAAGATTCTGCGTGAAATCCTGGATATGTGGAACTGGATACCGGTCCGGAATAGTCCTGGCGTTCAAAGGGCGGTAATCTCCACAAGGCCTCCACTGATCACCTTTCTTGGGAACAAGGTGGAGAGCTGCGGACCAACTGCTAGATGACCGTCGCGCGACGCCTGTTTTCATCATACTGTCAAACTCCCGTTTCGCGATTTTTAGGCGGTCTGGCGCAAGACGTCTGGGCCTGCACGAAACCGGTGGCCCGGGCGTCGTATTGATGTGGTGTTGCGTTTGGTGTTTTGGCATTGTAGGATTGCCACTTGGGCGTGTGACTTCCGGAAACTGTGCGAGTAACGCGTGAAAGGGGGACTGAAGATCGTTGTTGCGCGAAATTACCTTGACGTGTACTAGCGCGCCAGTAGATAGTTTTCCTGGAGTTGTTAATGTAGTGACGTTGTCAACCAATTGCCGTCGGCGCACGTCAATGAGTAGACTGTAATGCGCCAAAAAATCTACACCGATGATAGGCTGATCGACGTCGGCGACAATGAAACGCCATGTGAAATCTCGGCGTAAACCAAGATCCAGAGATAAAGTCAGAGGACCGTATGTGCAAATTGGGGATCCATTTGCTGCGAACAATGTGTAGTCGGTTTTCCCGGGATGACCGAAAACTTTGCTTTTCGGGTAAACACAAAGGTCTGACCCAGTATCAATAAGGAACTCTGTGCGCGTCAACCTGTCGGTTACAAAAAGGCGATTTGCAGTGGGGCCATAGCCAGCCGCCATTACTGACTGCCCCGAATGTTTTCCTGGTACTTACATGGAGGCACACAGTGTCGAGCGCGGTTGCCGTAAGTAGCGTGGTACCAACACAATCCTCTGTCAGTGGTCGTGCCTGCTGGTGCTGGGGCCCTGTTGTGTGACCTTGAACGCTGACGACGGCCTTGGAACTGATCATCACTGAGCGCGGCGACGATGGCAGTCAGCGACTTCAACCGTAGTGTCAACTCTTGTAATTGTGCTTCCATTTTAAATGTGATTACCGATAGACAGATGGTATGCGTCTTATTCGGATCACGTCGGGGTCACCAATATGGTATTTAAAAGATATAATTTAAATGAAACCAAATTTATTGTCATGTATGTTTCTCAGCCCCTGGTTACAAACTGAATAGCCAAACATTGATTTTTTCTTCTTTGATTGTTGCGGACCCACCGCCTGGCAATCCGCCACAGCTTAAAACAAGCCTCTAAAGCATGGAATGACAAGTGTGAAGCTGTTTTACGGGAAATTAGTTTTGCCCAACTTGAGCTGGAACCTTGCATTTACATGTTGTATGTAGAAGGCAAGCTTGTAATAATTGCCTTATACGTTGATGATTTTCTCTTGTTCTCTAATGACAATCACTTGAGGCTAAGTGTAAAGCAAAAATTAAAAGAGTATTTTAATATTAAAGATCTAGGTGAAGCCACAAGTGTGTTGGGAATGAGAATTACTAGAAAACATGGAACAATAACAATTGATCAGATGGCTTATGTTGATAAGGTGTTAAGCAAATTTAATATGGTTGATTGCAATCCGGCCAACACACCTATGGATGAAGGACTAGATCCTAAAAAACCAGCAGAGTGCAGTAAAAATCTACAATATCAGGAACTGATAGGTAGTCTCATGTATTTGTCAGTATGTACACGACCAGACATTACTTTCTCTGTAACCAAGTTAAGTCAATACAATACATGTCATTCTGAAGAGCACCTTAAATATGCTAAAAGAGTTTTAAGGTATTTAAAAGGTACAAAGAACTATGGTATAACTTTCTTAGCTGATGATGTACCACTTCATGGTTTTGTTGACGCAAGTCATGGAAACAATTTTGACGGAAAAAGTTTTACTGGGTATGTTTTTAAATTCTCTGGGGGACCTGTGTCTTGGGAAAGCAAGAAGCAAAAATGTATGACCGATTCTTCCATAGAATCTGAATATGTGGCCATGGTACAAGCGTGTAAGCAAGCTATGTTCTTCAAGCATTTATTGGCGGAATTGGGAATCTGTTTTGATTACATAAATCTGTACTGTGATAACATGCCTGCAATGAAAATTTTGCAAAAGCGGACTGTTAATGATAGAACTAAACATATTGCTAGAAAGCAACTGTTTGTAAGAGACGTCATTAAAAGAAAGTTGGTCATTCTGAATCATGTGCCAACTTCAAGGATGGTCGCCGACATTCTTACTAAATCGTTGTCTAAGATTAAACATAATAGTTTCTTGCCTGGTCTAGGTATGGTTCCAGATCAAGATTAAGAAGGGGTGTTGGAATGTAATCTTGACCATGTTAGTTTTAAGTTCCCGGGTTGGCAGCATCACTGCCTTCTATGTCTATGACTGTGTTCTTTGTACTACTGTTTTATGTTTAAATAAAATGTTCCAATAATGGATTCTCAAAACCTAGTCTGGTTGTCTATTCTATCTCTATATATTTCTTAATTACTTTAAGAAACAACAAAGACTTCCTCTCTCAGACTCACAGGAATCCTCAAAGATCCCCACGTACGGTTCACCATAACATCAACTATTTGAGTAGCCAAGTCCATCTCCCCATCAGAAACAATAACGTCCTCTGCCATTCACTGAGCACTATTTACATCCCCTTGATAATCAACAACTTCTTCCTCTACAGGAACCTCTGGTACGACAACATCAACAGACTCCTGCAATATCACACACCATGTGAAGAAAAGGGGTTGACTGAGCCCCAAGGCAGATGTTGTTGCCTTGATTGGCCTGGGGAGCGTAGCTGATGTTAAGGCAGGACTCCGGTGAAAATCTGCATGGAATTTTTTTTAATCCGATTTTTTTTTTTTTTATATAAAATAGTCTCGAGTATTTTCTGTTAGGTTTTGCTGATAAATATGGTAGTTAGTAACTATAAACACGTGTAATATTGTTTATAGTTACGCCTGCACAGCGTGCGCGACAAAAATCGAGACATCGAGCGTCGTCCAGCAGAATGAACTCGGCAAATTATTGCTTTCAAAATTGGCGGGTTTGTTTCAAGTAGTTGTAACAGATGCGTATAGGTAGCAGCACGTTTTGTTATGAATTTTTAAAACCACTGAACACTGTATTTGTCACAAAATATTGAGTTTAGGAATTATGCGATGTTGTAAAGCTGTGGACTTCTTTACTTATCTTGTGTGGGTGTTATTTCCGTTTTTGTGCTTGTCACTGTTACTTTATTTACATATAACTGTGTATTTACTATTTGTGATGGTGAATAAACAAAGAAAAACAGGTAAAAGAGCGAAGATGGCATTAGCAAAGCTGAAAATAGAGAAACGGCATGAAATTTTTTTTAATCCGATTTTTTTTTTATTTTTTTATAAAATAGTCTCAAGTATTTTCTGTTAGGTTTTGCTGATAAATATGGTAGTAAGTAACTATTAACACGTGTCGTAATATTTATAGCTACGCCTGCACAGCGTGCGCGACAAAAATCGAGACATCGAGCGTCGTCGAGCAGAATGAACTCGGCAAATTATAGCTTTCAAAACTGGCGGGTTTGTTTCAAATAGTTGTAACAGATGCGTATAGGTAGCAGCACATTTTGTTATGAATTTTTAAAACCACTGAACACTATATTTGTCACAAAATATTGAGTTTAGGAATTATGCGATGTTGTAAAGCTGTGGATTAGCTGTAGATTGTTTGAAGTTGTTTACTTAATATCTTGTGTGGGTGTTCTTATTTCCGTTTTCGTGCTTGTCACTGTTACTTTATTTACATATTTCTGTGTATTTACTATTTGTGATGGTGAATAAACATAGAAAAACAGGCAAAAGAGCGAAGATGGCATTAGCAAAGCTGAAAATAGAGAAACGGTTGGTGCAGGCTAGGCCTAGGCCTATACCTAGCAACCTGCGCATACCTAGCATACCTGCGCGGTTTACCCTTTCCAAGTTTCCACATCCTAAAAACAAGGCCCTGTATCTGGTTGAGACCTTGGCGAGGTTACAGGGCTTTTTACTTGCATCAACTTTATTTTTATGCTTGTAACTCTGTTTCAACAGTATCAAAACTTTGGAAGCTATTTACTCCTATACTGTTTTTGCTACAGATTTAGTTAGTCATTTTGAAATTCAGCCCTAACGGATCATTCAATTCTTTTGAAAATTTTTGTGAATGCTTCTTATGACTAGAGGAAAAGATTTGGGTATTATTTTTTCAGTGAGTAAAAAAATGAAAAAAATAAAAATAAAAACCTAAATTTTTTTTCTGTAAAAATATACTTATTTGAAAACAAATTGTAACTTCCAACCTATCACGCAGAATCAAAAACCGATACCCACAATTCTTAAGTCAGTAACAAGTAACAAGAAGAGATTTTTTATTTTTTTTATTTTTAATAATGGCGGCTCCAAAACTGGTATGTACAATGCAATTTTGATTTTGAAAAAAATTAATTTTGAACCAAGTTTCAATTTTTTTTGTATTTTTTATTTTTTTTATTTCTTTATAGCAAGAGTTTCATATCATACTTAAATTTCAAATTGATTGGATGCATGGTTTAGGAGATAGTATTTTCACCGGAGTCCTTCCTTAATTAAAAAAAAAACACAATCTTCTAGAACGTCATCCTACCCTTTATAACGGCATGGTACAGCAACCGGTCAATCCTCTGGGTCCAAGCTCTTCCCTCGTACGGGTCCTGGTGTACGTCCTTGTTGTTCTTCCCTCTTACGGGTCCCGGTACGGCGGTAAAAAGAACATTCAATCAAGAAGCAGCAACCGGAAATTGAACCAATGGACCGCCTTATTGGACTCATGTGTCCTAGCGTTGGCTTAAGCTGTCTTCGGCTTATTGAATGGCATAAAATGGGCGACTTGTCGTTATCAGTGGTGCATGTGGTTGGGGGCAAATGACTCATATCCTACGGATACCATACCAGGGGCATTAAAGTTTCAATCCAGTTAATGGCATGACTTTGTAACCGTCTTCGTCCAAATCTTCTAAACCACTCGACTCATTTGACTCGAATTACATTTGAAAACAGAGAAAAACCAGCACAACAATGTATAACAGGAAAATAAGTGAAAATTATGCTGGTTGTGCTGGTTTTCCTCTGTTTTCAAATGTAATTCGAGTCAGATGAGTCGAGTGATATAAAAGATTTGGACGAAGACGGTTACAATGTCATGCCATTAACTAGTAGTAGCAGTTAGTAGTAGTAGCTAGCAGTTTCTTGTATCTATGAAATGTATACGCAAAGTTTATTTATAAGGTGATAAAAGTTGTTGTCAAAATGCAATGAATTAATAAAAACTCTACGTAGAGCCAGTTCAGGTTGGCGACGTTTGCCGCGATAGAAGGATTTTTTGTAGAATACATTTTGATAGATCTTGACAGTAAGTGACACAAGATACAAATCAGAACACCACAAGTAATGGCTCAAATTGTCATGTTGCATACAACTGGCAGCTTGAAAAAGAAACATAAATGTATTGAAATCGTGATTTCAATCCTTTGTCAATGCAGTTTCATTCAAATAATGCTTGTCAGCAATCATTATATTTCCAAAACACAACCATTTGTTAGGTGATAGATTAAGATGAAATTAAGTTTGTTTAATTGCAATTTTGTGCCAGCACCGATACCAGCCCTATGCTTATTGGTTTAGTTCACCAACTCAGACATTATTAATTAAATACTAAGAAAACGCTCCTCGTTGCTGGATGAGCGAGTTTTTTCAACGTATCAAAGCAAACAAATCTTTTGCATATCATATTTTTCTTACAAAAAAAATAGCTTGTAAATAAAAAAAATTTTGTTTACAAGATGGTGGTTTAAGTTATAACCTTAGAATTTTTGTTCATTATTTTTCGATATGTTGCTTATAATTGCACTAAATATTATTCAAATCCGTAAGGAAGTTTTCTTTAAATAAAACCTTCAAGTTCATTTTTCAATGGATATCCGCATAATTTCATTCGACCGTGGTCTACACAAAAGGCTCTAATTCATAAACTATTAAACTTATTTGTGTATAGATAGTTCCATAATGTAGATACAGAATTGATCTAAAATGTCATATTGTTTAATCATAAAATAACCACATTAAAATCATAATAAAGAATTTCCATTTGTCTACAAAGTTAATTGTTAACTTGTGCATGTTTGCCATGAAAGTCATAAAACATAACACTTCATTGTAGCCATTCTATAAAAGCTATCAAAATTCCAAATACATATAGTGAGAAAGGTCTGAGTATGCACGTAATTTCTGCGGCATTCTATGTGCATCTAACTTCAATGATCCGCAAATGCGAATCATATCAGTGGAACACTGTAAAAATGAAGAAACTTTTTGCCGTAAATAAACAATATTGTTTTATAACATGGCAGTTGCAGCTACAATTTTGAAACTATTGTTGAGTGTTGGTACTATTAATGTTAATGTAAACACTCATTTATATCCGTCTGCAAGTTTTAATGAAATTAAATAAATACAAAAAATGTTTTTCAGTAATTAATTTTTTGTATGTTGGCATCTTTAGTCATTGTAGCCATTTGGTGACAGCTATCGAGATTCCAAACAATAATAAACTTGTATAATTACGTATGCTTTTTTTGGTGCATACTATGTGCATCAAACTGCAATAGTCCGCAAATGCGAATCATATCGGTAGAACACTGTAAAAATGAAGAAATTACCGTCGTAAATAAACAATATTTGTTTATTACATGGCGGATTAACTTACAAATTTGAAACAATTGTCAAGTGTTGGTACCGTTGATGTGAACCTACAAATGAAACACCATTCAAATCTGTGTGTAGGTTTCTATTTAATTAAATAAATAAACAAATTTTGTTTTTCAGTAATACATTTTTTGTACGTTAGCATCTTGACGAATTTTGCTGGTTATGTTACGAGCATCAAGTTTAGTGGTCACAAATGTTGACAGAAAATTTCAGCCATATACGTCAAGTCGTTTGACCTGTGCGCGACGAACAAAATTTGGCGCACATACATACACACACACACACACACACACACACACACACACACACACACACACACACACACACACACACACACACACACACACACACACACACACACACACACACACACACACACACACACACACACACACACACACACACACACACACACACACACACACACACACACACACACACACACACACACACACACACACACACACACACACACACACACACACACACACACACACACACACACACACACACACACACACACACACACACACACACACACACACACACACACACACACACACACACACACACACACACACACCCTCACACACACACACACACACACACACACACACACACACACACACACACACACACACAGACATAGCGCCGATCGAGTTGTATGAAGAGATTCACTCCGCTTCGCTACGCTCATCTAACTAAGAAAACGCTCCGCGTAAACAGATGAGCGATTTTTTTCAATGTATCAAATCAAATAAATCATTTGCATATCATATTACTCTTTTAAATAAAGAGATACCAATATAATAAACATATGATTTTTTTACAAGATGGCGGATCAAGTTACAACCTTATTACTTAAGTATATTATTTCTTGATATGTTGCTAATAAATGCACGAAATATTATTTAAATTCGTTTAGAGGTTTTCTTTAAAGAAATTAAAACCTTCAAGTTGATGGATTTCCGCATAATTTCATTCCACCGTGGTCTACTCAATAGTTTCTTATTCATAAACTATTAAACCTATCAGTGTATGGAAAGTTCCATAATGTAGATACAGACTATATATAAAATGTTATATTGTTAATTCATACAATAACTTGCATTAAAACTATAATAATAGCTTTTTAATCGTCGACCAAGTTTGTTGATTTTTTCTGCATGTTTGCCGTGAAAGTCATAAAACATAACTCGTCATTGTTGCCATTCTATGATAGCTATCAAAATTCCAAAAACACAGTGAAAAAGGTCTGACTGCGAAAGCCATTTCGGCATCATGCTATGTGCATCTTACTTCAATGGTCCGCAAATGCGAATCATATCCGTGGAACACTGTAAAAATGAAGACAATTATAGCTGTAAATAAACAATATTTTTTTACAACATGGCGGTTAAAGCGTCAATTTCGCAACTATTGTCGAGTGTTAGTATTATTGATGTGGACCTACATGCGAAAATCATTCATATCGGTGTGCAAATTTTAATTTAATTCAATAAATAAAAACATGTTTTTCAGTAACTGATTTTTGTAGGTTGGAATCTTACGTCATTGTAGCCATTCTATGACAGCTATCGAGATTTAAAATAATGGTGAGAAAGGTATGATTGCGTACGCTGTGTTTGGTGTATACTATGTGCATCTAACTACAATAGTCCGAAAATGCGAATCATATCGGTGGAACACTGTAAAAATGAAGAAAATATAGTCGTAAATAATTTTTTTTTTTTTTATTACATGGGGGGTGAACGTAAAATTTTTAAACTATTGTCAAGTGTTGGGACCGTTGATTTTAGCCCACAAGTGAAACATCAATTAAATCCGTGTGTAAGTTTTAATTTAATTAAATAAATAAACAAAATTTGTTTTTCAGAAACTAATTTTTTATAGGTTGGCATCCTGATGAATTTTGCTGGTTATGATAGCAGCATCGAGTTAAGTGGTCACAAGTGTTGACCGAAAATTTCAGCCAAATACGTCAAGCCGTTTGACCTGTGTGCGACGAACAAAATTTGGCGCACATACATACATACATACGTACACACAGACAAAGCGCCGATCGAGTTGTAAGGAAAGATTCACTCCGCTTCGCTACGCTCATCTAATCATCTAATCAGTGTATGGAAAATTCCATAATATAGATACAGACTATATCTAAAATGTAATATTGTTTAATCATACAATAACCGCATTTAAATCATAATAAAAGCTTTTTTGTTTGTCGACCAAGCTCGCTTTTAACATTTGCATTTTTGTCTTGTAAGTCATAAAACATAACAGATCATTGTAGCCATTCTATGATAGCTATCAAAATTCCAAATATATAGTGAGAAAGATCTGACTGAGTTAGCCATTTTGGCAGCATACAATGTGCATCTTACTTCAATGGTCCGCAAATGCGAATCATATCGGTGGAACACTGTAAATGTGAAGAACACTTTAGCCGTAAATAAACAAGATTTGTTTACAACATGGCGATTAAAGCTACAATTTTATAACCATCGTCGAGTGTTAGTACTACTGATGTGGAAGTACATGCAAAAAATCATTTATATCGGTGTGCAAATTTTAATTTAATTCAATAAAAAAAATGTTTTTCTGCAGTACTTAATTTTTTGTAGGTTGGCATCTTACGTCATTGTAGCTATTCTTTGATAGTTATCGGCATTTAAAATAACGCTGATGAAGGTATGATTGCGAACGCTATGTTTGGTGTATATTTTTTGCATCTAACTGCAACAGTCCGCAAATGCGAATCATATCGGTGGAGCACTGTAAAAATGAAGAAATTATGGTCGTAAATAAACAATTTATTTTATAACATGGGGGATATACCTACAATTTTGAAACTATTGCCAATTGTTGGTTATGTTAAAGTGAATCTACAAGTGAAACATTATTTTTATCCCCGTGTAAGTTCAAATTTAATTAAATAAATAAACAAATTTTTTTGTCAGTAATTATTTTTTTGTAGGTTGGTATCTTGACGAATTTTGCTGGTTTTGTTAACAGCATCGAGTCTAGCGGTCACGAATGTTGACAGAAAATTTTAGCCAAATACGTCAAGCCGTTTGACCTGTGCGCGACGACCAAAATTTAGCGCACATACATACATACATACATACATACAAACATACATACAAACATACATACATACATACATACATACATACATACATACATACATACATACGTACATACATACATACATACATACATACATACATACATACATACATACATACATACATACATACATACATACATACATACATACATACATACATACATACATACATACATACATACATACATACATACATACATACATACATACACACACACACAGACAAAGCGCCGATCGAGTTGTATGGAGAGATTCACTCCGCTTCGCTACGCTCATCTAATAATACCAACAACTACTTTTGAGGTCTGATTTTCAACTATGAAGGTTGAAATGGAAAGTACTCTAGACAATGTTTTACCTTTGAATGTACTAATGCCATGCTCCATACTGGCTCTCGACCGTCATTGGCTCGTACACATCTCATCTCCCCTCTCCCCCGTCCTGATTGGTTCATCCAACAGCTCTACGACTCGGATTGGTCGGTCTATTATTTTCCACTTACACAATTATGGGTTGTCAATTAGCATCACTCTCATCGGATTCACAAAACCAAGTCCCGACGGGATACTCGATCATTGTTGGGCCATTTCCCTTTCGGGCGGGGTGGAAGGTCGTGTCACGGTACCAGATAACATACTCCATAAGTAGGGCACATTATTAGATAACTGAAGGGTGGTTAGTTATGTAACATGTAGATGGAGACATCGTGCTCATCCAGTGTGGTTGTGCTTGTTCCAGCCATGGACCTCGTGGGCTACCATCTGCACATGATGACACTGCTACTGCTGCTGGTATCGCTACCACATCTTCTGTCTGCCTGTCAGCCTGTCTACAGAAATTGGCAGTGAGTATCCTACTATACTGTTTACTGACGTCGTTTAGAGTATGGTTGAGTTGCCGAGGGGAGGGGACGAATATTAATCCCCCCTTACTTCCCAACAATTTCGAGAGTATTCGCCAAAGCAACAAAGGGACCGAGAAGTCGGAAAATATTATAATATTATAAACACCGATTCTTATACAATATCTTTAACTTAAGTGACCGATGGTTTAGTTTAAAATACTAACACTCCACTCCGGTCGGGAGGGGTGCGTTCGTAAATCCAACGAGTTGACACAATTAGATTGACGCTAAATGTTTTACCACTACAATCAATAATATAACCCATGTATTTTGTCGTTATCTCCTTACATCCAGTACGACAGGGAGAACTAGTATTATTGTAGACTGCAGAACAAACATTTAGCTATTTAGTTACGCAAGTGGGATAATTCACACTTATGATGTTCGTAAAGCTCAGCTCAAGCAATCACTTTATGACTGAGGAAACATCAGTAAACAAAATTTTGTGTACTAAGGGTGAGCAAACGCGTGTACCTTACTAAACGTGTACACTCTTGGCTGTAAGTTTGTGTACACGTGAACGTGATTATGTTGGTAAAAAAAATAAAAAAATGTTGTCCGCAGCGACGTTCGGGATCAATCAGAGGAAAGAGGTCGTGAAAGAGCGGCTAACTCTGAGCTCAACGATTGAACAAAGTCGGCGCAGCGTTTAATTTTATTTATAAATTATGTACACATGTATAACACGTTCTCTCCCTATTGAGTATCGCGTGTTACTACTGAGTTGTCTTCGTCGTAGGGCTATCTAGGGGCGGCCGAAATTAGTTAGCTCAGACCATGGTTTGATCTAACTTTGGACGTAACGTCCAAGCGATGCAATCCGTTTGAATCTCACATTTGTATTTGCTAATAATAACGTTGAGTAGTTAAGTATATAATTCTTTATGATTTTATAGCCTATTTTCTTCAAGTTATTTCATTATTCGTTTTTTAACGACGTATCCGACAATTTCGATCATATTATAGGGATCAGACGTTTAAAGATTTAAACGTGAGAGTTCCTTTAAAGTTTAAACGTTGATAGTTTTTACAACGTGGGTAAACGTTCTTGATACAGGTGCTGAGCGCCAGAGGTGTGGAGGTAAAGAAGAGAAAGCTCGCAGTTGATAACAACATACGAGCTTAATACTAGCCTGCTATTAGTAAAGTTGCTGACTACGAGTTTTAATATAACCGTACGTTTCGGAACATTTTTTTATGTACTGCATCGGTCATTTTACCATCTCACGGCGGGGAGAGCGGGGTGACGAAAACGTTTAAACGTAAATTTTAAAGCAGATTGAACACTTAGGCTATTAACAGTGATTGTTCATCCTTAGATCATATGATGTCGTGGGAGGGGGTTGGGGGGGGGGGTGGAGGAAAAGAACAAGAAGAACGTAACGGAGAGGAAAATGGAAAAGGGAGGACATGGAGTCGTGTACTGCGTTTCGTCTGGCTTCTCTATCTTGACCTGTCCGGCTAGGGTGGCCCTGCTAGAGGCATACGCTTCCACCAGCACAGCTCCCGGGATCAAAACAACAACAAAACTTGCCCAGCACGATATGGATGATCATATTGAGAGGGTTTGGCTAAAAAGAGCAAAACCATACTAAAATGGACTCAAAATTAGGTAAAATAATCATAAAAAACAACATAGTTGAACAAGGAAAAGATAATCAAAATCCTTACAACAATAACGGGAGACCTAGTAATAATTAAGCACAATATTGATTAAATTAAATTAAATTATAATGAACTGTTTAACGAGAAGAAAAAATCGAAATGTTAAAAAGGAGTGAAAATTGAGAAAAGGGACAGACGGGCGGCTACACAGACCACAACATCAAACGGTGAAACCGACTCCCACGAGCAACAGAACACCCTAAGAGCACTAAGTGCAACACGGAGGACGCGTGACGTAGGAAGTGAGACCCCGACGCCGCAACCACCACGGTAGTTCAATGCTCTGTATGCACAGATATCTAGTGGTCGTCCTTTGGCCTCACGCGTCATGACTCATGCACTCAAGCATGCAAACATGCTCACTTATTGTACCAGAACTTAGAGACTTAAATTGTATTTTTTTATATTATATCATTTTTATATATATTATATTGACTTATATTGAATGCTTATTTCAGGTAGGCCTATGGTGTAAGTGATCCTTATTTTGTTAGTTTTTATGAAAGTGTTTATTATGTGTTAAAATGATTTTTCTTTCCTTCGATTTGTACTTGTGTATTTATGTAAAATGTCAATACACAAATACGTTTATTTCGTATACCCCTATTTATTTACCTATTTTTTTTTACATTGTTCATTGTTCTTTTTTTCTACAGTTGTTTGGTTTTTGCTGTGGTGTTTTTATATTTGATTTTCGTCAACGTTTTTTAATTGTTTTATTTCACAATGAATACTATTTATTGACCTCCTTTCCAATTCAGTTTTATAGCCGTTTATTAATCCATATTATAAGAACTCACAACATCTATCAATCAATCAGGAGCATTTTTAATAAACAATTTGTATCAACAAACAATAGCTTAGGTTAAACTGTAGATTGTCATGCGGGATACGGATTTCCAGGGGTAGGCATAATATTATGCAGGTTACTTTGGAGGTCAACATCTCCTATACTTATATAAAACAGATAGAAGCATGATTCAAAATTTATTAGAAAGATAATTTGTTTTCTAATATTAATGATCTGTATTTGTTTACTTACAAAGTACAATTGTTCCGGGATATGAGTTTAGTAAACTTCTGTAAAACACGTACTTCTACGAATGCATTCAAAGTACGTTAAATAATTGGAAATTTGAAACTCACACTAAAAGAATTAATTAATTTGTATGTTTTGTTGGCATTTTATTTTAAAGTTTTAATTCTCTTTTTTTGCAAATGCATATTGTATGAAATTTTAAATAGTTTTTTTTTTGTAAAAATAAAACCAAACTTTTTATTCCAACAGAACACAGTTCTTATTCTATGCCTTTCAATGCACTAATTATATTTTGCTTATTTATTACCATTATGGCATAATCAGGGAATTGTATTTTTCACATTTATGAAACACTGGCGTAAGTGCACGCGCCAAATGCCCTTTTAGCTCGGAGCCCAGCCGCGCGCTCAACGCTCCCATTTCCCCTACTTTGAGTAAGGTTTCACGAAACATCGTTTTGGCGTGTTGCAGCATTATTGATAGTTACAAGCTCCCCGAGCCTCAAAAAACCAAAACAAATACTATTTCGCCTTCATTATTACTAAAGAAATTTCTTACTGTAAGTTTATTATTTTGTCGATGAAATTCCGCTTGCGTGTACCGTAGATAGTGAAGTACAATATTTCCTTATAAGAAGACAGCTTGATTTGGAAGACACGAAGACTTTTTCACTCACGTTCCATGAGAAAACTCTCATCACAGGACAAAAATTCACAATGTTCCATGTTCAAAACTTCAATGCAAATAATATATGATCAAAAAGTTTATTTGATTCTCAAAAAACCTTTCAGATCTAATTCGTAAAAAATGATTATGACAGCCGTAACGTACGGCCGTATAAGTCGACATACGGGCCCCCGTATGTATGGTGAAAAATGTGTTTTACGAGCAGCCTCAAGATTCACACCAACAGAGCGCGAGTCGAGAACTCGGCGGTGTTTACCGAACCCTCGTTGCTACTCAGGTTCCCACGGACCATCAGGCGGATACATAATACAAAATACAACTTTTTTAAAGTGTTTTCCAATCAAAAAATTTTTAACCAGGGAATATTAGTGTCAATGTAAGAACTACGAGACATCTTGAACTTCAGTTCTACGATGAAAACTAAGCGTTACACAGAACAACAAATGACAATCATTAATCAATGGTTCAATACTTTGGTCAAACTCAAGGACAAAGAAGCATCAATTAGTAGAAGCTATATTGTTGCAGTTTTTTACAAACTGTTTTTGATTCACTTTTGTTCTTGAATTCAATAAGTTTGACGAAAGTATTGAGTCGTGTAATGTCGGTATTATAATGTTCTTTTTCACTCACGTTACCACGACCCACGACCCAATTAATAAACATGATTTGGACAGCCGTGATGTACGGCCGTATACGCCGACATACGGGCCCCCATTTGTTTGCTGGGAAATGTTTTACGAGCGGCCTCAAGTTTCACACAAAACAGAGCGAGAGTTGATCCTCGAGACCTCTGTGGTAATGGTGACTGGTGACTGTGCTGTGGTGGAATGGGAATAAGAGGGGAAATTGAACCGTGGCGCTATCTCGCGGATTTGAATCAAGCTGGCGCTCCCTAGAACCTAACCTATTATCGCTACGTTATTATCTTAAACCAGTTCAATCTAACATTAGGTGGTGCATTACGTTATAACCTTGAAACTACTTCAATCTTACATTATGTGGTGCATTACCGGTAAGTTGTAACCTTGAAACCAGTTCGATCTAACATTAGGTGAGGCATTACCGCTACGTTATAAAATTGAATCCACTTCAATCTTACATTATGTGGTGCATTACCGCTACGTAATAACCTTGAAAACACTTCAATCTTACATTATGTGGTGCATTACCTGTACGTTATAACCTTGAAACCAGTTCGATCTAAGATTAGGTGGTGCATTACCGCTATGCTATAACCTTGAAACCACTTCAATCTTACATTATGTGGTGCATTACCGCTTCGTTATAACCTGAAACCAGTTCAATCTAATATTTGGTGGTGTATTACCGCTAAATAATAACCTTGAAACCACTTCAATCATACATTATGTGGTGCATTACCGCTACGTTATAACCTGAAACCAGTTTAATCTAATATTAGGTGGTGCATTACCGCTACGTAATAACCTTAAAAACACTTCAATCTTACACTATGTGGTGCTTACATTATTTACCTTTTTGTAATAGTCAAATATGACGGGTGTTGTATTAGTTTTTGCTCACTTGGGTTAGTATATATACTTCCAACCCAACTGCCAACCAGCAGATGTAGGGAGACTGGTATGAAGGACAATTTGCGTACGGCCGACACTAGCGCACGTAGCGCCCATCGGGCTATACTAGAAGGTAGAAAGAAAGGTCATATTGCTACCAATATATGAAAAAAACTGCGATAATGTTTATGCATTTCTTCTTTTTAAACTTACGTTTCATTAATTCATTTCGAGCGTAACACGTTTATATAATATTTGCGAGGCACAATGTTGGTAAAACGTCTCAACCCGATCAGCGTTAAGAAACTAAATACAAAATTTGTCTCTATCCAAAATACACGCCGGTAAAGGGGACTCCTCCAAGGGATGCTTAATTCCAGCTCACTGTGCAGGGTAGTAAACGTCAAGCTTATCACCATGAATGATGCACAGTTATAAAAAAGTGACCACCAATGATTTCTATTAAAATAACAAAAACCACCCGCTTGACAATAGCAAAGACGGCGGCTCAGGATTCGGTCCATTTTCAAAGGGTCGGCCATAATTATCTCTTGCTCAAGAAAATTGACCATCACTTAAGTGCAGCTGATATTTTACTACTTTTTTAACAAACCCACTATGAGAATGGCTAATCCTGAATATTTGTGGTCGAGGGTCCCCGTGGCTTGGAGCTGTCTTTACTATGTAAATGCTGGTCCACACAGATTTGATGTCCGCTACACACTCTTCAAAATGGCTATTTTTACTAAATAGTAAATGACAGTCCACAAAATAGCTCGAAAATTCTCGAAAATTATAATATGAAGATGAGACCAGAAGTTAAATAGCTCTTTATCATATATTCCTAGCTACGCCCAGATGTTTATGAACTTGTTTTATTCATATATGGGGATGAGATCGAGAACAAATGACTTGGTCAGGTTATTTAATTCATCAATCACAGATGCTGATGCAATGGGCACACGCGGCTGAGACAACGGGAACCTAAGAGGTACATTTCCACACATTGCATTAATTCATTATTTATTGTACACACTTTGACTATTCACGGCAGGAGCGATGAATATTCCCTCTAACGTGTTTTCACCACTTGGCCACTAGGCTTCCCATTGGTTATTTGCCATGGTGAAACAATTAGCAGCCTGCTAAATATTTCATAAAGGCTGGTTCACACAGATTTTTAAGACATAAGATTTAAGGTTTAACGCGTAGTCGTACAGCTTGATCATAAGAAACACGTACTGGCGTTCACACAACGTTTTAGTTTTAAGACGTTGTTTTTATGCGTTATTCATTGTCATAAAGTCGTGCAATGCCTAACTTTACGATTAAATCTTAAAACAAGTTACTAAAATCTCGTCCGTCTCGTCCAAAAACGATGGTCATCTACTTTAATATTATTTACGAATTAATTGTAAGATGTGCAGGAATTGTTGTTAACAAGACTATTATAATTAATTGTGGATAATACAAATTTCAATTATTTGTATTGTATCACAATAATGTTTTAACTGGGGATAAAACGTTAAAAAGTACTTCACTTTACTGGGCATATCTTGAACGAAACCAAATTATATGAACCAGAGTCATAAAAACAACGTCTTAAAACCTTATGCATTATGTCTTAAAAATCTGTGTGGACCAGCCTAAATACGTTATAGAGGACTCAAAATAGACTTGACGCATTCTGGTGGCAAAAAAATAAACTTCTATTAGGAGTGGTCTAGCTGTCACTTTTCATTGTTGTTTCATTGTTATTTTTCATCAATGGCGCTGAAAGGAGGTTGCTTAGCAGCGCTATCTATGTTAGTTTTGAGTCCTCTAACGCAGCAGTCACGCGCCAAATTGAATTCCATTGAAGAACATTCGCGTGAGGCGACCGTACATTTCAAGAACGATTCAGTTACGCTGTCAGCACCCGACTTCTTTCGTGGTGAGTCCTGTATTTGGTTGCCGACATTCAGAAGACGTTCGTCCTCGATGGCGTATTTCAGGCGCGGTATGATGGGGGTTAAATCGCATATGGCATGCGTTTTAGATTACCATATGTTTTAATTTTCACTATTAATCATTCGGATAGAATAACTAGAACTATTAATTTGATCCACTTGTATTATGAATTATTAAGAAGTGGTTTGTGTATATAGATGGCGATGATGATGATTATCAAATAGTACGGACCTCTGGTATTATGATGACGATTATGATTATAAGGGTGATGGAAACGAGTGAAGAACCACTACAGAACACTGTCTTCGCACCAGTTAATCAAGAGTTCTTGGCTATAGTGTTTGTTAATGTGCTTGTACCTTGGGTTGGGACGCGATTCTTCCACCAACCTTTGCCAAAGATGACTGAGGGCTAGCCATGATGATAAATGCATGTTCGCGGTTCGTGTCTATCTCCTCCCGATCTATATGTGCTCGATGCGAGGGTAGTATTTGAGAGGAGAAGGGTATGCTAGTACTCCACAAGATACCTACAACGTTTAACAGCAGTTTGTGAACATTGGTTGTGGTTTCAGTTTACATTGATCTGCCAGTTACACACTTTTGGTACGAAAAGGCGCTTTCATAGAAACACGGCAACACGTTTTTTTACGGGCCAGCAAGTCAGGTGAACCAATCAGGCCAGGCACGGCAAGTTTCTGATTGGTTCACGTGATCTGCCGGTCCGGAAAAAACAAGTTGACGTGTTGCTATGGAAGCGCCTTAAACAAAATAAATACACATCAACAATAAAAAACAAAACAAACACAAAACAAAAACAAGATATATCTTAAGTCTTTAAAGTCGACATGAAGATGTTGCACATAAAGAAGGTTGCATATAAAGTATACATATTATAAACTTTGACCAAGATTTCAAGAAAACAACCAAGACATAATATAACTGTCCTTTGAGGTTTTCACTTTTGAGTGCAAGTTTGCAATACGTATAAGATCTACAGAGAATCCGGGATATAGTCTGTACAGGACAGAAAATGACTGGTTTAAAAAAAAAAAAACAATAAATAGCGGATCAAACTAAGCGACGTATTATAAACTGTTGCTAATGATGATGATAATGATGATGACGATTCTGATGATGGTGATGAATATTTCTCTGATATCATCTGCGTCATCTAGCAGCTGTTTGGCTCGCCTCGTGTCTTGCGGCTAACAATGTGTCTCTGTGTGTGCAGCAACATGGGCATGCAGGCCCAAGAGGCGCTGCGTCTACCGCAGCCCCAGCAGCTGATAGGCTCGCCTCGTGTCTTGCGGCTAACAATGTGTCTCTGTGTGTGCAGCAACATGGGCATGCAGGCCCAAGAGGCGCTGCGTCTGCCGCAGCCCCAGCAGCTGATAGGCTCGCCTCGTGTCTTGCGGCTAACAATGTGTCTCTGTGTGTGCAGCAACATGGGCATGCAGGCCCAAGAGGCGCTGCGTCTACCGCAGCCCCAGCAGCTGATAGGCTCGCCTCGTGTCTTGTAGCTAACAATGTGTCTCTGTGTGTGCCGCAACATGGGCATGCAGGCCCAAGAGGCGCTGCGTCTGCCGCAGCCCCAGCAGCTGATAGGCTCGCCTCGTGTCTTGCGGCTAACAATGTGTCTCTGTGTGTGCCGCAACATGGGCATGCAGGCCCAAGAGGCGCTGCGTCTGCCGCAGCCCCAGCAGCTGATAGGCTTGCCTCGTGTCTTGCGGCTAACAATGTGTCTCTGTGTGTGCCGCAACATGGGCATGCAGGCACAAGAGGCGCTGCGTCTGCCGCATCCCGAGCAGCTGATAGGCTTGCCTCGTGTCTTGCGGCTAACAATGTGTCTCTGTGTGTGCCGCAACATGGGCATGCAGGCCCAAGAGGCGCTGCGTCTGCCGCAGCCCCAGCAGCTGATAGGCTCGCCTCGTGTCTTGCGGCTAACAATGTGTCTCTGTGTGTGCCGCAACATGGGCATGCAGGCCCAAGAGGCGCTGCGTCTGCCGCAGCCCCAGCAGCTGATAGGCTTGCCTCGTGTCTTGCGGCTAACAATGTGTCTCTGTGTGTGCCGCAACATGGGCATGCAGGCCCAAGAGGCGCTGCGTCTGCCGCAGCCCCAGCAGCTGATAGGCTTGCCTCGTGTCTTGCGGCTAACAATGTGTCTCTGTGTGTGCCGCAACATGGGCATGCAGGCACAAGAGGCGCTGCGTCTGCCGCAGCCCCAGCAGCTGATTGGCTCGCCTCGTGTCTTGCGGCTAACAATGTGTCTCTGTGTGTGCCGCAACATGGGCATGCAGGCACAAGAGGCGCTGCGTCTGCCGCATCCCGAGCAGCTGGTAGGCTCGCCTCGTGTCTTGCGGCTAACAATGTGTCTCTGTGTGTGCAGCAACATGGGCATGCAGGCCCAAGAGGCGCTGCGTCTACCGCAGCCCCAGCAGCTGATAGGCTCGCCTCGTGTCTTGTAGCTAACAATGTGTCTCTGTGTGTGCAGCAACATGGGCATGCAGGCACAAGAAGCGCTGCTTCTGCCGCAGCCCCAGCAGCTGATAGGCTCGCCTCGTGTCTTGCGGCTAACAATGTGTCTCTGTGTGTGCAGCAACATGGGCATGCAGGCCCAAGAGGCGCTGCGTCTGGCGCAGCCCCAGCAGCTGATAGGCTCGCCTCGTGTCTTGCGGCTAACAATGTGTCTCTGTGTGTGCAGCAACATGGGCATGCAGGCCCAAGAGGCGCTGCGTCTGCCGCAGCCCGAGCAGCTGATAGGCTCGCCTCGTGTCTTGCGGCTAACAATGTGTCTCTGTGTGTGCAGCAACATGGGCATGCAGGCCCAAGAGGCGCTGCGTCTGCCGCAGCCCCAGCAGCTGATAGGCTCGCCTCGTGTCTTGCGGCTAACAATGTGTCTCTGTGTGTGCAGCAACATGGGCATGCAGGCACAAGAGGCGCTGCGTCTGCCGCAGCCCCAGCAGCTGATAGGCTCGCCTCGTGTCTTGCGGCTAACAATGTGTCTCTGTGGGTGCAGCAACATGGGCATGCAGGCCCAAGAGGCGCTGCGTCTGCCGCAGCCCGAGCAGCTGATAGGCTCGCCTCGTGTCTTGCGGCTAACAATGTGTCTCTGTGTGTGCAGCAACATGGGCATGCAGGCACAAGAAGCGCTGCTTCTGCCGCAGCCCCAGCAGCTGATAGGCTCGCCTCGTGTCTTGCGGCTAACAATGTGTCTCTGTGTGTGCAGCAACATGGGCATGCAGGCCCAAGAGGCGCTGCGTCTGCCGCAGCCCCAGCAGCTGATAGGCTTGCCTCGTGTCTTGCGGCTAACAATGTGTCTCTGTGTGTGCAGCAACATGGGCATGCAGGCCCAAGAGGCGCTGCGTCTGCCGCAGCCCCAGCAGCTGATAGGCTTGCCTCGTGTCTTGCGGCTAACAATGTGTCTCTGTGTGTGCAGCAACATGGACATGCAGGCCCAAGAGGCGCTGCGTCTGCCGCAGCCCCAGCAGCTGATAGGCTTGCCTCGTGTCTTGCGGCTAACAATGTGTCTCTGTGTGTGCAGCAACATGGGCATGCAGGCACAAGAAGCGCTGCTTCTGCCGCAGCCCCAGCAGCTGATAGGCTTGCCTCGTGTCTTGCGGCTAACAATGTGTCTCTGTGTGTGCAGCAACATGGGCATGCAGGCCCAAGAGGCGCTGCGTCTGCCGCAGCCCCAGCAGCTGATAGGCTTGCCTCGTGTCTTGCGGCTAACAATGTGTCTCTGTGTGTGCCGCAACATGGGCATGCAGGCCCAAGAGGCGCTGCGTCTGCCGCAGCCCCAGCAGCTGATAGGCTTGCCTCGTGTCTTGCGGCTAACAATGTGTCTCTGTGTGTGCAGCAACAAGCGCTCGCAGCCCATAAAGGTGCTTCATCTGCCGCAACCCGAGCAGCTGATTGGCACGTCGCCGATGTGCTCCCAGATAGGCGGGCTGTCACCGGGTCAGACGAAGCTCTGTCAGCTCTACCAGGATCACATGCCAGCAGTGGTTCGCGGGGCCAAGGCCGGTATCGGCGAATGTCAGTGGCAGTTCCGGCACAGGAGGTGGAACTGCTCTACTTTGCACGATGCTTCGGTCTTCGGCCCCATTGTCAAGGCTGGTGAGTTGCACATTTTATTACGTCATGTCTGTACCTATTACACAAAACACAATTCTTGTACTGGGTCATTTGTAATCAACTATTGGCATCAAGTGTGCCTTCCCCCTGAAGTTTTGCAGACATAATGGTTTCCCTTAGACATGCAATGTTTAAGTGTAAGCAATTGAATACAAATATATTAAATTTAAACACGATCCCTACTTCCCTTTTCCAAATTATTATGAAGGACATAGGTCTACTTTAACTCGTCTACTTTTGAAGTGTTATGCGAAATATTGAGGTTTTCTTTGTCCTGTAGTTCTTTGGTGGGATAGGGGGGGGGGGGTTACTAAATTCTGTTGATTAAGTAACAATAATACAGAGTGATAAAAAGGGCATAAATCCTTGATGCTGCAAGGTACACCAATCCCCTTCATGAAACAATATAAAGTACGACATCAATAATGATATTATAATACATTATATAAATAATAGTACAAATAAACACATTTGAACAAAAATTATTAAAACAAAACTTAGTAAATGCGATGTAAGCCAAATAATCAAAAACAGTCGCTAACACAAATCATTATTTTGTAAGTTTTGTAACATCCTTGACTTCAAATAATTTGGTAATGACTTGCAGCAAACCGACGTTTCTTTTCAACTTTCTTGTTTCGACTGGGTTTAATAAGTTCCTATTTGCTTTTCATTGAGTTACATAGACGAATGCAATATCTTGTCTCAAAACAACCTTACAGATGGTCTCGTCGGAGACAATGGTTCGTGGCCAACCAGTGAGCCCAATTTCAAATACCGATCGCTGATTGGCCACGAATTCCAATTGGTATGACGACCGCAACAAAAAGTTATTTCGGGCAGCCAAATGATGTAGGCACAAAGAAAGCTGGCTACCTGCGCTGGTTACCAGCGCTGAACTACGTCATGAATCATGCTTTCAAGTGCAGCCATGCACAGTAGAAGCACGCTACGCAGACATGGCAAGCTTGAACCTGCCCTTACTGTGCATGACCTCACTTGAAAGCATAGTGACATTCATGACGTAGTTCAGCGATGGTAACCAGCGCAGGTAACCAGCTTTCCTTGTGCCCGCGCCCTAAGGGTATGAAGACAAAAGAAAGCTGCAACCTGCTGGGCGCTGAAGTACGTCGTGCAGCCATGCACAGTAGAAGCAGGTAGTGGCAGCAGGAAGTAGTGGCAGGCATGCAGTAAGCGGGTAACCTGCTTTCCTTGTGTCCCGGTCATATGAGAACGCTGTTCATTGAAAGTTGATTCTGACAATTCTGAAATAGCACTGCGTATATGTATACATTGTGACACCTACATCAAGTTTATGGACAGAAAACATCGTCTTTTAAATAACAAAGCGTATGTGATGGCTCACAAGGTGCTCATTACAGGGTATTCAATGGAAATATGTTTGTAAGGTTTTTTTTTGTGGGACACCATGTGGATAGAAATTTATTAATGGTACAGAAAGTGAAGAAACGATATAGTTAAAGATAATATAAAATGATTCAATGTTTGAGGTGTTTGAAACTGAGTGATCAACTCAAAACATTATATTCGAAAAAACGAAATGTATTAATTAATTGTCCAAACAACGCTAGCCGAAAAAGTTATATAAGTATCTACGTCTTTGTGTATAAAGAACGCCACCTGTTCACCCAGTCGGGCGTGATAAAATCACTCACTGCTGTATTTGTGACAGTTGATCTTGGGTGCATCTGATTTGCCTTGCAGCTGTCATGACTCATGATTTCCGTTGTCAACCGAACATTATAGTGGAAGCCATAATTCCCTTCCAGTCTGATCTAATCCACTCCATTGCTTAGGATCCAGTGAGATGAATGAGAGGGCATCACACGCAACGCTGCATCGTTCTGAAGCACAGCAATAAACGTTAAACAAAGACAAATGCTGCAAAAGGGAGTTTTATTATTCAGTCCTTTCCTTGCATTTTCATTACTTTTAGTTATACTTAACAGCGCAATCACTACTGTTACCTCGCAAACATCGACCACTACCGTCGAATGTTTATTCACGAAAAAAACTAAATGAGTTATACAACATGAGTTATAATTAATTAAAACAAAATATAGAATACACTTTTTCTATGTTAGTTATCTTCAAAGTTATAATATTGTGATTTACGGTCCAATCTTCGCCGCTATCACTAATATTGTTAGATAGCGAGAACCTACCGTGACATCCGTCCAATTCCGTCGGCTCGGCCTCGAACCAACGGACTCCAAAGTCGACGGACCCGTAGAAGTACTGGGGCGTAGCTCTAGGGGTGGTTCTCACATCATAGGGATCGGGACATACCAATTCAGGCAGTTTAGGTCTTAGATTGACAAGACTTTGGTTCAAACAATAGAGGAACCGCTATTTATTAGAATACACATTTATCCTACGTGGCTGAGTTATGGCGTATCTGTCTATGGGCATTCCAGGTCTGATGGACTTTCCTATCTAGAGGGTAGCTGTAGTAACCCCTATACCTTGGCTTCTCGGTGGCTGACCCCGACCCCGTGTTGTGGCTTGGCTCCGTCGTCCAGGTCGACGATCGGTCTCCATGTCCTTCCCTCTGGGTCTTCCGTCGTTCTTTCCACCGTTCCACCTTGGCACAGGTCTACCTCCTCTTCCGTTCCATGATTGAATGCCCCGACTTACACACGTGCTCCCTCGCACCTAGACTTTCCTACGTCATACCCCAGTCACCCCCTCTCTGCCCTACGCTGGCTGTACTACAGTAGTGTTCCGCGGGAGTTTACACCAAGCTTTCAGGTAATTTTCTTGGTACACCCCTAGAGCAAAGTCCAGTCGAGCAATTATCTCCATTCAAACTCGAGCAAAGGACGAGGAATTCAGATGACTGAATATGATAACGTGTTACTTGTTCCTCTCCATTAGACAGGTATTTGGTAATTACCAGGTATTATATACTTGTTTACTGCTGTTTTTTTACTTTGAGATATACTCAATAATTAGAGTTAAATTCGCTTTAGTTGAAATTTGCACATATTTCTCATACAGATTACTTTTTTGATTTCGTGTCTACGACAAAAATTGACAATTTACGCCGTGGAATGAAACGATTAAATACATTAGTAAGAGCATACCGATGGTCTGGGTTCGAGTCCTAGCTAAGTTTATTTTCTCAATATTTATTTATTATAACATTGTATTATCATAGCAAAAATGTATCTACGCACGAAACTCGTTCATATATGATAGTTAATTGTGTTAATTTAGTTCAAAATCACATTTGGTTCGTGACTTTGTACTACTGGAAAATGAAAATGTTATTTTACATCCTTATTCAAATACTAATACATTGCTTATTGGTGACCCACGAATTGCATTGAACAGTGTTTCCAAAAATACCACACGCCTATTCGATATCCAAGGGGACAAAACAAACCTGGGTTTAACCAATAAACGAGATGCTTAAATATTCAATTGATTGTTGTAAAATCACCAATAAGCATTATATTATTAATCTTCCAGTTTGATCCACATATCATTTTATGTGTGTGAATGTGTGTGCATTTTTCAATTAAATTATAATATGGTACAGGTATAGCCTATTTGACATTTTGTTATCACAAAACGAATGTTTCTATCGTTAAATAGTAAAATTGTTATAATCGAAATAGGCTAATTAAAATTATTATGTACTTTAATAATCAAAACTCAACTCGCTCTCACTTTGTTAATTTTAATATCAAAACTTTATGCTGCTCGTAAATTGCGTTGTTTTTGTCCTACAGACAAAAATAAAAAACATTTTTCATCAAAATTAAAACTTGTCAACAATATCGCAACATTTGCAGTAAAAAACATAATTTTGCTACTATTCATAAATGTACTCGGCAAAAAGAACGCAATTATTTTAATAGCTATAGCCATGTCCTGTTTTCATTCAATGTGCATGAATGCCTCACATTCTTCAAGGCGATGAGGTCCGATCGTTCTTGGAAAACAAGAAATCCCGGGGTAGCTTATCTTTCAACGTATCTAGGGGTATCCAAAACGGCGGGAAAATGGTGTGGCCATGGTGTAAACTCCCGCGGAACACTACTGTAAGTCAAAAATTACCAATCAGACTACTCGGTTCGACCCCCTCCCATAACAATCACAAAAGAGTAGGGCCAGGCTCTACTGACGACAACACTCGACCAGCGCCCTCCTAAACCGAGCAGTCAGCAAAGTTGACGCAATCAATGCCCTCAATACTGCAATAATTATTATTGAAATTACCAACGATCTGGGCTGACGAAATAGCCAGCACAGCGCATACCTTAATTGTGAAAGAAAACTGTAAATGACAAACTGACACAAACAAGATATCCATAAATCACCAAGAAGAAGATTACACTTGTAAACGTTATAAAGTACCCACTTTAACATGACAATATTGTTCATAATGACCGTGGTCTCCCGACTCCTTCCCGTGTACGACTGTTTCACGACCGTGGTCTCCCGACTCCTTCCCGTGTACGACTGTTTCACGACCGTGGTCTCCCTACTCTTCCCGTGTACGACTGTTTCACGACCGTGGTCTCCCGACTCCTTCCCGTGTACGACTGTTTCACGACCGTGGTCTCCCGACTCCTTCCCGTGTACGACTGTTTCACGACCGTGGTCTCCCGACTCCTTCCCGTGTACGACTGTTTCACGACCGTGGTCTCCCGACTCCTTCCCGTGTACGACTGTTTCACGACCGTGGTCTCCCGACTCCTTCCCGTGTACGACTGTTTCACGACCGTGGTCTCCCGACTCCTTCCCGTGTACGACTGTTTCACGACCGTGGTCTCCCGACTCCTTCCCGTGTACGACTGTTTCACGACCGTGGTCTCCCGACTCCTTCCCGTGTACGACTGTTTCACGACCGTGGTCTCCCGACTCCTTCCCGTGTACGACTGTTTCACGACCGTGGTCTCCCTACTCTTCCCGTGTACGACTGTTTCACGACCGTGGTCTCCCGACTCCTTCCCGTGTACGACTGTTTCACGACCGTGGTCTCCCGACTCCTTCCCGTGTACGACTGTTTCACGACCGTGGTCTCCCGACTCCTCCCCGTGTACGACTGTTTCACGACCGTGGTCTCCCGACTCCTTCCCGTGTACGACTGTTTCACGACCGTGGTCTCCCGACTCCTTCCCGTGTACGACTGTTTCACGACCGTGGTCTCCCTACTCTTCCCGTGTACGACTGTTTCACGACCGTGGTCTCCCGACTCCTTCCCGTGTACGACTGTTTCACGACCGTGGTCTCCCGACTCCTTCCCGTGTACGACTGTTTCACGACCGTGGTCTCCCGACTCCTTCCCGTGTACGACTGTTTCACGACCGTGGTCTCCCGACTCCTTCCCGTGTACGACTGTTTCACGACCGTGGTCTCCCGACTCCTTCCCGTGTACGACTGTTTCACGACCGTGGTCTCCCGACTCCTTCCCGTGTACGACTGTTTCACGACCGTGGTCTCCCGACTCCTTCCCGTGTACGACTGTTTCACGACCGTGGTCTCCCGACTCCTTCCCGTGTACGACTGTTTCACGACCGTGGTCTCCCGACTCCTCCCCGTGTACGACTGTTTCACGACCGTGGTCTCCCGACTCCTTCCCGTGTACGACTGTTTCACGACCGTGGTCTCCCGACTCCTTCCCGTGTACGACTGTTTCACGACCGTGGTCTCCCGACTCCTTCCCGTGTACGACTGTTTCACGACCGTGGTCTCCCGACTCCTTCCCGTGTACGACTGTTTCACGACCGTGGTCTCCCTACTCTTCCCGTGTACGACTGTTTCACGACCGTGGTCTCCCGACTCCTTCCCGTGTACGACTGTTTCACGACCGTGGTCTCCCGACTCCTTCCCGTGTACGACTGTTTCACGACCGTGGTCTCCCGACTCCTCCCCGTGTACGACTGTTTCACGACCGTGGTCTCCCGACTCCTTCCCGTGTACGACTGTTTCACGACCGTGGTCTCCCGACTCCTTCCCGTGTACGACTGTTTCACGACCGTGGTCTCCCGACTCCTTCCCGTGTACGACTGTTTCACGACCGTGGTCTCCCGACTCCTTCCCGTGTACGACTGTTTCACGACCGTGGTCTCCCTACTCTTCCCGTGTACGACTGTTTCACGACCGTGGTCTCCCGACTCCTTCCCGTGTACGACTGTTTCACGACCGTGGTCTCCCGACTCCTTCCCGTGTACGACTGTTTCACGACCGTGGTCTCCCGACTCCTTCCCGTGTACGACTGTTTCACGACCGTGGTCTCCCGACTCCTTCCCGTGTACGACTGTTTCACGACCGTGGTCTCCCGACTCCTTCCCGTGTACGACTGTTTCACGACCGTGGTCTCCCGACTCCTTCCCGTGTACGACTGTTTCACGACCGTGGTCTCCCGACTCCTTCCCGTGTACGACTGTTTCACGACCGTGGTCTCCCGACTCCTTCCCGTGTACGACTGTTTCACGACCGTGGTCTCCCGACTCCTTCCCGTGTACGACTGTTTCACGACCGTGGTCTCCCTACTCTTCCCGTGTACGACTGTTTCACGACCGTGGTCTCCCGACTCCTTCCCGTGTACGACTGTTTCACGACCGTGGTCTCCCGACACCTTCCCGTGTACGACTGTTTCACGTCCGTGGTCTCCCGACTCCTTCCCGTGTACGACTGTTTTACGACCGTGGTCTTCCGACTCGTTCCCGTGTACGCCTGTTTTACGACCGTGGTCCCCCGACTTCTTCCCGTCGACGACTGTGGACTGTTCCTCTTGTTCAAGGTTTCGTTCTCTTATTATTTCTCCGCCAATTTTACCCCCAGTCTTACGCCTGAGGATCTTTCCCGGTGGTTGTAAGGTTAGCATTTCAGTTTCCTTCGTACTATATCCTGTTCTTCTCTTGATGTTTTTTTTGTTGTCCTCTAGACTCGAACTGTACATGGAGGCGTCAACACCTCCCCTTGGTCGGAACATTCTAGGAGGATTTTGTCCAGTCGCCATTTAGTCTGCCGATTCAGTCGAGCCTCCCTAATGCAAATTATATTCTGGGTTTCTGCTTCGCGCGACAATGCGCTTAGCCGCCATAATCATCTCTTGGTCTAGGGAACCAGCCAATGATATGCAAAATGCAATATACCTTTCAATCCTCCTTCTATAGAGCTCTCCCATACAGTTTACCTAACATATGTAGGGCTTGACAGTCCACTGTAACAATGTGTTTTTTACAGGTTATTTATTTGGTCACCTTGATCTTATAGTGTACGCTTTCGCAGACCGTAATAATTGTAACTATAACGCGATTCAGCGAAATGTCCCACCAAATAATAATTTACCATCTAATATTATTATTTTTTAACGTCAAATTTGTGGGCCAGGACGTAAATAGCAACGGGTCAAACAAATTTTAGATCAAAGTATAAATCTAAAAAATACGAATAATTTTAGTGAACGTTATGGTTAGTTATATTTGTCATTATTATAAAATGCTATTTTTCGACGTACTAGGCGTCAGCCGACTCAGATCCATCACACATCGTCAGGGTTGTCATAAGGGGACATCATAAGGGGACACCAGTTAGGGGGTTGCGATATTTGCGGGTGTTCAGTTTTGCAATAGGGCCGTATGAATGAGAATGAGAAGAGATACAGACGAACAAGTTGAAACAGCAGACCGTGATGAATGAGCAAAGGTATAATTAAAGGGTTGCAAGAGAGCCCTCTATGCGGGAACTAGTCACCACGAGGAGGGATACCATTCACCTTGTGACTGAGGCAATCCTCGAAAAAATCTTAGGCCGCGATTGCCGGTGCCCGGAATTTAACCAGCGCCCTCATGAGCTAGATAGAGTATTGCTTGTTATTTCCGAACACCTGTACCCCTATCGGTGTGCAGTATATAAACATCCTACAAACATGTTTTTCTCAAGAATATCATATGGTGGGTCTCCTATCATACGGGCACAGATAACTAATTAACAATACGGGGGTATGAGCCAAAATCAGTTTTCAGGAGGAACAAAATCATATAACGAATTTCGGTGTATACATCTTCAAACCTATTTATATTGAATTCCCATTAAGATGCAGATCTAGTATTTTATAGTGTTAATATTTTACAAAAAATACAATTTTTTGTACTAATTATGACTCTTACGCGCATATCATGTGTCAAGCTGCCCCTGTCCAGTTCTTTGGAATTGAAGGGACGTGTGAACCATTTTCTGTAAATAAAACACACCCAAACATTGTTTTAGTTGCAATCTTGAATTTATAATTATTAGGTATAGGTTAGAATTTCATTTTTATATTAGAATCTTGCCATTACGCATACGCCATTATTTAGAAGGAGTATGAGCCACTGTCGTCCATTCGCTACTATTGTGGTTCATGCGCCCAACAAAAATGTAAAATAACTTAAATAACTATACGAAAATAATTGAATAACGCATACATCTCTCTGATGAAATCTTATGATAGATCATATGCCCAAATTAAAGCATTTTCAAATAAAGAGGCTCATACGCCCGTATGATGAGACCCACGATATATTGCCGTATTAACAAAAGTGCAAGGAATTATTGGAATATCCATGTATCACACAATTTGTATCGAGGTGCCTTATTTATGGTGGTGGATCTGACATGAATTAGATTGGGATATATTTGAAGAGTTGAGAAGAAGTATGGCCAAATGTATTAGAATGGACGCAAACCCTTAATTAATCTTTCAATCATGATTACCGGTGTCGGGAATCGAGCCAATAACCTCCCAATTAGAACATCGTATATCACCACTGATTATATCGTTGCATTCTTTGTGTTTTTTAAGTTGCGTTGTGTTGCTTTGTACAAGTGTTCCGGTTAAGGATGAGCAAACACATTTAATAGCCTAAACGGTTAACCTCTTTTAAATTCGCGTTTAAACGTGTACGTTTTCGTCACCCACCTGCCCCCGCCGTGAGACGAGATTATGATCGATGCAGTAAATAACCAAAAAGTTCCGAAAGCTACAGTAAAATTAAAATTCGTAATTCGTCGTAATTCGTCGTAACCGGACTGATGGTGGGCTAGTATATTGTTAGATAGCGAGAACCTACCGTGACATCTACCTAATACCGCCGGCTTAGCCTCGAACCCACGGACTTCAAAGTCGACGGTCTCGTAGAAGTACTTGGGCGTAGCTCTAGGGGTGGTTCTCACATCATTTGGATCGGGACATACCAGGGCCTTGATTCTCTATGGTCAACGATAAGGTGATCACCAGTTTTGGTCGTTATGAGAAGGCTGTGACCCAATCACAGCCATCCATTCGCCTTCCGTTACGACAGAAACCGGTGAGAAATTTACCACAGATTTAGAGAATCGGGCTGCAGTTCAGGCAGTTAAGGTCTTAGAATGACAAGACTTTGGTTCGAACAATAGAGGGCCCATACTTCATTGAACTACACATTTATCCTATGTGGCTGCGCTATGGCGAATCTGCCTTGGGCATTCCAGGTCTGATGGACTTAACTTACACAACCTGAGGGTAGCTGACAAGCTGTATTACCCCTACCTTGGCTTCCCGGTGGCTAACTCTGACCCCGTGATGTGGTTCGGCTCTTTTGTCCTTGTCCACGATCGGCCTCCAAATTCCTCCCTCAGGGTTTTCCGCTCGTTCTTCGCACCGTTTTACCTTGGCACAGGTCTACCTCTCTTCCGTTCTATGATTGAATGCCCCGAATTACACACGTGTTCCCTCGCACCTAGACTTTCCTTCGTCATACCCCAGTCACCCCCATCTCTGCCCTACGCTGGCTGTATACCAAGTCATAAATTACCAATCAGACTACTCGGTTTGACCCCCTCCAGTAACAATCACGAATGAGTGGGGCCAGGCTCCACTGGACGACATCAGTGAACCAGCGCCCTCCTAAACTGAGCAGTCAGCAAAGTTGCCGCAATCATTGCCATCAATACTGAAATAATTATTATTAAATATTTACTCCAGTCACCATAACATGAAATTACAAACGAGCTGGGCTGACGAAATAGCCAGCACAGCGCATACCTTAATTGTGAAAGAAAACGGCAAATGACAAACTAAGTGACACAATCAAGATATCCATAAATCACCAAGCAGGAGATAAACACCTTCAAAAGTTATAAAGTACCAACTTTTACATAACAATAGTACAGTATAGGCTCCGTTGTTATCACTGTGAGATTTCTCTTCCTCAACCCCACACCTCTGGCGCTTCGCACACTGTATCAAGAACGTTTACCCACATTGTAAATATTATAAACGTAAACGTTAAAGACACTCCATGGTTTTTAAACGTATATACATACACGTTTAAACATCCCTTCCCTATGGCATATCCGCCTATGGCATATCATGAACGCGTAACAGAGATGTGCCAACAATAGCACCACATAACATAAATCATGTCGTTGCATATGATTATGTCGCTCAAATATGGCTTCAGCGAAATTTAAGTTAATTTATGGAGTAAGTGAGTAGATACAGAATTGCCGAAGGCAATGTCATAGGGCAGCCATGTGCAGAGTATATCTTGAGTACTTTACGGGTTTTGTGGGTATCTTGAAAACTGCGAATAGAGATCAGATGCGTGGTCAGATTGTTAACAAGAACACTGGAATATAGTCACATTTTTAGTATTATGCAAATCAGTTAGACGACATTCTATGATCTTGTCGTCGAAATTGTCCGAATTCATTAAGATACAACGAAATAAAAATACAAGTTTTGAATTTAGTGTTTGTGTGTTTATAGCGATGCGTCAACATCGTGGCTTTTTAATTGCGCTGTTTTGAATATAGCCAAATATGTATTCCTAAAAATTGTCACTTTGTCACTTATCTCTCTTTTAGTGATAAAACACTGGTCGAACTGTAAACATAGCCTCACTTTATGTTATAATTATTTAGTTAGGCTATATTACGTACATATCACTTAAAGTGAGATGTAACAAAGTGAACTTTCAGGAATATGAGTGACTATATCCAACACATTTTTACATTCTACACTTAAAATGGATTCATGAAAATGATTTGTTCTGCGGGACGGTGCGTGACGGAGGTTTTGGGCCAATCAGGAGCGACCTGCGTGCAGCAGCATGCGTTGAGCTCGAAGCTGGTCAACTCTCAACTTTTAACGCACGCACGTCCGTACGTTAAAAAAACGCCATCCTAGATTCGTATATAATAGGGAAGGCTCACACATTTTTTTTATTTGCTTACTGGTTACCTCAAGTTAAAATAAACGGGAACTAATTGGTTTCGGCTCGAAAGGTGCATTAACATCGCTTTAACAGCAAGTCAAAGATATTGCTGTCAAAACACGCTCAGAAACGGATCTGCGCCCTCTTGCTCGTGATTAAAAGGTCTTGACGTCATATCTCAGTAAACAATGATTTTATATCATACAATAACAGTACTGAAATCCCACCCTTTAGTAGATTATTTCTCTCATAAGACTTTAACTGAACCAACGTTTATTTCTAGTTAGTAAATAAACACTGCTCAACATTAATTAACAACAATATGTTAAATAATTGCATTATTTTAAACACGTTTTGGTAAATACTGTATCAAAATGTATTTTCTGAATTAAACAGTGGTATAAAAGGCATTGTTGTAAAGTCACTGCATCCTAGATATGGTTAAATGTCCAACTTAATATCTTTGATATTATTAAGAATACATCAAGGAGGCAGTTGTTTACATGAGTTATGACGTCAAGAGCCGTTTTTCAATTACGGAACGGGAAGTTCCAAATTTCAAACTTAAAATGCTAATAGAATTGGAAATATACGCTTCTCAGATATAAAAATTATACCGCCCGTTTTTTTAAATAATGATCTTCCATTTTTAGGTGCTTTGAGGAATATTTATTTTTTATGAGGCTTCCCTATTGTCTAATGATCTGCAAGGCGCTCGGAGGTTTGAAGTGTCAGTGTCAGTTTTTGCCTAGAGCTTATTATACCTTCTAGAGCATAGGCCCACGCTATTTTACAATGTGTTTTGTTAATAGGCCTACATTAGTATATTAGAATTATAGTTTTTAAATCGTATCAATGAGACAGGATTTAAATAAGTCAATGAATTTCTCTAAAACATATGGACATACATAACCTATAAACAAAAGTAAATGCAACTTTTCAACACCAAACTTTTCCCAATGCCGCATCCTTTTTAATTCTGTTGCTGTAATCAGCACATCCAATGTCAAACAACGTCGGGTACTTTGAAACTTCGTTAATAAGTAGTTCTAAATCCATTTTGACAGCAATTGAGCAGACTGCAAAGAAGGTATCTAAAAGCGGATTCACACGACTGATCTAAGTTGGAGGTTGGTTGGTGGTCAATCTGCGCATGCGCGTGGCAACCTTTTGGGAGTTGTGAGTTGTCCACCCAAGCTCTACAAGCCGCCAACCCAACCAGACAAATATAGATAAAAATCGCAGATTTAATCGATATTGTAGAAGGTGTGGGTATTATGTGGTAATGTTGCACTGTTTACCTCAACGAAGTAGAACATAATATTTTACCTCCTTGGTTCACCTCATCCTGAATTACAATATAGAAACATTTTCTTTATTTCTATGTGACAAATACTCAAAACATGGCTGCTATGGGCAAAGAATTAAACTTGCAGAGTGAGGTGGAAAAAACGGCAATTCTATGCACAACGCCATGGTTTCAACCACATTCTTCGCTTTTAGGGCTGCAATCAATGGCATAATCTAGTAAAAAAAACATGCGGCAGTGTGAATTTGCTGCACTGCAGCTGCTTTAACACCACAGTTCATATTATAATAATATAAGCTAAATACATATACATAACCTCCAAAATGAAAATGATCACATGTAGAATTTACCGCCAAATTACTACCAAGCAACAGGTGGATACTACGTTTAATGAGTATTATGGAAGCCGTGATCGTGCCGTGGTATCGTATCGTGTGCAAACGAGAGTTGAGAGTGTTGCCCTACTTATACCTGTTCTACACTTGAATATAATTAAGTATGGCTGTCTTTGAATAGTCATATTTAAGTATGGCGACTTCTACACTGCTCTGTAGTTAGTAGTTTGTGTGACATAGTGGCCAGTTTTGGAACTAAATTTGTATTTGACAGATGACAGTTTGAGGATGGTTTGAGGTTATGTACGGTAAACAAAAACGAAACGAACATGCCTATTCCTGCACTTTTTTAACTGGTTGCCAGTATTGTATTTAGTTGAGTGGTTTACAAACTGGAATTGTAACAGAATACGGCATTACAGGGAACTGGAAAATGAAGCGGCAGCATTACAACGACGCCGTACAAGGATTTCACTCAATATCATGAGACACCGGCGCAGGAGACGAGGCCAAGTTGTAGGACGACTGTGGGTGCAGCCCGAATTGCGCGAAATGAGGGTTAATTACTGGGAGACTGTGGTACCTATCTATAATGACGAGAGATTAAAAAAAAGTTCCAACTAAGCCGCCAATCTTTCGGTTTTTTTGGTTAATGATCTGACGCCAATTTTGTTTAAGGAGCACACTCGTTTGCGTCAAGCAATTGCCGTAGGTAAACGAATACCTGTTGCTCTCTATATTCTGAAAAGCAATTCGGATTGCTGGACTGTAGCAGATTTATTTGGAATAGGCAGAAGTACTGAAACATACATCTTGCATGAGTTTTGCTACGCAGTAAATACGGTCCTCTACAATCGCCTAGTTGTATTTCCCACTCGTAGGAAGACAAGAAGAAACTGGCTGCAGGATTTAGCACTAAATGGCAATTTAATGGCTGCATTGGGGCATTGGACGGTACTCACATACCTATAATGGCACCTGGATATTGTCCAGAGGATTATTATAATTACAAAGGGTATTATTTCATCTGTCTACTTGGTCTTGTAGACTAGAACTACAAGTTCACGTAAGTTGGGAGCCACATAACCTATAGTGACACGCGCTATGTATGACAGGTGTTAGTTAAAAGTAACTGGGCTCGAACATACACTGCGTATATCACAGCCTCCAATTTGCATGTGATTGATAAGAGTGCTAGAATACTAGTACTGCAACTCAAGTTTGAACGTCTTGATTAAAGTATAGATATGAATTGAAACCTCTTTCTAAAACAGCCTAACTTCAATGCATTTCAAGTTGTGATTACCACGTATATCAAGACATTCTAGCTTTTGTTAACACAATTCGAATTGAAGGGTATGATTATGATACACGTAGTGTAAGATCAGTGGTGGATCTAGACTTCAGTCTTGAGGCCCGGGGAAACTTCTACATGTACACCATGTTATGGGGGGGTGGGGGTATAATACACATACCGGTAAGTATAATACACAGATTCAAACTGTGTAGTAGCCCATACACATAGGCCTACATATTTCCAGTAAACCAGTTCATACATTCTCAAATGGTCATTACACACTTACACTCCTTAAAGGCCCACTAAACCCTCACATTTCGTTTAAAACGTGTGATTGTAAGCCTAATCTGTAACGGTTAGTGCATGTGTCAAGTTGCCTAGTGTATGAAAGTATGTGATCTAATGTTTGGTGTAGAATTGTGGCACAACAACAGAGAAGTAAGGTTTCTAAAATGATGTAGGAAGTGTGTTGGAGCAAGTAATGTTATATGGTTTCAGTATTTTGTGTGTGATGTTCATGTTTACGATTGTGTTATGAGTTCTGGTTCATGACATAGATATAAAATGTGTTGTAAGCAAAACTGTTTTAATGTTACAAGGTCAATTAACATGTAAATAAAAATATGTTATTTTTCTAGTCATAAATTGAACCATTTTACATTAAGTAAGAAAAAGTGTGATACAAATAAGTATGTGCTTTTATGTAAGTGAATTTGAATGGTATATTTGATGTTCTTGAATTTCATTATGAAGATGTATAACTATAGGTATAGTAACTTGATCATTCATAACGTAAAATTTAAATTTTTTGTTTATCACTCAGCAATGTAATTTTAAATGTATTTTGTAAGATGGTTGTCAATCTTGTTCTATAACTTATGGGTATGTTTTGAAATATTATTACATTGTATATAAAAACATAGTGGGGGTAATGTTACGGTCATAGGCCTGCTAGCAATAACCCTTATAGGGTTTGGACGTGTCATGGTTGTCTTCTGTTAAATTATGTAAGGCAACACATGTCTTGACGATTGAATTAATGTTTTTAAGAGAATAGTCGGACCGTTTTAGTAGAATCCTAAATCTTCCTTTTAACCGCCCAAAGGCGTTTTCTACTACCATCCTGGTACTGCTAAGCCTATAGTTGTAATTAAATCTTTCCAGAGGCATGTGCAATGTCTGGATAAAAGGAACCATCGACCACGGCAAGAGTGGAAAGGCTGCATCTGCGACTATATGATGATTGATTACTGGCTTTTGCTCACTGAGGTGTCTGTTCAAGACACTACTAGCAAAAACCGACGCATCATTCATTCGTCCAGGACGACCAATGTTAGCAAACCTATATTTAAAAAACGAATTATGATGATGTAGGCTTGTAATAGTAAAACATCAACGCATTTGTACATTGTGTACATTGTACATTGTACAAATAAAATGTTTCAACTATAAACTTATTAGTTGTATGTCTCAATCTATTGCTATCGATAATTTAATACAAAAAAAAATAAAAAGCGCAAAAAATAACTTAGAATAACTGAACAAACTATATTTTGAATTTGAAATAAAAAATAATACTACAGCTGTTATTAAGAAGATACAAAACAGCTTGAACCTGATATTATAAATATAAGTATTGCGGTTATCAAGATTTGTAACGGTTGTTTCCGGCAATTTTTAGTTACAGAATTTCCATTGATGCCAATAATATAATAAAGTCGATATATATTAATAATAATGTAATGTAATAATGAAAGTAATAATACCACCAATAATAACAATAATGATAATTGTGATGATGCAAACACGAATAATATGTAAATCACGCACACGCACACAACCAAACCATGACACACACGAGTATTGTAGTTTTGACGTGTTCTTTAGGCCTATCTAATATATTTGTATCAGTTATTATTATTATTTCCAGGCCTGACTGGTAGAAATCCCACTCACTCATTGATATATGACTATACATATACAACGCAAGACAAAATCAATACAATGTTTTTATAGTCGATAGTAAAGACTAGTAGTTTGACTGATCTCGATCTACGCAGCTCACTCGATATATTCGCGGACGTATCAGGCAATAGGCCGCTACACGCGTTGTTATATACACACGAAAATCGGCCAAATGTTCATCAATTTCTTGCTGGTTTTCTGCTTGTAATATCTAAACATATCAGTTAACATGATAGGTTGGTTGGAATTCTGATTTTTAAAGCTACTTTCTCATTACATTAGCTTGAAATTGGATGTGTTTCCAAACAAATTATGTGGTAATTGCTTCATGTTTCACATTTTATAGAATAAGTTGTATAAATGGTAGAAGGTTGTTTAAACATTCATCGTGTAGACCGAAGTAAGACGAATTCAGTGGTATGTCCGATTTGTGCTCAATTGAATTAGGTGGGTCTGGACGACGAGATATATTTGCGCGAGCCTCGAAACACAGAGGATGCTCCATAATATGCAGCGAGTAGCGCGTAGTTTGGTCGACGTCACAACGCCTGTGGCGGATCACTTTTTCTTGGATTGCATGAGCCCTGATACACTAGGCAACTTGACACATGCACTAACCGTTACAGATTAGGCTTACAATTACACGTTTTTAACGAAATGTGAGGGTTTAGTGGGCCTTTAATTATTTTTGAAATTATTATTTAGTTACTATTACTATTACAAGCCTACATCATCATAATTCGTTTTTTAAATATAGGTTTGCTAACATTGGTCGTCCTGGATGAATGAATGATGCGTCGGTTTTTGCTAGTAGTGTCTTGAACAGACACCTCAGTGAGCAAAAGCCAGTAAATAATCATCATATAGTCGCAGATGCAGCCTTTCCACTCTTGCCGTGCTTGATGGTTCCTTTTATCCAGACATTGCACATGCCTCTGGAAAGATTTAATTACAACTATAGGCTTTGCAGTACCAGGATGGTAGTAGAAAACGCCTTTGGGCGGTTAAAAGGAAGATTTAGGATTCTACTAAAACGGTCCGACTATTCTCTTAAAAACATTAATTCAATCGTCAAGACATGTGTTGCCTTACATAATTTAACAGAAGACAACCATGCCACGTCCAAACCCTATAAGGGTTCTTGCTAGCAGGCCTATGACCGTAACATTACCCCCACTATGTTTTTATATACAATGTAATAATATTTCAAAACATACCCATAAGTTATAGAACAAGATTGACAACCATCTTACAAAATACATTTAAAATTACATTGCTGAGTGATAATCAAAAAATTTAAATTTTCCGTTATGAATGATCAAGTTACTATACCTATAGTTACATCTTCATAATGAAATTCAAGAACATCAAATATACCATTCAAATTCACTTACATAAAAGCACATACTTATTTGTATCACACTTTTTCTTACTTAATGTAAAATGGTTCAATCTATGACTAGAAAAATAACATATTTTAATTTACATGTTAATTGACCTTGTAACATTAAAACAGTTTTGCTTACAACACATTTTATATCTATGTCATGAACCAGAACTCATAACACAATCGTAAACATGAACATCACACACAAAATACTGAAACCATATAACATTACTTGCTCCAACACACTTTCTACATCATTTTAGAGACCTTACTTCTCTGTTGTTGTGCCACAATTCTACACCAAACATTAGATCACATACTTTCATCTTTTTCTACCAAAGTTATCACATCAACATATCTTCACTCAAAAGTACACAGTTTGGCCACCCTCCGTTTATGTGTAGGTCCTTCCTATGATATATTTGTAATGTTTTCTCCCTTATTAATCACCTTATTAGTGGAGAGATACATCCGAAGGCTTTGTTCTGATTGCTGACTCAACCCAGGTTATAGAATAGTGAAGCGAATTGAACCCGTGACCTCCCGAATCTATTGGCAGTCCTGTACTCCTGACCCGTCTCATATAGTTATATGGTTCTATGGATACATTCTTGTACTTCATTTCATCTGTAGGTAAGCAATGTGCCACATTTAATATACAAAGTTGTCACCCCACTCCTCAATAAAAAACATTTTATTATATTATGTTTTATACTGAAGAAATATAACAATGTAATGAATATGTGATGTATCAGTAGTGTAACGGTCATAGGATTGGGTTTGGCTTTGGACATTGAGTTGTTTTACTTGGAAAGTGAAATGTACATCCACCGGGCCGTGTTGAAGAGCAGTGCAGTATCTACAAATACCTTACTAAAATAATACAGAAAACTGGACCCATTTAACATTGAGAGCATGGCGACACAGCTCTGCAGCGAACCTGGCGGCTTGACTTCACAAAACGCGCGCGATTCAAATCAAAGTGGAGTGGAAATAAATAGAATAATATCGCCTACATGAAGTTTGTAGTTATTCTCTTATAATACCAACATGTACATGATGGTTTTTCTGGTAATCGGGTATGGTTTAGCCAACATATTAAAATGTGCACTGTTTATTCTTTACGTTTTACCAATAATCATTGAAAGTTTTGCCAGTAAAGTATATTCCATTCTGAATGGCCATGTTGTGAATGTCTTTTGTTTTTGTTTATAACCTCAAAACGCCATCGACCGAAAACGTTGGTCAGTGTTAAAGTCACTCCTCTAAGTGTACGCTCTAGTCCAAGTCAACTTTAACTAATGATCACAGTCAGCTGAACAATGCAATTAAAAAAACGTTAAAACATATTGGGCTTTGTATTCTGCTGCCGTGTACATATGAGTAGGGCTAACGCTGTGAAGGTCTAGACATACGACCTTTAGGGGGAGGGGATATTTAGGCCTAGACCTGCATTGAATATTAATTTAAGCTAAAAATACGTGTATAGTTTGACATAACCTCAACAAAATAATATGTTATACAGTTAATTATAGAAAACAAATGTTAATAAGCTAAACACAGCGTTTCACGCATATCAGCCTAGAAAGAGGTGCTGAATCAGTATCGGGATTTCAGTCGATAAAAGAAGCCGGCACAGCGAGTGAACTTCATCGCGTCGATAATTCACCAAGTACTTACGTCAAGCCGCTAGGCCAGGCTGTCGCCAGAAATCGACGGCAGCTTCCCTTATTATTAATTTAGTACGGTATTTGCTTTTTTCATGGCTAAGTTATGCGGAGATCAAGTAGACCTTGTCTGAGGGCTGGCACTACGCTGGCGCTGCGAGTGGGAGAATGTGGCAGTGCAAAGCCCCATTGAAGAAACACCTGGGTGGAACTCAATTCAAAACAGGAGAAGAGCTGAAAGAAGAGGTTTTTAGCTTCCTTCGCGGCGCGGCGGGAGAGTTCTACGACTCGGGCATACAAAAGATGGTACACCGTATGCAAAAATGCATTGACCTCAACGGGGATTATGTCGAAAAATAGGAAAAAGTCAAAGCTTTAAAAAATGTACAATTCATAGCAAATAAACACGTTTTCATTGTGAAAAATTATTGGGAACCTTATTTCACGGTCAACCCTTAGTAGACCCATTTTTGGTTTTTCTTTTGAAAGTAGTGACTTATTTTGGGTTGTGGCAACAGCTGACCAGACACACAGGTTTACTGGCTTGCCATTTTGTCACGGCAACACACTGCTTAGTGGCAAACATATATTCTCCCCTTTTTAATTTATCCTTTGATTTTAGCATGTCAGGCAAACCTTTCCGGGTCGAGCACACAGTGCCACATAAATAAACACCATCTCCATATAGGATGGTCACAAGCTTGTACGTTGTGAAAAAGCTATCAAACGCAACTATACTTTGAGTGTTTTTGATGATTTTGCATAAATCTAGCACTACCCGTTCACAAAGGGTATTTGATAGATCTGTAGCATCACGCCCATGACTTTTACCAGTGTACACGGTAAACTTCATTATGTAACCTGTAACAGAGTGAGCAAAGCACCACACTTTGTAGCCACGCTTGACTGGTTTTATAGGCATGTACTGTTTGATGCTTTAACGCCCTTTGAACGGAATCGTTGATTTGTCTACAGAGAAACAGGATGATGGTTCGTACGCCTTTTTACAGGATTCATTCAACATTGAAATCTATGGGCGAACTTTATGTGGCTTATCGAAACCTTCTTCTCTCTTTGGAATAGCCGTTGTATTGTCATTTATATGGAGATTTTCACAATGTCGTTCCATTGATCAAACTACCAGTTTCAAGGAATGATTTGAATATTTGTTTAAAATCACAAAAAACTATTTCTTTGACAATTATTATGTTAAATTACTATAAAATGAAAAATATATTCAGTAATCAAGTAAGAATACTATTTTAAAATCCAGTATTTACACGAAAATGCAGTTATTTATAATGGCATGATTCTAGTCACTAGTTTGACTGCAGAATAGCCAATCCCTAAAAACGAGATTAGTTCATCAAAACTCCAAATAGTAGTCAACTTCTTATCTCGCTTTTGGCTTAAATTACACCACAACACATTCACAAATTATAGACTTAAATAATGGATACAACCCTGCTTAAGGAGGGACAACACTGAAATTCTGATCAAAATCTCGTTTTTTGCATTTTTTTTTTTTTTATCAAATATTATGTTGTGTTCTAAACCTAAGATTTAAAACACATTACTTACATTTCATTATTGATATCTGTTTTTGAAGTTTGCTTGAACTCGATTACTATGATCATTCCACAACTTACTAACTTTGACAGTCATTTCTGGGATAACTTTTTTTTATATTTTTCAGAAGGTGGGACATTTGAGTGTCTACAATATTTGAGCAATCAAAGTGAAACTTTCTGTAAATATTCTTTAATAATAAAGAAAGGTCCCAACGGATGGAATATTTATTACCTTTGGTAGAATAAAAATAAAAAAGTCCTTAACTTTAATGTGCAATTGAAATCGAAGAATCTAAATAATTGTTATAAGTAAAAAATAATTTGTTCCTGTGTTTTAAATCTGAAAAAATAATCCATCCGTGTGTACCTCAAATGGTTATTAAGCTTCAGAAAAAATATATAAATATCAATTATGGTGTTGTGTGCTCATGTGAAAATGTCCCGGCTAATTCATTGTTGAATCAACAATACGAAATTCATAACAATGCCATTTCTAATTTTTTTTTAATTTTTTTTGTTGCTATTAATATCCCAGCCATTGATTAATGCACACACAAAAACACATCTAATTCTGATGGAAACTTTAGAAGTTAGAAATTTCAGTGTTGTCCCTCCTTAAAATTCCCATGGATACTGGTTGGTTACGAGATGTAATTCTTAGTGTAACACATAAGAACTGGACTGTTTCACACAGAACCAATCGTAACATGTTTCCAATGAATTCCATTTGAAATTGTAACTAACCGGAACAATGCGTAATAAACCAGCAATAGATGTAACCCATGGTAACGGCAACCAATAAGAATCTAATGTAACAAACTGGAACATGTTTCTTATCGTAATCAAACGTATTCCATGGTAAGGGCAACCAATAAGAATCTAATGTAACAAACTGAACATGTTTCTTATCGTAACCAAACGTATTCCATGGTAACAGCAACCAATAAGAATCTAATATCACGACTGGGAAAGTGTTTCTTATCGTAACCAACCGTATTCCATGGTAACGGCAACCAATAAGAATCTGATGTAACAAACTGGAACATGTTTCTTATCGTAACCAAACGTATTTCATGGTAACGGCAACCAATAAGAATCTAATGTAACAAACTAACAAACTGGAAAATGTTTCTTATCGTAACCAACCGTATTCCATGGTAACGGCAACCAATAAGAATCTGATGTAACAAACTGGAACATGTTTCTTATCGTAACCAAACGTATTTCATGGTAACGGCAACCAATAAGAATCTAATGTAACAAACTGGAAAATGTTTCTTATCGTAACCAACCGTATTCCATGGTAACGGCAACCAATAAGAATCTAATGTAACAAACTGGAAAATGTTTCTTATCGTAACCAACCGTATTCCATGGTAACGGCAACCAATAAGAATCTGATGTAACAAACTGGAACATGTTTCTTATCGTAACCAACCGTATTCCATGGTAACGGCAACCAATAAGAATCTAATGTAACAAACTGGAACATGTTTCGTATCGTAATCAACCGTATTCCATGGTAACGGCCACCAATAAGAATCTAATGTTACAAACTGGAACATGTTTCGTATCGTAACCAACCGTATTGTTAGATAGCGAGAACCTACCGTGACATCCATCCAATTCCGTCGGCTCGGCCTCGAACCCACGGACTCCAAAGTCGACGGACCCGTAGAAGTACTGGGGCGTAGCTCTAGGGGTGGTTCTCACATCATAGGGATCGGGACATACCAATTCAGGCAGTTTAGGAATGATAAGACTTTGGTTCAAACAATAGAGGAACCGCAATTTATTAAACTATACACATTTATCCTACGTGGCTGAGTTATGGCGAATATGTCTTAGGGCATTCCAGGTCTGATGGACTTAACTTTCCTAGCTAGAGGGTAGCTGTAGTAACCCCTATTCTTTGGCTTCTCGGTGGCTGACTCCGACCCCGTGTTGTGGCTTGGCTCCGTCGTCCTGGTTCACGATCGGCCTCCATGTCCTTCCCTCTGGGTCTTCCGTCGTTCTTTCCACCGTTCCACCTTGGCACAGGTCTACCTCCTCTTCCGTTCCATGATTGAATGCCCCGAATAATACTCGTGAACCCTCGCACCTAGACTTTCCTACGTCATACCCCAGTCACCCCCTCTCTGCCCAACGCTGGCTGTCCCCAGTCATAATTTACCAATCAAACTACTCGGTTCGACCCCCTCTCGTGGCAATCACGAAAGAGTGGGACCAGGGCTCACTGACGAAGTCAACGAACCAGCCCCCTCCTGAACCGAGCAGTCAGCAAAGTTGCTGCACAAACTGGAAATTATAACCGAACAAGACTGACGAAATAGCCGAGCACAGCGCATACTTTACGGTGACGACACCTGTGAGGAAACACACCATGTCAACGTAAAGTATCCATAAATCACGCAATTAAATAAAACTAAGTAAAAATGAAACAATAAACAAGTGCCTATTTTTACGCCACATGCCCCCCCTTAGATGAGAGTCGACTCTGACTCGACCCGTGATTTATGGACAGCCAGAGAAAAAGTGACAACCAAACCTGTTGTTGAATGTATGACGTAAGCAGAATTCCCCCAAATTGACCCACCATATTATTTCATACCCGGCGCCTCCACCACTTGTCAGATAGCAGATTCCTACCGTGTGACGTACCCAATTCCGCCGAACCGGTCTCGAACCTCGGACTCCGAGGTCGGCGAATCCGCAGAAGTACTGGGGCGTAGCTTCTGGGGGGGGAATCCTGCTACCTGTCGGGATCTATGGTATACCCAGTGATACAGGATTGTTGTGAAACAGGTTAAAGTTAAGACTTGAGTTCAAACAATGAAGGAACCGTTTATTAACATTAATTCAGCAAACCTAGCTCGGCTGAGACGTGACTAGTCTAACTATGAGTTCCCCAGGGGTTATAGTGATAGGTCGAAGTCCCTCTACCTTGGTTTCCAGGTGTCCAATCTCCCCTGCTGCCTTGGTCCCGTCCGTGGTGTTGTTTCCGCGGGCCTCCGTGTAAGGTGTTACGGTACAGGTGTCTTCCTCTAGGCTTGATCTTTCTCCCGTACTCCCAAGGTGTCGGTCCTTCACTTTCCAGGTCCTGCCGTTGATTGCCCCGACTTAGCCATCAGTTACCTCGCACCTAGCCTCCCTTACGTCATACCCCCTCACCCCCTCCTCAGCCCCACGCTGGCCGAAATCCGCGGTAATTACCAAATAATCCCATCGACTGTCCCCCCCCCCCCGTAGAAATCACGTGGGAGAGGGAAATGGCCCGCTGTCGACAACGTCGAACTAGCGCTTTCCAGGATTGGCCAGTCAGCACAGCTGCCATGAACCTTGCATACAACTCAATTGGTAATTACCGCAAGTCACTACAGTCAGCATAAAATAAACTAAACTGAGATGTTGAAATAGTCGAGCACAGCGCATACCTTTCAATGTTGAAAGCCAGGAACTTACACAACCAGAAAGGCATCTATAAATCACGCAATAAAATAAAACAAAGTAAAAATGAAATAATGAACAAGACTCCATTTTTACGCCATATGCCCCCCCTTAGATAAGAGGCGACCCTGCCTCGACTCGTGATTTATAGAAAGCCAGAGAGCACAGTGACAACCAAATTTGGTATCAGATGTATGACGTAAGCCCAATTACTCATAGTAAATAATAAAAAACCAACCCCACCCCCCTTATAAGAAACAAAATAAATTGGGAAAACCCATAGCCACAATAAAATAATTAAAATAAAAGATTCAATTTAGAAGAAAAAAAACTAGGAAAAAAAACTGCCCGACCTGGGTAGTCCAAATACAACAAAAAAAGTTTTGCAACAGCGCTTCCACCATTTGTTAGATAGCGAGAACCTACCGTGACATCCATCCAATTCCGTCGGCTCGGCCTCGAACCCACGGACTCCAAAGTCGACGGACCCGTAGAAGTACTGGGGCGTAGCTCTAGGGGTGGTTCTCACATCATAGGGATCGGGACATACCAATTCAGGCAGTTTAGGAATGATAAGACTTTGGTTCAAACAATAGAGGAACCGCAATTTATTAAACTATACACATTTATCCTACGTGGCTGAGTTATGGCGAATATGTCTTAGGGCATTCCAGGTCTGATGGACTTAACTTTCCTAGCTAGAGGGTAGCTGTAGTAACCCCTATACCTTGGCTTCCCGGTGGCTGACTCCGACCCCGTGTTGTGGCTTGGCTCCGTCGTCCTGGTCCACGATCGGCCTCCATGTCCTTCCCTCTGGGTCTTCCGTCGTTCTTTCCACCGTTCCACCTTGGCACAGGTCTACCTCCTCTTCCGTTCCATGATTGAATGCCCCGAATAATACTCGTGAACCCTCGCACCTAGACTTTCCTACGTCATACCCCAGTCACCCCCTCTCTGCCCAACGCTGGCTGTCCCCAGTCATAATTTACCAATCAAACTACTCGGTTCGACCCCCTCTCGTGGCAATCACGAAAGAGTGGGACCAGGGCTCACTGACGAAGTCAACGAACCAGCCCCCTCCTGAACCGAGCAGTCAGCAAAGTTGCTGCACAAACCGGAAATTATAACCGAACAAGACTGACGAAATAGCCGAGCACATCGCATACTTTGCGGTGACGACACCTGTGAGGAAACACACCATGTCACCGAAAAGTATCCATAAATCACGCAATTAAATAAAACTAAGTAAAAATGAAACAATAAACAAGTGCCTATTTTTACGCCACAGTATTCCATGGTAAAGGCAACCAATAAGAATCTTATGTAACAAACTGGAACATGTTTCGTATCGTAACCAACCGTATTCCATGGTAACGGCAACCAATAAGAATCTAACGCAACAAGTAGTTATTAATGGGAACCGTAACCGATGGGATTTACACGCAACCAAATGTCACCGTAACAAACCGTAACGACTAGTAATCAATGGGAACCATAACCAATGAGAATTATGTGTTACTGTAACAAACCGTAACGAGTAGTAATCAATGGGAACCGTAACCGATGGGATTTATACGCAACCAAATGTCACCGTAACAAACCGTAACGACTAGTACGGTAGTCAATGGGAACCGTAACCAATGGGAATCATTTGTTACCGTAACAAACCGTAACGAGTAGTAATCAATGGGAACTGTAACCGATGGGATAAATGGGATAACCGACCAATAAGAATCTAACGTAACAAACTGGAAAGTGTTTCTTAAATTCCATGGTCATGGCATTCTCTTCCAAGTGTTTTATGCCAAGTGTTTCTTACAAAACACAATTTACAAATATAATCATAAAAAAACATAATATCAATCATAATCATATTAAAGGCGAGTCCACACAAAAACATAAGCATAAGCATAAGTGTAGTTTTAAGGATTAAGGTTTAACGCATAAGGGCTCCGGTACACATACAAACGTAAGCACAAAGAGTTTATGAGAAGGCATGGCACTCGTTGAGGTTCTTTGGAGGTTGCGGCCGAATACTGTACAACATAATTATTCTATATATTATTATGTATATATTACTATATATTACTATATATTATTATATATATATTATTATTATTATTATTATTCGGTGGCGTAGGCCACTACATGACTGTGGTAGTCATAACCTTTTAAAGTAGATGCTTCTTTGACTCAAGTTTTTCGTGCGTTGTTTTAAGGTTTAATCATAAAGTTGAACATTGTTCAACTTTCTTATGCGTTATGCTTACGCTTATGCTTGTGCTTATGCTTAAACATTTGTGTGAACGTTAGTACGTGTTTCCTATGTTCCAATGTTACGACTATGCGTTAAACCTTAAATCTTATGTCTTATGTTTTTGTGTGGACGAGCCTTAAGCCGCGGTATTAAATTCAATTAGCAGGTGCACCAACATAAGTTTTTATTGAAGTGTATTATTCGTATTTTTTTGGTATGGTATAGATCATTATAAGTTTATTAGATTTGTACTAAAACATCTCTAATTTGATATCTAAGAACGGGAAAAGCATAATAAATAATAATGTAAAGTACGTCTTCACGTTTTACGTGCATAAGTTGGTAACAGTCAGTCAGTCCGTTACGCAAGCCGGGTTTGGCCAAGCCAAGGGCAAGAGCGGCGTGCAATGGTGAGGTGTTTGTTTAGAACACGTGTGTTTACAGTTAAAATAATGTCTTCGGACCACTCAGACGTTTTTGTGGAGTTTTTAGAACATAAAGAAGTGTCTGTTATAACATCGAACACAGTAACAAAATACCAAGTCATTTGAAGAACATAAAAATGGTAGACCAAGAAGTGAGGTTATGAGTCTAGCCTGGAAAGGGGAAGGCCTAGCGATGCGAGACTACTTGGCAAAGGTCCTAGCTCATTCCTGTAAGTATATACATAATACTTTAATATGTACGTATATAGCCATATTCCTATAGTTTCGGGCCTAGGCCCTAGGCCTAGTAGGTTAGGCCTACTGAAAGCGTAGGTAGGCCTAGGCCTACCTTCATCTTAAACTTGGCCCTATAGGCCTAAGCCTAGGGCCTTGGTCATTTATAGGTAGCCTAGACCTAGACCTAGCATTGAGTCTAGCTAGGCCTAGGCCTACTGTGTATTGAGCTCTAGGCCTTGATATCCTGACTAGCTACGCCTAGCTAGGGCCTAGGCTAGGCCAATAACAAACAAAGGCAAATGTGGCCTAGCTTTTGGGCCTAGGTCTATCATTACTAGGCCTAGGCCTAATCTTTGTGAACGCTTTCAGATGATCCCTAGGCCTACCGTTCATGGGAACGTAATCTAGACCGAGGCTACCCTATATCAAGACTGGAGAAAGATGAGAAGAAAGATGAGATCCAGTTTAGGGCCAGGCCAGTGATGCCCAAGGCATTAAGTTTATTGATGAGTAATTGGTGGTCAATGGTGTCAAAGGCCTTACTTAGGTCGTAGAATAATCCAAGGGCATCGTCCCCTCTGTCAAGTGCTGAATATAAGGAAGAGAGGAAGGAGAAGATGGCAGTTAAGTGATTCAGGTCCATGCCTATCAGCTTCTCCTGACAACTTGAAGAAGGTATGCCTAAACAATTTTACTTTCAGAGTATTCTTGCATTCGGTGTTTTCATTGTAGGTCTATGTGTCTCATTCTCATCCCATGATAGGGTATAGGCTAGTATTGAATGCAGGCCTAAGAATTTCCGTAGAGGCTTACAAAAAACTGGCATATATAGGCCTAGCGCAACGCAAGCACAGCGTAAAAAATATGAACTAATACTTAACCTATATGGCCTCATCTCCAACTGACACAAGAGTGCATGGCGCAGTGCATTTGATGGTAATTATTTTCTTGTGTTTTGCTTGGGCTACGTTACAACTGACCAATAGGAATCTTGTTCCAATAAGGCATCTGTGGTCTCATCATACTCACTGGGTCAAATGAGTAAATGTTGTTACTAGTAAGATATAGCCTATTATTGAGTGACTTCCAATTGTATCAGACAGAGCCCTGAATTGATGCAAAATAACCTTCAAATGAAACATAATAAAATAATAAATTAGTTAACAACTGTTAACTGTTTCCTCCTATGCGAGATAGGCCTGGCCCTATAGAATAAAATGATAACAATAAAGACGCTGGTTTGCTATTCCTATTATAGACAACTCTAGAACCGGTGGTTACAAGTGGTATTGAATTTGTAGTCTGTCCCTAACCTCATCAAATCATGGCAAGTGCAGATGACGAGAAGGCCACAACTTGCGTTTCGCTGTGCTTGTGTCACACGAATTGTTGGTTGATATGCGAGTTGTACGTAAGGGCTTAGGGCTTTAAGGTTGAGTAAATTATTTACGTTATTTGTGAAAATTATTTACACTCAACGTTATAAGGTTATTGTAATGTTCAATGTGTTTTGAGATTGTAACATTCACAATAATCTTACAATTGGCAGTGCTTTGTTGGGATTTCGAACTTCTAGGTAGACCTACCTACTAGAACAAAGTCTAGGCATGTAGGCATAAAATATTTAAGAATATCTCGCAGGCTGCATATATTTACATTTTGGGATGGAAGAATATCAATCATTAGCAATAATAACCGATGATTGTGATTATGTAGACTATGATATTTCCCAAGAAGTTTGGCCTACAAAAAAACAAAAAAAAAAACAGTATAACAGTATACTGTATATAATATAACATCTGATATGTAATGCATGTGATTGTTGTAAGTTGATACCAATGTATGAGGTGAAAGGTCTTCTTTGTTTAGAACCATTTTGTTTGCATACTAGGCATATGCAATAATTGCATCATTTCTTGCCATGAGTTTTGTGTCAGGTTTTGTCATTAATTAGATAAAGATTCCCACTTTTTGCTGTTGAAGTGCCCGAAGTCCATAATCTAATCTAGGATCCAAAGTCTTACCAAATTACAAGATATTTCATGAGTCTGCATGGGGGGGGGGGGGCGGGGGTACAAAAAGGCATTGAAAACAAATTTGAAAATGACAAGATATCCGTAACATTGGATTTAGAGTTTAAAGGCCTACTGCTAAATTAAACTATTAATATTAAACTTTAATTTCCTTTATCAAGGGCAATTCTCAGTTACAAGGCAAATGGCTTTTATGTTACAGATTTTACCATCTACCGGGGAAAAGCGAACCATTGGGAGTCCATGACCCAGCAACTCTAGCACCTCGGGGGAGATTTGAACAACTGTCAAGGCGTCAACATATGAAGACATGAATGAAGAACAGATAAGTGGAAAGGACCAAGTGTTGCCTATGATATCTGTAACATGTATTGTTTGTACAGGCCTAATAAAGACATAATTAATTAGGCTAATTATACTTCGGATATAAATTGTTTACTGGTAGGCCTAGCCTTGTAGGTGCTAATAGGTGCTAGGTGGGTATGTAGGTGTTAATATTTTAAAAATGATTTCAAATGCTTGTATAGGTAGTATTCAATCGACGTCACATGGCGGCCATTATGAGGTACACATTGCTTGTTTACATTTTGTTCTGTCAATAGAAGACACATAGATTATCTAGGAAAATCAATCAATCAATTGATGTGTGCAGGTAAAAGTTCAAGTAAATGATAACGCATGCAAATGATTGTCTGCAAACAGAGTTTACACGTTCTTATTTTGTTTTCAGTCATAATACGGAACCTTTGTTTGAAAACTGTTGATGTGTTAGTCAAAGGACATATGCAATATTGCAACAATGAAGTGTCGAAAGAACGTGAACAAATGTTTACAGAGTACCTAGTATGGCCACCGTGCAATGCCGAAATGACGTTATTGCATACTTCCTTATATATAATCATCACAAACTTGTAAATTAATTAATTCAGAGATGATTAAAAGCGGTTTGTACTTTGTAGTCTGCGGTACTCATCTACTGTTTAGTGGCAAATGTAACAGCTAGTATTATAGCAACATGGTAATTAATTATATAATTGTTTGCATTCACAATTAAACATAACATTAAAACATATTGTTTTTTTAAGTGAGAATTGTATTGTTCTTTTTTGACCATTTCACAGCGAGTCCCAGCATTTGTTACAGTTGAGCATTGATGACCAGTGGTTATTATTTGTTACAGCAGATTCCCATCGGTTACGGGTGACATTGATTCCCACTGGTTTGTTACGGCAGATTCCCATTGGTTACGGTTGCTTCCCAACTGTTACGGTACATGTTCTTACTTGTTACGGATGGTTCCCATTTGTTACGGTTGGACATTGATTACAAGTGGTTACTATTTGTTACGGCACATTCCCATTGGTTACGGATGGTTCCCATTCGTTACGGGTGAGCATTGATTCCCACTGGTTACTATTTGTTAAAGCAGATTCCCATTGGTTACGGTTGCTTCCCATTTGTTACGGTTGGTTCCCATTCGTTATGGGTGACATTGATTCCCACTGGTTACTATTTGTTACGGCAGATTCCCATTGGTTACGGTTGCTTCCCATTTGTTACGGTACACGTTCCAGCTTGTTAGGGTTGGTTCCCATTCGTTACGGGTGAGCATTGATTCCCACTGGTTACTATCTGTTACAGCAGTTTCCCATTGGTTACGGTTGCTTCCCATTTGTAACGGTACACGTTCCAGCTTGTTACGGTTGGTTCCCATTCGTTACGGGTGAGCATTGATTCCCACTGGTTACTATTTGTTACAGCAGATTCCCATTGGTTACGGTTGCTTCCCATTTGTTACGGTACACGTTCCAGCTTGTTACGGTTGGTTCCCATTCGTTACGGGTGAGCATTGATACCCACTGGTTACTATTTGTTACGGCAGATTCCCATTCGTTACGGTTGGTTCCCATTTGTTACGGTTGGGCATTGCTTATAAGTGGTTACTATTTGTTACGGCACATTCCCATTGGTTACGGTTGGTTCCCATTTGTTACGGTTGGGCATTGATTCCCATTGGTTACGGTTGCTTCCCATTTGTTACGGTACACGTTCCAGCTTGTTACGGTTGGTTCCTATACGTTACGGGTGAGCATTGATTCCCACTGGTTACTATTTGTTACAGCAGATTCCCATTGGTTACGGTTGCTTCCCATTTGTTACGGTACACGTTCCAGCTTGTTACGGTTAGTTCCTATTCGTTACGGGTGAGCATTGATTCCCACTGGTTACTATTTGTTACAGCAGATTCCCATTGGTAACGGTTGCTTCCCATTTGTTACGGTACACGTTCCAGCTTGTTACGGTTGGTTCCTATTCGTTACGGGGAGCATTGAGTCCCACTGGTTACTATTTGTTACGGCAGATTCCCATTCGTTACGGGTGGTTCCCATTTGTTACAGTTGGGCATTGATTACAATTGGTTCCCATTTGTTACGGCTAGAATGCTCATTGTTAACGGCTGGTTCCCATTCGTTACATACGAAAGATTCCCATTGATTACTATTGGTTACAGTGGGTAGTTCTGGTTGGTAACATCTTGTTCCCATTTGTTACATAGGTATGAGGTATGAGTGAAAATACGTCTGAATACGGGTGATTCCAATTATTTACAAATTACCATTGATTACTATTAATTCCCTTTTATTACAAGTTACATTTGGGTTACGCCAAATGTGCCATAATACGCCTGTTTACGATTGACTGTTACCGGTTGGTTCCGATTGAAAACATATTTTTCCATTTATAAAAGAACTTAGGACGTGTCCGAATTCTGGTAAGGTCCAGGTCCAAGTCCAAGTCCAACATCTAGGTCCAAGTCCAGGTCTAACTGTACTGAAAATAGTTTTCGGACAATACTAGCCTACAGTAGCGCTACCTGTGGGAGACAATGATTACTCCCTGCAAATTTTAGTTTGTTTCCCCTTGATAGATGTCGCTGCTGTCTTCAATAAAGTAGGGTTATGTAGACCCCAAGCAATGAAAGTATAGGCTAGGCGTTCAAGGACGCAGGCACGAGTTTCTAACAAAGTGCGTAGACGTTAAATTATTATTAATAATTTATTCTGAAACTTTAAATTTTTAAATTGTACTTACATTTTAATTTGCCTTCAGCTGAGGCGCCACTTCCAAAGCCGCCATTTTACTTGGACCTAACATGGACCAAAACGAGCATGCACTTTCGATTACTAGATCCGTTTCCGCTTTTAGACCTGGACTTAACGTTTTCAGACAATACTTCCTACGTCATCGAGGAACGGTGACGTCAAAACTGGACTTGGACCTAGACTTAGCAACGATAAAGCAGAATTCGGACACGTCCTTAATGTAATCAATGGGATTTAATGGTAATTTCAACCGTAACTTGCAGCCGTAACCCATGGGAATTTTAAGCAGGGAATACAAATCTAAATTGATTTACAAAGCCAAGGAAACAAAATACTCGTTTTTAATATTCATCGACAAAGTATTCGCGATCGCAAAACTTCGATACGCCCCTAGCGGACAAAATTATCCCTAAGCTAACGGGTCTAGCGCTCTAACTGTCTGCGGATTCTCGCCCAAACCACGCGGTACTAATCTCGTTCTAGCTGTTAAACTATTCATTTTAAAGGAAAAACTTATAGCAAAGCGTATTTAGTTTACATGCAAATAGTCATCATAAAGGTTATTTCAAAATTATAGACCCAGCAGTTTACTTGTTATAACAATTCACGCAAAATATCGGAAAATGAGCAAAATTTCTTATTGTTTTCTCAACTTCAATTGTTGAAAAACTAATGATCGGATTTTGACGAGAGTTCCTTTGGAACATGAACCAACAGTGAGTGGTGAGCGGAGTCATCTTGGATTACACTCGGTACAAGGTCACACAGAGGCCAGTCAAGAGCCTCGTGGTACCGGGCGGGGGGCGGCGGAGTTGTTCGATTTCAATGTATATTACACAAAGTGGCAGTTTTGATAGGAAACTACAATTTGGCTTGGGTTCGTGGAGATTTGTATCAACATGCATGAAATGTGTGTTTTTGAGCGTTTCAGGCTCAAATAAGCACAATGTGATGTTTTTGTAAGATTTCGGTAAAAACTAAACAAATTGGCACATTCTGTTGGTAAACACGAAATTGAAACTTAGAATTTTCATGGTATTGGTGGAGATTCCAACCAAATTGCAAGAAATGATCGTTTTTAGCGAATCAGGCTCCAATAAGCAAAATATGACAAATAAATATGATAAATATGATATGGATTTTGTAAGATTTCGTTAGAAACTGAATAAGTTCCACGTTCCGTTGGAAAACAAGAAATTAGCTTGCATTCGTCAAGATTTCAATCAAAATACATGAATTGAGTAATTTTGGTCTATTTAGGCATAGATATAAGCAAAATTTATAGAAATGGTTCGATTTCAATGTATATTACCAAAGATTAATGCATGAGTGAGGGAAGATAATTCACTCTTATGGAAAGTCGTCTTCGCGTGTCTGAGCGAAATTTTCTAAGTCCAACATGTAGTTCAAATAAATAAAATAAATTCACATTTAGAATCTACCCACTCAGTAACTAAACTGATTTGCAGTGGGGGACTTTAATTTAAAGCGACCAAACAAACCCTGTAGGCTTCGAACACCGTCGACGAGTGATCGATAACCAATCAAAGATCGATATTTCAAATACGAAACATATGAATCAGTGATTGGACAGTGCGAATACCTGCTGACAAATGCCAGAATCAACAAGGCCTATTCAGAACAACTTTGAATTTATTGAGTGCGTCGTTGCTAGGACGGCTCCAAAGTCACCGTTTACTTATTCCTAAGCCAAGAAGTAATGGAATTGAATGCATATTAGAAGTTAAAAACTTCTGCCTGTAGCGGGATTTGAACCCATGACCTTCTGCATTGGAAGCAGGGATGCTAACCACTGGACCAACGAGCCACCTACTGTACTCACCGCAAGAGCTCGTTCTTCCAAAAGTTTAGAACTGAGCGGTAACCTCGGTCGTCCGACTCAGCGCCTTCTCACCGCCGGGGTAAAAAGTGTCCGAGCCGAGTTCTTCCGATGCCAAAACCGAGTTCAAATATATCCCGACAGACGGCAACGAAGTTCAAACGTGCTAAGCTAGAGCTCCTTGCTGTGAGAGTTCGAACTAGTGGTGAGACTTAGGTTGGAATTCATAGTCGGCCCCTACACCTAGGGGCACCCATTGTTGCTATGGATTTGTTTTGTTTATGGGAAATAACATGCAAACAATTGTTACCTTGGTAACAATGGGCGCCCCTAGGTGTAGGGGCCGACTATGAATTCCAACCTTTTGACAAAACTCGCGCGGATATTTTAACACGGCAACGAAACATTTTCCCTCACTCGGTAATCTTTGATATTACACTAAGTGGCAGTTTTGATAGGAAAGTAGAATTTTACTTGGATTCGTGGAGATGTGTACAAAAATGCATCAGTTGTATGTTTTTGTTTCAGGCTCCAATAAGCACAATTTAATGTTTTTGTAATATTTCGATAAAAAACTGAACAAGTTGTCACGTTCTGTTCGTAAACAATAAAATGGAACTTAGAATATTGCTGGTATTCGGGGAGATCCCAACCAAAATGCATGAAATTATCGTTTTTGAACGATTCAGGCTCCAACAAGCATAATAATTGGCGTTTTTGTAAGATTTCGATAAGAACTGACAAGTTGGCACGTTCCGTTGTAAAACCAAAAAATAAGCTTACATTCGTCAAGATTTCAATCAAAATACACGAATTGAGTAATTTTGGACTATTTAGGCATAGATATAAGCAACATTTATAGAAATTGTTCGGTTATAATGTATATTACACAAATTGGTAGTTTTGATAGGAAACTAGGATTTGGCTTGGATTCGTGGAGATTTGTACCAAAGTGTATGAAATGTGTGTTTTTGAACGTTTTAGGCTCCAATAGGCACAATTTGATGTGTTTGTAAGATTGTGATAAAAACTGAACAAGTTGCCACGTTTTGTTGGGAAACAAGATATTGAAACTTAGAATGGTGCGGGTATTTGTGTAGATTCCAACCAAAATGCATGAAATGATCGTTTTTGTGCGATTCAGGCTCCAACAAACACAATTTGACGTTCTTGTAAGATTTCGATAAGAACTGACAAGTTGGCGCGTTCCGTTGGGAAACAATAAATTAGCTTGCATTCGTCAAGATTTCAATCAGAATTCACGAATTGAGTATGTTAGGTGTAAATAAGCAAAATGTATGGAAATTGTTCGATTGGAAAGTTTATTACACAAAGTGGCAGTTGTGATAGGAAACTAGAACTTGTCTTGGATTCGTGGAGATTTGAACCAAAATGGATGAGATGTGTGTTTTTGTTTTTTGAACGTTCCATGATTAAATACAACCGTACAGGCCATTACGCGCCAGCCTGTATTATTTTGGGCTATCTTACCGGAATGGATAATCAGATTAATTAGATTCACGTTAATAACAGCGTAAGGAAGTGGATTATTATTAAATAAATCGTTCAGGTGAAAACGATAAAGTCAAATTCCTATATCATGTTTTATACGATGTATGGTAAACTCCTTGGTGAAAATTAATAGTGTTTTGAATACTGTGTGTTTTATGTAAAATACATACTCGTGTCGTGTCGTGTCGTTCAACAATGTGACTTTATGCCAAAAGTTGTCTCGGGGAGCGTGCTCGCTATCACTTGGGGTTGCATATCACGTTAAGCTTCCTGTTACATGGTGTATAGCATATACGCTCTTTAAGGTTTCAAAATATTTAACATTGAAAGCATTCTCCTTCTCAACTAGACTCTGTACTAAATCAATAGAGCTCAATCTAAGAACCTATTAGGTATAAAAAATGTCTCTTCTCTCTCTGTTGCTATTAACATTCAAAGAGTTGTACATTGGATGTTAGGTAATAATAGAGGTTAATGATAACAAAATGTCAAAATATATTTTGTTTATATTAATAAATCAAACATCACTTTTTTCAACACAATATTTATACTTTTCATTACTACTACTATTACTTCTATTTATATATAGTCTACTCAAAATTACAAACATCGAAATCATTCACATGACAACACTCGTTTGAGTCCTGTATTTTCCAAAGTGCTTCCTTGCAGTTGAAACACCAATGGTTCTCGTCCATCAAAAATGCGATGATTTCAAGCTTGTCCAAACTTCGTATACTTGTCATACAATACACATAAGATAAACATTTTTCATCTCTAAAGTCAAGTCCACATTCTTCGTAAAGATTGATAGCACTGTCGTACTCTATGTATTCCATCAATACGCAGTTACTCTCGTAAAACGCAAAGAAGTACATTTCGTCCACATACATGTTGACAAATTCTGGAAAACGTAAACGCCTCATTGTGTCCACGTCCACTTCAATGACTGCTAAATCCATGTCTGTATCTGGATCCAATTCTTCTAACGCTAATCCATTGTCAAAGAAATCAACATGAGGTAGTACACCCCCTTCTCTTAACTCTATAACTTTACTGAAACACATAGTGCAAGCTTACTCTTATTCCAGTGTAGATGCACCTTCAGTACTGATTTCTATTTTCTTGTGGGAAAACTTATATACAAGTACAATTTCCCTTGGTTAGAAATAATTAATTACAATACCCTCCTTATAATTTACCACAAGTTAACTAAGATAAAATTTAATAATGGTAAAAATGCAACGAAACTTGCTGCATTAGAATGTATCATATCACTGACGGATGCATTTGTGGTTGCATATAACATAAAGCTTCCTGTTTTACGCGGCTCACATCTTGATATGCATGGCTTAAGGCGTCAAATAATTTAACGTTGGAAACAAATAACATAGAGCTCTAATCATTACAAATGGATTAGACTACGTACTATACACATATAGAGAACGCTCAAACCAAGAACCTGCATTTGTATTGTTATTTCTATATAACATTCCAAGACAGGGGTCAAACCAAGGACTAGTTATAAACATGCATTGACACTTTCTCTCTCTCCCTTTTTCAACATTAACATTACGCCAGGAATGGTCTGCGTGTACATAGAGAGTCTAAAACCAAAGAGCTATTGAAAATTCTCGAACCCCAAAAAGCTTCACTCAGACGATGGAGCTCGAATCTGTACGTCAAAAAGCTGAATGCCTAGCTCGAGGTGTCGTATCAGTTTTGTGCTTGGAAACTTTGTGTAGGCTAGTGATAACAACGTGATAATTGAGTGGCTCCATTTAAAAAGACACAAATAATATTCACACGAACACACATCGAACCGAGAATCTCTAAATATATATAGGGAATCAAACCAAAGAGGTATTTATTTACTTACGCGTACCAACGATCTAAAACGTCAGGAGTAAACTACGTACGAAGATAAGATTGAGTAGACAAATAAGGGTGACAGTGAATGGCCTCGTAAAATAAAACGATACGGTAAAGTTATAAACAGTTTTTTAATTTCCTTCCTCTGCTAGACTACAAGCTAAGAAATGGCGTTTTCAATTCAATAGCTACATGCGCAAGGTTGGAGGCACTAACCCATAGTTTCTTTCTACGGGGGAGTGTAAACTCGTAGTTGTTATTAAGATTGTTCAGTTCTTGTTTTATAAACTCAAACTCAAACATGAAACTCAAAGCCTCATGTGCGTGGCATAAGACCTCAAATAATTTAACATTGAGTACAAAGAGCTCTTCCCTGAACATTGCAACTCACTGCAAAGGAGACTACATTTCTCTAACCAAGGAGCTTTTCTCTACACCTAGGGGCGCCCATTGTTACCAAGGTAACAATTGTTTGCATGTTATTTCCCATACACAAAACAAATCCATAGCAACAATGGGTGCCCCTAGGTGTAGGGGCCGACTATGAATTCCACGGGTCACGGTCGAACCACGCATCAAACCCAGGACCTCTAGATAGGCAATCGAACCAAGGACCTATTAACTTACTCGTACCAAACGTCAGGAGTAAACTACATACGATGATAAGACGAGGATGGTGAATAATTTTTAATTAAGGTAAAACCTTACAAGCTTCAATCAATTACCACATGCATATGCAAGATATTGTGTTGATGAGGAAGTTGTGGTTAGGATAAGGAAAATGATTACAAAATGTATATTTCAATTAAGTGCTTATTAATAAATCATTCGCAGATATTACCAAACATGAGAATATTATTATTTATAATTCCATCAAGTCCTACACCGTATTTATCGAAAAGATAAAAAATGTCAATGTATGCATGTTTTAAGACCTCTTATAATTTAACGTTGTGAACAAATAACTCAACATGAGTGCCTACCAAGACAATAGAGAATCTCAAACCTATTAGCTATAGCCTACCCTTCTCTATTTTTAGTTATTAATTTCTCATTCAGAGGAAAATAACCCAAGAATAGGGAATCGAACCAAGGACCAAGCACCAGAAGTAACGTACGGAGAGTCGAACCGTACAACAACTCGGTAGCAGAAACATTATCGGAGTCTGCGCTATTTCCTGTATGTTTTCAGTATTCATGCAGCTATTAAGAGCGTTCTAATTTAACATAGAGAATAAATAACCTTCATATAGAAACGAACCAAGGACCTCGCGCCAAGAATAGAGTACGTACCAAGGTAAGCACGGACCGAGATGCATTCAAGTGGCATGAAAACTAACTAAGCACATCACTCGGTGACACAGAACATCTCTCTCTCTCTGTCTCTGTCTCTGTCTCTGTCTCTGTCTCTGTCTCTGTCTCTGTCTCTGTCTCTGACTCTGTCTCTGTCTCTGTCTCTGTCTCTGTCTCTGTCTCTGTCTCTGTCTCTGTCTCTGTCTCTGTCTCTGTCTCTGTCTCTGTCTCTGTCTCTGTCTCTGTCTCTGTCTCTGTCTCTCTCTCTGTCTCTGTCTCTGTCTCCCTCTCTCGCTCTCTCTCTCTCGTTCTCTCTCTCTCTCTCTCTGTCTCTCTCTCTCTCTCTCTCACTCTCTCTCTCTCTCTCTCTCTCTCTCTCTCTCTCTCTCTCTCTCTCTCTCTCTCTCTCTCTCTCTCTCTCTCTCTCTCTCTCTCTCTCTCTCTCTCTCTCTCTCTCTCTCTCTCTCTCTCTCTCTCTCTCTCTCTCCTCTCTCTCTCTCTTTCGCTCTCTCACTCGCTTTTGCTCTCGCTCTCTCTCTCTAAGGTAAGCACGGACCTAAATGCATTCTGGTGGCATGAAAAGGAACTAAGCATCCTGTAATTGCAACTCACTGCAAAGGATTTCTCTAACCAAGGAGCTCAATAAGCTATACAAAGGCTAAAAGTAGGACCCCTCGTCACGGTCGAACCCCGCGTCGAACCGAGGACCTCTACATAGGGATTCGAACCAAGTACCTATTTACTTACTCGTACTAAACTATAACATAAGACGCCGATGTGGTCAACGGAACTCGGCCGGATGTGGTTAGACATAGATTTACCATTGATTTATAAGGTATTATTTATACTAAATTTACTAATTATTTTTTAAAACGTAAACTATTGAAAATATTTAAACCAAAAGTTATGGATCAGATGCCCAAATAAATACTCTTTCGTAATATCACTTTAACTTTTTGCCAAATTTCTTTGATTCGACGTAATCCCAAAATGGGCTTAACGGGGCTAAATACTACTGACAGCTCTCATCCTGCGGCCTGTATGTGTTGCCACCCCTCTACCTAACTCTACTTGTTGCAGGTAGCAGGGAGGCGGCCCTCGTGCACGCCATGGGGGCGGCGGGGGTGGTAATAGCCATCTCCCGCTCCTGTCGCGACGGACAGCTCTCATCCTGCGGCCTGTATGTGTTGCCACCCCTCTACCCAACTCTACTTGTTGCAGGTAGCAGGGAGGCGGCCTTCGTGCACGCCGTGAGGGCGGCGGGGGTGGTAATAGCCATCTCCCGCTCCTGTCGCGACGGACAGCTCTCATCCTGTGGCCTGTATGTGTTGCCACCCCTCTACCCAACTCTACTTGTTGCAGGTAGCACGGAGGCGGCCTTCGTGCACGCCGTGGGGGCGGCGGGGGTGGAACAAGCCATCTCCAGCTCCTGTCGCGACGGACAGCTCTCATCCTGCGGCCTGTATGTGTTGCCACCCCTCTACCCAACTCTACTTGTTGCAGGTAGCACGGAGGCGGCCTTCGTGCACGCCGTGGGGGCGGCGGGGGTGGTACAAGCCATCTCCCGCTCCTGTCGCGACGGACAGCTCTCATCCTGCGGCCTGTATGTGTTGCCACCCCTCTACCCAACTCTACTTGTTGCAGGTAGCACGGAGGCGGCCTTCGTGCACGCCGTGGGGGCGGCGGGGGTGGAACAAGCCATCTCCAGCTCCTGTCGCGACGGACAGCTCTCATCCTGCGGCCTGTATGTGTTGCCACCCCTCTACCCAACTCTACTTGTTGCAGGTAGCACGGAGGCGGCCTTCGTGCACGCCGTGGGGGCGGCGGGGGTGGTACAAGCCATCTCCAGCTCCTGTCGCGACGGACAGCTCTCATCCTGTGGCCTGTATGTGTTGCCACCCCTCTACCTAACTCTACTTGTTGCAGGTAGCAGGGAGGCGGCCCTCGTGCACGCCATGGGGGCGGCGGGGGTGGTAATAGCCATCTCCCGCTCCTGTCGCGACGGACAGCTCTCATCCTGCGGCCTGTATGTGTTGCCACCCCTCTACCCAACTCTACTTGTTGCAGGTAGCAGGGAGGCGGCCTTCGTGCACGCCGTGGGGGCGGCGGGGGTGGAACAAGCCATCTCCAGCTCCTGTCGCGACGGACAGCTCTCATCCTGCGGCCTGTATGTGTTGCCACCCCTCTACCCAACTCTACTTGTTGCAGGTAGCAGGGAGGCGGCCTTCGTGCACGCCGTGAGGGCGGCGGGGGTGGTAATAGCCATCTCCCGCTCCTGTCGCGACGGACAGCTCTCATCCTGCGGCCTGTATGTGTTGCCACCCCTCTACCCAACTCTACTTGTTGCAGGTAGCACGGAGGCGGCCTTCGTGCACGCCGTGGGGGCGGCGGGGGTGGAACAAGCCATCTCCAGCTCCTGTCGCGACGGACAGCTCTCATCCTGCGGCCTGTATGTGTTGCCACCCCTCTACCCAACTCTACTTGTTGCAGGTAGCACGGAGGCGGCCTTCGTGCACGCCGTGGGGGCGGCGGGGGTGGTACAAGCCATCTCCCGCTCCTGTCGCGACGGACAGCTCTCATCCTGCGGCCTATATGTGTTGCCACCCCTCTACCCAACTCTACTTGTTGCAGGTAGCAGGGAGGCGGCCTTCGTGCACGCCGTGGGGGCGGCGGGGGTGGTAATAGCCATCGCCCGCTCCTGTCGCGACGGACAGCTCTCATCCTGTGGCCTGTATGTGTTGCCACCCCTCTACCCAACTCTACTTGTTGCAGGTAGCAGGGAAGCGGCCTTCGCGCACGCCATGAGGGCGGCGGGGGTGGTACAAGCCATCTCCAGCTCCTGTCGCGACGGGCAGCTCTCATCCTGCGGCCTGTATGTGTTGCCACCCCTCTACCCAACTCTACTTGTTGCAGGTAGCAGGGAGGCGGCCTTCGTGCACGCCGTGGGGGCGGCGGGGGTGGAACAAGCCATCTCCAGCTCCTGTCGCGACGGACAGCTCTCATCCTGCGGCCTGTATGTGTTGCCACCCCTCTACCCAACTCTACTTGTTGCAGGTAGCAGGGAGGCGGCCTTCGTGCACGCCGTGGGGGCGGCGGGGGTGGTACAAGCCATCTCCCGCTCCTGTCGCGACGGACAGCTCTCATCCTGCGGCCTGTATGTGTTGCCACCCCTCTACCCAACTCTACTTGTTGCAGGTAGCAGGGAGGCGGCCTTCGTGCACGCCGTGGGGGCGGCGGGGGTGGTACAAACCATCTCCCGCTCCTGTCGCGACGGACAGCTCTCATCCTGCGGCCTGTATGTGTTGCCACCCCTCTACCCAACTCTACTTGTTGCAGGTAGCAGGGAGGCGGCGTTCGTGCACGCCGTAAGGGCGGCGGGGGTGGTACAAGCCATCTGCAGCTCCTGTCGCGACGGACAGCTCTCATCCTGCGGCCTGTATGTGTTGCCACCCCTCTACCCAACTCTACTTGTTGCAGGTAGCAGGGAGGCGGCGTTCGTGCACGCCGTAAGGGCGGCGGGGGTGGTACAAGCCATCTGCAGCTCCTGTCGCGACGGACAGCTCTCATCCTGCGGCCTGTTTGTGTTGCCACCCCTCTACCCAACTCTACTTGTTGCAGGTAGCAGGGAGGCGGCCTTCGTGCACGCCGTAAGGGCGGCGGGGGTGGTACAAGCCATCTCCCGCTCCTGTCGCGACGGACAGCTCTCATCCTGCGGCCTGTATGTGTTGCCACCCCTCTACCCAACTCTACTTGTTGCAGGTAGCAGGGAGGCGGCGTTCGTGCACGCCGTAAGGGCGGCGGGGGTGGTACAAGCCATCTGCAGCTCCTGTCGCGACGGACAGCTCTCATCCTGCGGCCTGTTTGTGTTGCCACCCCTCTACCCAACTCTACTTGTTGCAGGTAGCAGGGAGGCGGCCTTCGTGCACGCCATGAGGGCGGCGGGGGTGGTAATAGCCATCGCCCGCTCCTGTCGCGACGGGCAGCTCTCATCCTGCGGCCTGTATGTGTTGCCACCCCTCTACCCAACTCTACTTGTTGCAGGTAGCAGGGAGGCGGCCTTCGTGCACGCCGTGAGGGCGGCGGGGGTTGTAATAGCCATCTCCAGCTCCTGTCGCGACGGGCAGCTCTCATCCTGCGGCCTGTATGTGTTGCCACCCCTCTACCTAACTCTACTTGTTGCAGGTAGCAGGGAGGCGGCCTTCGTGCAGGCCGTGAGGGCGGCGGGGGTGGTAATAGCCATCTCCCGCTCCTGTCGCGACGGGCAGCTCTCATCCTGCGGCCTGTATGTGTTGCCACCCCTCTACCCAACTCTACTTGTTGCAGGTAGCAGGGAGGCGGCCTTCGTGCACGCCGTGAGGGCGGCGGGGGTGGTACAAGCCATCTCCAGCTCCTGTCGCGACGGGCAGCTCTCATCCTGCGGCCTGTATGTGTTGCCACCCCTCTACCCAACTCTACTTGGTGCAGGTAGCAGGGAGGCGGCCTTCGTGCACGCCGTGGGGGCGGCGGGGGTGGTAATAGCCATCTCCCGCTCCTGTTGCGACGGACAGCTCTCATCCTGCGGCCTGTATGTGTTGCCACCCCTCTACCCAACTCTACTTGTTGCAGGTAGCAGGGAGGCGGCCTTCGTGCACGCCGTGAGGGCGGCGGGGGTGGTAATAGCCATCGCCAGCTCCTGTCGCGACGGACAGCTCTCATCCTGCGGCCTGCATGTGTTGCCACCCCTCTACCCAACCCTACTTGTTGCAGGTAGCAGGGAGGCGGCCTTCGTGCACGCCGTGAGGGCGGCGGGGGTGGTAATAGCCATCTCCCGCTCCTGTCGCGACGGACAGCTCTCATCCTGCGGCCTGTATGTGTTGCCACCCCTCTACCCAACTCTACTTGTTGCAGGTAGCAGGGAGGCGGCCTTCGTGCACGCCGTGGGGGCGGCGGGGGTGGAACAAGCCATCTCCAGCTCCTGTCGCGACGGACAGCTCTCATCCTGCGGCCTGTATGTGTTGCCACCCCTCTACCCAACTCTACTTGTTGCAGGTAGCAGGGAGGCGGCCTTCGTGCACGCCATGGGGGCGGCGGGGGTGGTACAAGCCATCTCCAGCTCCTGTCGCGACGGACAGCTCTCATCCTGTGGCCTGTATGTGTTGCCACCCCTCTACCCAACTCTACTTGTTGCAGGTAGCAGGGAGGCGGCCTTCGTGCACGCCATGGGGGCGGCGGGGGTGATACAAGCCATCTTCCGCTCCTGTTGCGACGGACAGCTCTCATCCTGCGGCCTGCATGTGTTGCCACCCCTCTACCCAACCCTACTTGTTGCAGGTAGCAGGGAGGCGGCCTTCGTGCACGCCGTGAGGGCGGCGGGGGTGGTAATAGCCATCTCCCGCTCCTGTCGCGACGGACAGCTCTCATCCTGCGGCCTGTATGTGTTGCCACCCCTCTACCCAACTCTACTTGTTGCAGGTAGCAGGGAGGCGGCCTTCGTGCACGCCGTGAGGGCGGCGGGGGTGGTAATAGCCATCTCCCGCTCCTGTTGCGACGGACAGCTCTCATCCTGCGGCCTGTATGTGTTGCCACCCCTCTACCCAACTCTACTTGTTGCAGGTAGCAGGGAGGCGGCCTTCGTGCACGCCATGGGGGCGGCGGGGGTGATACAAGCCATCTTCCGCTCCTGTTGCGACGGACAGCTCTCATCCTGCGGCCTGCATGTGTTGCCACCCCTCTACCCAACCCTACTTGTTGCAGGTAGCAGGGAGGCGGCCTTCGTGCACGCCGTGAGGGCGGCGGGGGTGGTAATAGCCATCTCCCGCTCCTGTCGCGACGGACAGCTCTCATCCTGCGGCCTGTATGTGTTGCCACCCCTCTACCCAACTCTACTTGTTGCAGGTAGCAGGGAGGCGGCCTTCGTGCACGCCGTGGGGGCGGCGGGGGTGGAACAAGCCATCTCCAGCTCCTGTCGCGACGGACAGCTCTCATCCTGCGGCCTGTATGTGTTGCCACCCCTCTACCCAACTCTACTTGTTGCAGGTAGCAGGGAGGCGGCCTTCGTGCACGCCATGGGGGCGGCGGGGGTGGTACAAGCCATCTCCAGCTCCTGTCGCGACGGACAGCTCTCATCCTGTGGCCTGTATGTGTTGCCACCCCTCTACCCAACTCTACTTGTTGCAGGTAGCAGGGAGGCGGCCTTCGTGCACGCCATGGGGGCGGCGGGGGTGGTACAAGCCATCTCCAGCTCCTGTCGCGACGGACAGCTCTCATCATGCGGCCTGTATGTGTTGCCACCCCTCTACCCAACTCTACTTGTTGCAGGTAGCAGGGAGGCGGCCTTCGTGCACGCCGTGGGGGCGGCGGGGGTGGTACAAGCCATCTCCAGCTCCTGTCGCGACGGACAGCTCTCATCCTGCGGCCTGTATGTGTTGCCACCCCTCTACCCAACTCTACTTGTTGCAGGTAGCAGGGAGGCGGCCTTCGTGCACGCCATGGGGGCGGCGGGGGTGGTACAAGCCATCTCCAGCTCCTGTCGCGACGGACAGCTCTCATCCTGTGGCCTGTATGTGTTGCCACCCCTCTACCCAACTCTACTTGTTGCAGGTAGCAGGGAGGCGGCCTTCGTGCACGCCGTGAGGGCGGCGGGGGTGGTACAAGCCATCTCCAGCTCCTGTCGCGACGGACAGCTCTCATCCTGCGGCCTGTATGTGTTGCCACCCCTCTACCCAACTCTACTTGTTGCAGGTAGCAGGGAGGCGGCCTTCGTGCACGCCATGGGGGCGGCGGGGGTGGTACAAGCCATCTCCAGCTCCTGTCGCGACGGACAGCTCTCATCCTGCGGCCTGTATGTGTTGCCACCCCTCTACCCAACTCTACTTGTTGCAGGTAGCAGGGAGGCGGCCTTCGTGCACGCCGTGGGGGCGGCGGGGGTGGTAATAGCCATCGCCAGCTCCTGTCGCGACGGACAGCTCTCATCCTGTGGCCTGTATGTGTTGCCACCCCTCTACCCAACTCTACTTGTTGCAGGTAGCAGGGAGGCGGCCTTCGTGCACGCCATGGGGGCGGCGGGGGTGATGCAAGCCATCTCCAGCTCCTGTCGCGACGGACAGCTCTCATCGTGTGGCCTGTATGTGTTGCCACCCCTCTACCCAACTCTATTTGTTGCAGGTAGCAGGGAGGCGGCCTTCGTGCACGCCGTGGGGGCGGCGGGGGTGATGCAAGCCATCTCCAGCTCCTGTCGCGACGGACAGCTCTCATCCTGCGGCCTGTATGTGTTGCCACCCCTCTACCCAACTCTACTTGTTGCAGGTAGCAGGGAGGCGGCCTTCGTGCACGCCATGGGGGCGGCGGGGGTGGTACAAGCCATCTCCAGCTCCTGTCGCGACGGACAGCTCTCATCCTGTGGCCTGTATGTGTTGCCACCCCTCTACCCAACTCTACTTGTTGCAGGTAGCAGGGAGGCGGCCTTCGTGCACGCCGTGGGGGCGGCGGGGGTGGTACAAGCCATCTCCCGCTCCTGTCGCGACGGACAGCTCTCATCCTGGGGCCTGTATGTGTTGCCACCCCTCTACCCAACTCTACTTGTTGCAGGTAGCAGGGAGGCGGCCTTCGTGCACGCCGTGGGGGCGGCGGGGGTGGTACAAGCCATCTCCCGCTCCTGTCGCGACGGACAGCTCTCATCCTGCGGCCTGTATGTGTTGCCACCCCTCTACCCAACTCTACTTGTTGCAGGTAGCAGGGAGGCGGCCTTCGTGCACGCCGTGGGGGCGGCGGGGGTGGTAATAGCCATCTCCAGCTCCTGTCGCGACGGACAGCTCTCATCCTGCGGCCTGTATGTGTTGCCACCCCTCTACCCAACTCTACTTGTTGCAGGTAGCAGGGAGGCGGCCTTCGTGCACGCCGTGAGGGCGGCGGGGGTGGTAATAGCCATCGCCCGCTCCTGTCGCGACGGACAGCTCTCATCCTGCGGCCTGTATGTGTTGCCACCCCTCTACCCAACTCTACTTGTTGCAGGTAGCAGGGAGGCGGCCTTCGTGCACGCCGTGAGGGCGGCGGGGGTGGAACAAGCCATCTCCAGCTCCTGTCGCGACGGACAGCTCTCATCGTGTGGCCTGTATGTGTTGCCACCCCTCTACCCAACTCTACTTGTTGCAGGTAGCAGGGAGGCGGCCTTCGTGCACGCCGTGAGGGCGGCGGGGGTGGTAATAGCCATCGCCCGCTCCTGTCGCGACGGACAGCTCTCATCCTGCGGCTGCTCGAGGAGTGGGGGACCCCAGGACCTCCATCGAGACTGGATCTGGGGCAGCTGCGAGGACAACCTGGAGTACGGTTACAAGTGAGTCCAGTGGCGTAGCTAGGAATTATTGTGGGGGGGGGTTAATTAGGGAATAGCGAGATGAGGGGACTGAAAGGGGTCTGGGCGAAGCCTAAGTCGCCGGAGGCCTTTTCGCCGAAGGCTAAAATTGTATTTCACTTCTTAAATTATTTCGTGCATTTTAGACTCTATAAGAATACTACTCGAACCACTACTCGTTTTTTTATATTTTATTGAAGTTACAGTGTTACAGTAGGTATTGGTTATAGTTCTAAATAAGAATTGCATAAAAAATGTACTGTTATTGTTTTATGGTTGTTCAATATGATCTTAACATGAAGTGAAACATTGTGGTCACAAGTCACATACTTTTAAATTTTAATTCACAGATCGTGGTATTGTAATATTAGATTAATGCATTTGTATTTATAGCTATTACTTGTTCGAGCGAAAGATATATTGGTTGTAGATGAACACATAAATATAATTGAATTATTGAAAGAAATTATATACCTTATCTAAGTGAAGTGGTATGATAAATATAATGAAAATGTTGTTTGTTACGATTTTTATACACTGAAGTTGTTTAGGAATCTTACAATATAGTATTAAGTAAATGTAGTATTAAGTACAATCATTCTCGATGTAGTTTCGAGGGGGGGGAGGGGCGGGTTAGACCCCCTAAACCCTTCCCCCACTTCGCCACTGCTACGCACTACACGCACTGCTATTAATTACGCCACTGAGTGAATTGGCGTAGCTAGAAAACCACGGGCCCCCGGGCAATAGACACTAAATCGTGCTGGCGGGCCCCTACCCTAGACTTTTAAACGTAATTATGTATTTTGTCCGGGATTATGTTCATGATCATTACTTGAAGGCGTATCTCAAATCTCTATTTTGACGCTAGTCGACTACCCTTTTCACGTCGGCTATAATACAACATTTTGGCAATTGTTTTAAATATTGTCAATGTCACTACTTGTTGCGTTAAGTTGGAATTCATAGTCGGCCCCTACACCTAGAGGCACCCATTGTTGCTATGTTACCTTGGTAAGTAGTAACAATGGGCGCCCCTAGGTGTAGGGGCCGACTATGAATTCCAACCGTTTGCCGACTAGCGCCAAAATTGGCTACTTATATTTTAGACTTGTGTTTTACTAAAGGCTGGTCCACACAGATTTTTAAGACATAATGCATGTTTTAGGCCTCTGGTTCACATAGTTTCGTTTCGTTCAAGATGGGCCTTGTTAAGTGAAGTTCTTTGTCACGTTTTATCCTCAGTTAAAAAAAACATCATTAGGCTACAATACAAATTAATTGAAATCCGTAGGGAATATGCGTCATCTTTTTTTAGCATTTTACTAGATTAGTATTAACTTACCAAATACAAAAATATTTTATTTCGATGACATAGAATAAAGTTTCATTTATAAAAACGAGCTGAAAGTTTCACACATATTTATGGCGGGAAAAACGGGGCATACGTCATTTTCCATTTATCAGCAATCAACCAATCATAAAATGATAAATAAAATAAATCTTATTTGGAAATTATCATATCCAAAATCATATAAAATCGAATTAATGTCTAGTACGCCTAATAATTATTTTGAAGCCCAATTACTATAAAAACAATAATACCAAACCTATTTTCATAGAATATCAGTAAAAATAAGGTGTTGTTATTCATATAAAGCAGACTTGACCACGGCGCGAGTAAAAAGTTTGACAAGGTTATTTGACTGACCTTGAAAATTTGATTGTTTTGTCTAGGAAGCGGTGGCAAAGTCATTCATATAAGCAGTTATTTACAAGGATTGTGACGTCACATACCGTTTAAAAATAATAGTGCGGGAAACAGATAATCAAAATCTCTGAACATTTATAGAAGCATACTGACTAATGAGTTAATATAAAAACTTTTAAATTAGGTTTCTGATGTCTTCAGATGAATAACAATATATTCCACGTACTTTCAGAGCTGTAGAAAATTCATGCACATTCCCTATTAATTATAATAGCCTTGTTAACAACAATTCCCGCACATCTTACAATTAATACTTAGGTATTATCAAAGTATATGTCCCTTTGACTTGAGATTTAAGATACTTGTTTTAAATTTTAAGCGTAAAGTTGGATATTGCCCAACTATATGACAATGAACAACGCATAAATACAACGTCTTAAAATTAAAACTTTGTGTGAACGCCAGTACGTGTTTCCTATGATTCAACTTTACGACTACGCGTTAAACCTTAAATCTTATGTCTTTAAAATCTGTATGGACCAGCCTTCACAAGCAACAATCATGAAAATGGATCTGGGACGAAATTTCCAATTTGTACATCCATTGATTTACAATTTTCAATTCCGAACATACCCGATGGCAAACGAACTGTTTATGGTGCGTTCACACAGATTTTTAAGTTCTAGGTTTAAGGTTTTAATATCAAAGGACTAAGCGTCTCGGTTCACATAGATCTTTGCTAACCACTGATAAACACTGAATAATTTAATAACTTTACTGTTGCAGTCGCTCTCCGATTGGCAAACGATAGTGACGTCGACGCTTCTGATTGGTTGGGTCTAAGAATCTTAAATCCCTGGTCTAAGAGTTGAAAGTTGGCCAACTTCTTAAATCCTTAGACCTGGCTCTTTGACCTTATGACTGTATACAATCGGAGCCTCAGCAAACAATGCATTTAAATTAAAGTTCAAATAAAATGACTAAACTAGGTGCTTCTTGCAACACACAGGCAATGTCATCTGTCATCTAGTTAGTGGTTGATAAGTCGAGAGCTAAAGGCTGTGATAAACTTGAATAATGTAGCCCTATAATGAGTTAAGCCAATACTAGGCGTTATAACTTATTAATTACATATTACTGTTTATTATATTTTAGGACATTATGCTCGTTAAAGGCCCACTAAACCCTCACCCTTTCGTTTAAAACGTGTAATTGTTAGACTAATCTGTAACGGTTAGTGCATGTTTTAACTTGTCTAGTGTATTCAAATTCTTGAAATCCAAGAAAAAAAGTATCACCCCAGGCGTTGTGACGTCTACAAAACCCCACGCTGCTCGCTGCATATGGAGCATCTTCTGTGTTTCGAGACCCGCGCAAATATATCTCGTCGTCCAGATCCATCTAATTCACTTGAGCACAAATCAAACATACCACCGAATTCGTCTTACTTTGGTCCACACGATGAATGTTTAAACAACCTTCTACCGTCTATGCAACTTATTCTATAAAATGTTAAACATGAATCAATTACCACATAATTTAGATGGAAACACAACCAATTGCAAGTTAATGTAATGAGAAGCTAGCTTTAAAAATCAGAATTCCAACCAGCCTATCATGTTAACTGGTATGCTTAGATATTACATGCAGAAAACCAGCAAGAAATTGATGACAACTTAGACAACGAACCAGAATTTCTGGCGAAAACCGGTTCTGAGCGATGACCATATTTTGTACAACCCTTGGGAATGCATCGCATTCATGTCAATATTCAAAGCTAGAAGATCGTTAAATCAGATTGCGGACTGTTGTATTCTGTTAAATACCCCGTGCTAGTTTTATTATTTTTGCTTCTGGTTTTACGTCATTTTTAATTATCACAATCGTTTTCTTAATACATTTATGCATAGTGTCATCTTTTGATCGTCTTTGTAGTAGGATTATGAAGAAACATATTATGTAATTCATGTGTCCAGTATGCAAATCGTTTGATTCGCATTCATCTAATAATAACGCTACAAGAAAAAATAAAAAAGTTTCAAGCTCGTGGTGTTCTGATCTATATTAAGGAATAAGTTTCCGAAACGTTAATTCAAATAAAACATTAATTTATATTTGGAATCTAGCTTTTACAGTTATTTGTGTAACCAATTATGAAATTCTAGGAAATCAGTGAATGGAATGTAGCGCGAACGAGTCGGCCCAACTACCCCCCTAACGAGGGGTTTACAAACCGGGTAAATATAAGCTCGACGCGGTGGATCGACTGGTTCGTTGTCGGAGGTGTCTCCACTATATGTATATAATAATGCGTGTAGTTCGTTCACTGCTGCGGAGCACAACTCGGTGAGCGCGGGCAAAGCCGCCGATGGCCTGTCAAGCTTGGCTGAAAACATCGACGCATTAGTACATTGTACAAAATAATATGTTTCAATTATAAACTAATTAGTTGTATGTCTCAATCTATTGCTATCGATACTTTCATAAAAAAACAAACATATATAATAACTTAGAATAACTGAACAGACTGTATTTTGAATTTGAAATACAAAATAATACTACAGTTATTAAGAAGAAACAACACAGCTTGAACCTGATATTATTAATATTAGTATTGCGATTATCAAGATTTGTAATTTTAGTTTCCGGCAATTTTTAGTTAGACAATTTCCATAGATGCCAATAATAAAATAAAGTCGATATAATACAATAAAAAAAGTAATTATACCACCAATAATAAGAATAATAATAATGATGATGATGCAAACACGAATAATATGTAAATCACGCACACGCACACAACGAACAATGACACACACGACTTTTTGACGTGTTCTTTAGGCCTATGTGTTATATTTGTATCAGTTATTATTATTATTTCCAGGCCCGACTGGTAGAAATCCCACGAAGTTTCCTGATTCCTCGGGAAATTGGTTGAGTTTGAGAGCACTGATTGAGATAGACAACGCAAGAGAAATCAATAGAATGTTTTTACTTTTTATAGTCGATACTCGATAGTAAAGACTATAGTAGCTTGACTGATCTTGAACTACGCGGCTCACTGGATATATTCGCGGACATATTAGGCAATAGGCCGTAATGATCCAGGCCAATTTGGATTTGACCTCGGACAAATTGCAACATTAGTGTTTTTGGTATCATTTTCTTCAGAAAAACATCCTCTTTAACATAGTCAAAATCCGCAAAAATCCGACGACTAGGATTTTTTTATAGAGCTTTAATTAAAATTAAAATTATAATTACACTTCAAAATTTTAAATGTACCCAAACTAGTGGAGTTTGGATTCAAATGAATGCTTATTGCTGCAGGTTGACATTTATGATGATAATCGACTTCATTTTATCATACAGGGGTCACAAGAGGTCATTAATAAGTTACAAATTATTAATAAGATCCTACTAGGAAATACATTTTAAATTGTTAAATTAGGGTAACGGCGTATCAATTAAAAAAAAAAGTTTTTGTCCGTGTTTTTAATGATTCCCTCCTTACACAAAAGCAGATAGATAGAAAGATATTTTTATTCCCCACAATAAACTGTGCATGACAACATTAAAATATGAATTAATAAAGTTACAATATTTGACAAGTTTGTGTACCACCGGGCATTATCTGGAGCTGGTGCTAATCACACAAGTATAATTTTCCCTTCTTTATAACCCATATATATTGAATAGGATTCAGGTCTACTCCTTTCCGCGCATTTATTTGATTGTACATGCTTACGACGCGGTTCAGCCCTAACAAACGTGTTCCTGACGCAGTCTTTCCCGTAAACCATCGGTAGCATAGATTTTCAAGGTCTTCAGTATTCTTTCCGCCATGCATGCTTACCACTGCCTTCTTCCCCCCCCCCCCCCCCCCCCCCCCCTAGGGTTGGCTACATAGCTCATACATAAAACAGATTAAATACCATCTTCTTCAGCTTTGGTTGCTAATGAACCTTTGAAACAAAACCCGAGGATCAATTTAGATTACGTCGTCACCGATCTTCATACGAACCATATCCAAAAAAGTATTTTCTTTTAAAAGTGACCTTTGACACATTTTCTCCTGTCATGAATTAATCAAGTATGGGCCACCGTGTACGAACACTGTTACTTTCGTCCACGTTGACACTTACATCTGCTACTTGGCTCGTTTTTAAGCTTCATAGGAATAAGTATCTTTGAATGGATCCATGTGATTAAAGAAACAAAGAATTGTTATTATCTTTTCGTCTCTTTCTTGTCTCTCATTCGATGAGTCAATGTGTTGCTCACGTGTCTTATATGATATACGAGTGGTTTCTTGCATATCTCTGTTTACATTGGTGCATTTAGGCATTACCTACACAGGGACTGTTACCTTATCGTGGCAGGCAGATGTGTGTGCTTTGTTAATCCCGAGACCTATACCGGCGGAAGCATATGCTTCTGGTAGGACCACCCTAGCCGAACAGATCGAGGAGGAGAAGCCAGACGAAATGAAGTCCACACCCTCCCTTTTTCTCATCGCCCTCCTACTGCCCCTTTCCTCCACATCTTCCTCTTCATATATCACCCACTTATCGTCTCGATTAGCCAAGTTGCAAAAATATGGGACGTAATACCCAAATATCAGCAGCATTTAGGCACTGGTGAGAGAGACTCAAACTGATTGATGAAGTTTGATTGTTGATGTTGATGTCATACCTCGACCTTCTCTAAATTAAAACTCTGTACATCACTTATAAGATCTACTGAGCGACCTGCGCAGTATCGATCAGATATTTGAATCACATGCGAGTCATCCTGAAAGACTTGGCATCCATCAAGATGATCCTTTTCGAGTTTGTTAATCGCTTTTAGATATAATCGCGCCCTTCTCGTGTAAGCGTGCCTACTTGCTGCTTCAAGATAAGGTAACATTTCTGAAACAGATTGCAATTGCAGAAACAGCATCCTGTTTTCCCTCTGTTCAGATTTAATAAACTTTTTCATTGTTAACCATGTCCATGAATTGGAACTATTCATTGATGTTTGGGCTTTACGTCCATTTGTTTGCAAAGATAGAATAACAAGTTTCAAGTCCGTTGATTTTGTAAAGGTTCTTAAAAATTTGCAATAATCTTTTGTATCTACAACAGACGCAGCTCGTTCCAAAAATCCTTCGAATATTACACCCAGCTCGTTGAGATTTACGATCGTCAACCTCAATGCTATCTACACTGTGGGTTTATTGTATGGTGGGCTGTTAAATTGAATATCTTTGCAAATAGAACACCATTGCGATTTTTAGCACCAACTACACTGATGATCTTATGAAAGTTATACGGTGTTGTAAAACTGATTGCCAGACTCAAAAAAGAGCTGTCAGTAGGGAATGAATTGCTCGTATGCCTGCAAGGAATGCAATGGAATGAGCTATACCAAATCACATTTACCTCTGTTAACCACAGTGACAGCGATATGAACACGTAACTTGATAAGAGATCGTTGTAGTATCAAATTATAATTCATCTAACTACTCTGGAAAATAGCTTTATGAATTAATACATACTCTAAAATATTGATATTGATGTGGTCTATACATGTTTTGGTCATAAGAGGGGTACTTATCGTGAAAGAAGAGAATCATCGATGATATTCAGATAAATACATATTTAAAAATTGATATGCCGTTATATCAATTAAATTATTTAAAATATATTTTTAGTAACATCTTATTAATAATTTGTGACTCATTGTTGACCTCAAGTGACCCCTGTGTGATAAAAGGAAGTCATTGACCATAGTAAATGTCAACCTGCACTTATAAGCATTCATTTGAATCCAAACTCAACTAGTTTGGGTACATTTAAAATTTTGAAGTCTAATTATAATTATAATTTTAATTAAAGCTCCATATCAAAAATCCTAGTCGTCGGATTTTTGCGGATTTTGAATATGTTAAAGAAGATGTTTTTCTGAAGAAAATGATACCAAAAACACTAATGTTGCAATTTGTCCGAGGTTTGGTCCAATTTTTATGTAAATGGCCTGGATCATAACACGCGTTGTTATATACACACGATAATCGGCTAAATCTCCATCAATTTCTTGCTGGTTTTCTGCTTGTAATATCTAGAAATATCAGTTAACATCATAGGCTGGTTGGAATTCTGAATTTTAAGGCTAGCTCCTCATTACATTTGCTTGAAATTGGTTGTGTTTCCATCTAAATTATGTGGTAATTGATTCATGTTTAACATTTTATAGAATAAATTGCATAGATGGTAGAAATTTGTTTAAACATTCATCGTGTAGACCGAAGTAAGACGAATTCAGTGGTATGTTTGATTTGTACTCAAGTGAATTAGATGGATCTGGACGGAGAGATATATTTGCGCGGGCTTCGAAACACAGAAGATGCTCCATATGCAGCGAGCAGCGTGAGGTTTTGTAGACGTTACAACGCAGGGGGCAAAACACTTTTTCTTGGATTTCAAGAGTTTGAATACACTAGGCAGCTTAACACATGCACTAACCGTTACAGATTAGTCTTACAATTACACGTTTTAAACTAAATGTGAGGGTTTAGTGTATGTTGTACATTTTAACTAACTGTCATCACGCTCGTTCCCGTTGCAATCCGCGTTTGTTTACTATTTTAAAACCGGGTTGTTCTATGCTGCACTCTGGTGAGAAATTTTGACTGAAAGACTCCCATTTCTTGCTTGCGTCCTACGACACAGCACATAGTTTTCAAGGTCAACTGGATTTACTCCGTAGTGGACCTTGCATAGTTTTATCAGTGGTTTTATTTCTCTGTAAACTAGCCATCTTGATGCGCGGGAGCCTCATGGCCTCAGAGCTACACTCACAAAAGGGCACTTTTTTGCCGCTACAGCGTACCACAGTCTACTTTGGAGGCCTAATGTGGTTAGGTAGGAGGTAGGTGGGGCGGTGGGGCCTACCCCTTACCTATATAAGCACTAAGCAGGGACGGCTTGCCCGCTCGTCTGAAGGGTAGATTGAAGACGGGCCGAGTGAGGCTCGTCTTGGTGACGTGTTGTAGCGTGGCACGTGTAATTTTTAGTAACAATAAACTAGATTCTGTATTTGTATATATCTGTAAGTCATACTTTCATCCCAGTTTATCCTCACGTACTTGTTTCTCGTTACAAAATAAATATGATAAACAAACATAAACAGTGGATACTGACACAGACAAAAGCCGATGATTGGAAATAATGATTCAATCCGACGGGGTGTGTTTTCATAATGCGTTTGGCGGCCATATAGGTGCCAAACTGACTTCTTTGTTTACTTTCGAGTGGCAATTTAATGTTGAAATGTTACAGATGTCGTTTGGTTGGAGGTTGATTTCATTTAATTATTTGATGTTTAACAACGTACTCGATAATAGGTCATATGACGTCGGGGGTTGATTGGAGTAAAAGAGACCAGTAGGAGGACATGTGTTAGAAGGGGAGGATGAAACTAATTTTCTTGTAGAAAATCGATCAGCAGAAGTACACCCTGTGACAAATTCTACCCCAGGCCCTGCCAGGGATTGGTTGAAGGTCTATAATTGTCCAACATTAATTCGCTATTACTACTCAAAACTCAAATGCAACATAAAAGAACTCTCGTGGCTCGACCAGTGTTTTTTGTGGTGTACCACAAATGCTGTAAACGTTTTAGGGGGACACACGTGTCACTCGTAGTTCGTGCAAAGCCAAGGTCTACTAAATCACCGCTAGCCGTGCGAGGTCGTCGAATAAGATCCAAAGGCACCATTATATGGATCTCATAATAATATCACAAAATGTGAGATTACACAAAATATTTCCTTTGTAAATATATTATTTAATATTTTGGCTTTTTGGTCCATAGTTTGTTTTGCTCGTTATTAATCTATTTATCTGTTTATTAAGGCCTACCTGTCTATTAATCTCTGAATGAATGATGTCTCTGATCACAGGTTCACGCAAGAGTTCATGGACGTGCGGGAGCGAGAGAGGAACTACACGCTGGGATCAAGGGGGCAGGCTCGCAGTCTCATGAACCTACACAACAATGAGGCTGGACGGAGGGTAAGTCAGGCATATTTCCCAAGTGACCTTGATCTGAGGGAGCAGGGTCGCAGTCTCATGTACCTACACAACAATAAGGCTGGATGGAGGGTAAGTCGGGCATATTTCCCAAGTGACCTTGATCTGAGGGAGCAGGGTCGCTGTCTTATGAACCTACACAACAATGAGGCTGGACGGAGGGTAAGTCAGGCATATTTCCCAAGTGACCTTGATCTGAGGGAGCAGGGTCGCAGTCTCATGAACCTACACAACAATGAGGCTGGACGGAGGGTAAGTCGGGCATATTTCCCAAGTGACCTTGATCTGAGGGAGCAGGGTCGCAGTCTCATGAACCTACACAACAATGAGGCTGGACGGAGGGTAAGTCGGGCACATTTCCCAGGTGACCTTGATATGAGGGAGCAGGGTCGCAGTCTTATGAACCTACACAACAACGAGGCTGGACGGAGGGTAAGTCGGGCATATTTCCCAAGTGACCTTGATCTGAGGGAGCAGGGTCGCAGTCTCATGAACCTACACAACAATGAGGCTGGACGGAGGGTAAGTCGGGCATATTTCCCAAGTGACCTTGATCTGAGGGAGCAGGGTCGCAGTCTCATGAACCTACACAACAATGAGGCTGGACGGAGGGTAAGTCGGGCCTATTTCCCATGTGACCTTGATCTGAGGGAGCAGGGTCGCAGTCTCATGAACCTACACAACAATGAGGCTGGACGGAGGGTAAGTCGGGCATATTTCCCAAGTGGCCTTGATCTGAGGGGGCAGGCTCGCACTCTCATGAACCTACACAACAATGAGGCTGGACGGAGGGTAAGTCGGGCATTTTTCCCTAGTGACCTTGATCTGAGGGGGCAGGCTCGCACTCTCATGAACCTACACAACTATGAGGCTGGACGGAGGGTAAGTCGGGCATTTTTCCCTAGTGACCTTGATCTGAGGGAGCAGGGTCGCAGTCTCATGAACCTGCACAACAATGAGGCTGGACGGAGGGTAAGTCAGGCCTATTTCCCTAGTGACCTTGATCTGAGGGAGCAGGGTCGCAGTCTCATGAACCTGCACAACAATGAGGCTGGACGGAGGGTAAGTCAGGCATATTTCCCTAGTGACCTTGATCGGAGGGAGCATGGGTCGCAGTCTCATGAACCTGCACAACAATGAGGCTGGACGGAGGGTAAGTCAGGCATATTTCTCTAGTGACCTTGATCTGAGGGAGCAGGGTCGCAGTCTCATGAACCTACCCAACAATGAGGCTGGACGGAGGGTGTCGGGCATATTTCTCTAGTGACCTTGATCTGAGGGAGCAGGGTCGCAGTCTAATGAACCTACACAACAATGAGGCTGGACGGAAGGTAAGTCAGGCATATTTCCCTAGTGACCTTGATCTGAGGGAGCAGGGGGTCGCAGTCTCATGAACCTACACAACGATGAGGCTGGACGGAGGGTAAGTCGGGCACATTTCTCAAATGACCTTGATCTGAGGGAACAGGGTCGCAGTTTCATGAACCTACACAACAATGAGGCTGGACGGAAGGTAAGTCAGGCCTATTTCCCTAGTGACCTTGATCTGAGGTAGCAGGGTCGCAGTCTCATGAACCTACACAACAATGAGGCTGAACGGAGGGTACGTAGAGCACAATTCCCAACTGACCTTGATCTGAGGGAGCAGGGTCGCAGTCTCATGAACCTACACAACAATGAGGCTGAACGGAGGGTATGTAGGGCACAATTCCCAACTGACCTTGATCTGAGGGAGCAGGATCGCAGTCTCATGAACCTACACAACAATGAGGCTGAACGGAGGGTACGTAGAGCACAATTCCCAACTGACCTTGATCTGAGGGAGCAGGGTCGCAGTCTCATGAACCTACACAACAATGAAGCTGGACGGAGGGTAGTCGGGCATATTTCCCTAGTGACCTTGATCTGAGGGAGCAGGGTCGCTGTCTCATGAACCTACACAACAATGAGGCTGGACGGAGGGTAAGTCGGGCATATTTCCCTAGTGACCTTGATCTCTATCACAACAAGGCACAATCATGCTGCATTATATGCACGGATTCATTCAAATAACTCACGGAAAACATGTTCTAAACTTGTGCTGCCAGTAACTATTTTCGTGCTGACCAAATAGCCGACTTTAACCCAATAATTTCAATATATCTTCTACTATACCCGTCTCACTGTAACGTACAAGGTGTTGTCGTCACGGATTACGTAATAATTTCCCCTCCTCCTTTCCACCACCACTCGGAACAGCTGAGCGCTTGCGAGAAAGGAATGCGGGGAGGGTTGCCGTCAACAAGCCAGGTGTCATTGTTTAAAATAGCAATCTTTTGAAGTATTTAAATATTACAATTTCCCAATTACTTTTCAAATGTATGGAATAATCACGAAAAATGGATATTTAATTGGTTTTGAATTTAAAAAATAGCTTAAAAACTATCAATTTTATAGCAGATGGTCTCGTCATCATTATAATTTTTAGACTACGCCAACAATGTTAGTATTCAAGCATTTTTTTCAATTCAAAATTAATTTTATATCCATTTTTCGTGATTAATCCATATAACTGAGAAGTAATTGAAAAATTGTACAATGTAACTTCTTCAAAAGATTGCTATATTAAACAATGACACCTGGCTTGTTGACCGCAATCCTCCACGCATACCTTTCTCACAAGCGCTCAGCCGGTACCGAATGGAAGTGGAAAGGGGTAGGGGATATTATTGCATAAACCCTGACGACAACACCTTGTTCCACAGTGGCATATTCAGCTAGTTTCGGAACGTACCCCAAATAACCCAAAACCCTCACTATATTCCTAGCGGAGATTCTGAGAATCCATGGCCCTCTAAATACCCTACAGTAGAGTTCCGCGGGAATTTACACCACGGCCACACCATTTTCCCTTTGTTTGGACACCCATAGATACGTTGAAAGATAATCTACCCCGGGATTTCTTGTTTTCCTAGAACGATTGGACCTCATCGCCTTGAAGAATGTAATGTATGTATTCAGTCATCTGAATTCCTCGTCCTTTGCTTCAGTTTGAATGGAGATAATTGCTCGACTGGACTTTGCTATAGGGGGGTACCAAGAAAACTACCAAAAAGGTTGGTGTTAACTCCCGCGGAACTCCACTTTTTTTTTGTAGCGAGCTGTGACTTCTTTGGAATGTCTGATCGATGAGATTTTGGTTACGCTGCGCTATGGTTAGTAAGGTTTTTGTTGCTAGTTATGTTATTTTTTTAAATATCATAATTTCCATCTAAAGTACTTACCGGATCGATTTAAAATTTACATGTTCGAGACGGGACGAAGATTTACTAAAAATAACCAACTAGTATTTTGCCGCTATTTTGTTTTAAAAACATTATTCGAGTAACTTCTAAGCCGATTTTTACACGAAACTAATGGCGTCAATCCACATCGAGGCTTGTGGATGGTCCAAATTTCAACTTGATCCGACCATGGAGTTGTTATAAATCCATGATCCGACTGTCCGTTCGGCCGCTTCGCGAGACACATAAAAACAAAACAGATTGAGTTAAATAAAAGTAGAATGAAGACGCTCGCTTCGTAAATATTTGCACTTCTAGACTTGACTACTCTGCTACATACGCTATTTGCTTGAAATGAAGCTCTTTAAATTACGACTAGAAATAGGTAACTTTTCGATTTTTTCCAATGTCGATTTAAGTTTTCTTCCGTAACATCGCACATTTTTATACCCACCGGGGACTTATTAAGAACACTGTACTGATCGTTTCTGAAGAATGGTTTGTCATCTTGTTAGATGAGCGTAGCGAAGCGGAGTGAATCTCTCCATACAACTCGATCGGCGCTTTGTGTGTGTGTGTGTGTGTGTGTGTGTGTGTGTGTGTGTGTGTGTGTGTGTGTGTGTGTGTGTGTGTGTGTGTGTGTGTGTGTGTGTGTGTGTGTGTGTGTGTGTGTGTGTGTGTGTGTGTGTGTGTGTGTGTGTGTGTGTGTGTGTGTGTGTGTGTGTGTGTGTGTGTGTGTGTGTGTGTGTGTGTGTGTGTGTGTGTGTGTGTGTGTGTGTGTGTGTGTGTGTGTGTGTGTGTGTGTGTGTGTGTGTGTGTGTGTGTGTGTGTGTGTGTGTGTGTGTGTGTGTGTGTGTGTGTGTGTGTGTGTGTGTGTGTGTGTGTGTGTGTGTGTGTGTGTGTGTGTGTGTGTGTGTGTGTGTGTGTGTGTGTGTGTGTGTGTGTGTGTAATCTACTTAAACCGAGGACCTTAACCGTGAAACACACCGGAAAACGAGGACCTACCTGAAACCGAGGACGTCCTCGGTTTCAAGTGAGATTGCCATTCGCTTTGGCATGCTGTGATTGGCTTATATTTGAAATTTCACTTTCATTGGAGCGGGTCCTCGCTTTGGTGTATTCAGTTGGTTTGTGTTAGTGTTTCCAAAAGTTAGTTCCAAGTGTGTTTCCTAGGGCTGCGCCACATCCGCTCTAAACACACCGTTCCAACGCAAGAGCCGAAGGCGAGGACCTCGGGGTATTTAAATTGGAAACCGAGGACTCACAATAAGTGAGGCTGAAGGCCACTGTTTTCACACGACCCCATCGTGAGTGTGCGTCTGTACTCTCATGATATCGTTATAGCGAAAGATTAGAAGATTCGTGACACGCATGATTGTGCGAATCATGTTCTTATGTTTCAATTATAAATAACGCATTGATTTCTCTCAGGAACACGTGTTTCCATCAGTTGATGGTTATTATTGTATTGATTAATTTCTTGCCTCTATAATGTGTAGCAAAGCCAACACTTAGTCTGAAATTCACAGTGGCGTATACACGGGGGGGGGGAGGGGGGGGACAAAACCCCCCCCTTTTGCAAAGGAAACATGGAAAATGACCGTTTACATTTCAATAGACAGTATTTCAATAGACAGTATCAAAAGACAGTATTTCAATAGACAGATGTTTTACTTTATAATTATTGTATATTGTTGTAATTATTAAAAAGCAAAAGCAATACGAAAAATATGAAAATTATTGATTGAGGTTCCTTTTATTAGAGGTGCTAAGGAAAAATGTTTTGCCAGAAACCGAGTAATCATGTTTCAGTTGGCCGCTGTAAAACGCACAGATTTGCACTAAAATGACCTTGACGAGAATTTTTTCGGGCAAGCCCTGCCCCCCCCCCCCCCCCCCCCATCAGTCAGTCATGGTCCCTGGTCACGTATGAAATGTACTCATAACGTATTTGTTATTCATTTATTATGATACTATCTTTATATTAATGCCCTCAAAGATGTAATCTATTACTAGCGTAGTTAATTATTTATAAATGAATTACTCAATCCCTATAAAAAATAAAGTGGTTTAATCGTAACCATCGTAACCCGACAGGGTATATCTTACTATCTTTGATCGTAACCATGCACGATATTTACCACAGCTTAACAAGATCGTTCACGCGCCGGTGGTTCAAGTCCCATCGAAATCGTTCCACAGACGGCCGAGATACGTTCGTATGAAGGCTTGGGTGATGGTTTGACTTTTCCGAAGAATCGCGCGCTACCACTCGTTGCACGCAAGTATTTTCTATTCGATAACCTGCCCAGGGACTGCTACCTTATCGTGGTGGGCAGGTTTGTGCGCTTTGATGATTCCTGGAGCTATGCCGGCGGAAGCGTATGCTTCTGGTAGGGACACCCTAGCCGGACAGGTCGAGGGGGAGAAGTCAGACAAAATTCAGTTCACATCCCTTATTTCCCTTTACCTCCACTTTCACTTTTCCTCCCCACCCTCCTAATGTCCCTTGTCCTCCAAACACCTCCGACGTCATATGATCATAGTTGTCGAGTACGTTGTAAGACTCAAATAAAAAATAAATTAATAAATGAGGTAAACAATAGCTTTGAATAGGCCACTCTTTGATTGTATTATTTTATCTATAAGAAATGTAGCCTTAGCAATTCGCTATTATAGCGTTCTTGTTCTTCCGTTTTGATAGTCCTCATTGCACATGTCATGTTGCACACATATTTAATTTTCGATGTTTACATAATACGGACAAAACACGAAAACACAAACTTGGTAAAAAGTCACTGTCAATTTGTCAAGGTAAAAAGTCAATGATGTCAATGATGGAAAGTCAGTGTGGCTATAAGACCCAATTTCTACGATCCCTCGTTCTCATCCACCACAATTAGGCCTACTGTTTAGTGTTTTGATTGAAACAGTGATCACATCTTTATGACTCCTAATTTTGCAAACGAGGGCCCTTTTTGGCGAAAATATACATAGGGGTACCCCTCCTCCCCCCCCCCCCCAGTGTGCCGAGTTTGACGGGAATCGCACCACTTTTGTGTTTGCCATTTATGTAACAGCTGTAAAAATTAGAAACCATGTAGGTCAGTTATTCTCAATCTTATGAACTTCTCGGCTCAGGCGGCCGATCTTTAGGTGGAACAAGATCTTGTTTGCGCGCTTGTGTGTGTTTGTTTAAATAGAGATCATGGATGAATCGACAACGGCCGGGGCTTCAGATAATTTTCATTCATCAATCGTTGCATGTAAATAAACCGTATAAGAGTTGTCCAACAGAGTCAAAGTATACAAAACCAACCAGATTATGTCAGAACTTTACGTCCGCCATGATTTGGAAGACTGGTCTCGGTAGCTCCCACGGTGCTCGCTAAATATTAATATTAAGACCGGGGTTAACTTGTTTTTACCATGGCCACCACGAATCAAAAGCGTTGTTTTCATGGAGAAAACAACCCGGACTAAATATATCTTTAAGGGAATTTAAAGCTTGTTTATAATAATAATATCTAAACATGTCCTCGCTAAATAAGCTGGGAGCCTATTTACCATTCCCTTTGTGCTGGGGTCGTTTGCCTGATACGGGGTAGGCTACATTCTCATCCAACAACTTGGCGCCACAACATATAACATGCCATGGTCGTCATTATATCATATATTCTGATGAAAGTCACTGACTGCGACTCACGCCAAGCACAAAATTTTCCTCACACTTTACTTTACTTTATTATAATTAAGGCCAGTGTAGGGCACAATGCCCTTGTTAGCCTGATGAGTGATGAGGGATGAATGATAATAAGGAAGGGAGGAGGGGAAGCCTGGTACCGGCACGTAGCCTACTCCTGTCGAAGACAAATTATAAATATTATATATCACACTACAAATATTAAGAACTGTCATGAAAACACTACGAAATTATTCTATATCCACATCATTTGCTTACTACTACCACTGCGATGATAGAAGCAATTAATACACACATGGTTCGAGGATGAAACACATTTTACAAATAAATACACTACATTACTCCCTCGTTCTTTGACTATACTCGATTTATTCAGAATAAATGTTATAATAATCACATCCACAAGCTGATGTTAAAGTGAGAGAGCAGAATTAAAACATCCTTACATATTTATTATTTTGAAAAACAATAATATTTTGATAATTTTTAGCTTTTGTATACTTTATATAAAAGTAGACGATTTTGATCAGTTCATACGCTCAGTTGGGAGTTCTTTGTCCGAAGGCTTTTATTCCTGGATCATATTTTATCCTTGTATTGTTAATTATCTATTTTCGTCTTACAATGCATGCTTGCAGATTTAAAACATTATTGACAGTGTAGTGTCAAACTTTGGGAATTAAGGTTACTGTTACATTTTCTGTTAATTTGTGTCGTGTCGCGTGAATAAATGATTGTGCATTTTATACAACGTCGAGCGAGTCGCGATTAACTTGTATTCACAATCACATTTTTGCATTCCGATTTGTGGTTCTTGGGTTCTTGGCGTAAGAATAAATAGTTGTTCTGTTATTATTTAAGCCCACACTCAACAAAGTGTTTGCGTCTTGCCGCCTTGTGTAAATTGGAGGGTTCGAAAGCTTGTGTAACAGCTTCGTTCTTCTCGTCAACTGCTCGGCAGTCCAGGTTAGTGGAGGAATTATTGATAACGTTTTGAACTAAAACGGAACAATTTTCGTTTAAATTTTAACTTATGATGTCAAATTATCTGTGACCATTAAAGCGCAACCCAGCTTTATGAATCGTGTATGAAGATTATAGCAATTGATATATAAGTTCGCCCCAACTGAGGATCAAAACCAGATCCTACAGATAATACAGATAAAACCAGGCTCTACAGATAATAATAACTAGGAAATGATCGAATTTCTATTTGTTAAAATTTGACATTATTTCGATAAACATTTCCCTTAGTCTCACCTCATTTGAACGCGTGCATATTATTATCGAACTAGAAATCCTTGTTCTAAATCGAATGAAACAAGTTTAACTAATAACTATGCAGCTCTAAAACTCATTGAGATAGCGCCCATAATATGGTCGACCAATTAGGAGTCAGTGTGGCTGCACGCGTCGCGCTGGCTCTCGTTGTATGTACGGATACAATAACCCTTACTAATACAAATCGAATGGGACCTTCCGTTTAACTCCTGATGAATCGCTGGTTGAGTTATGATCGATTTCTTACACGTAAATTCTACAGACGAGAATAATTTATTTTGTGGTTTGAAAACACGGCTGAAGTGTTGGGGTAGGCAACTATAATACGTTGACTGGCTTCTTACGACAATATCATTCCAACACATACGGCTGTATCTTCCGATTGGGTGCACGGATTGGACTGATTTTGCAAAACCGTACAGAGTAAGTGATTACGGTTAAAGGTATGTTTCACCTTTTTCTCTAAGAACAACAACATTTATACAATCAATTGTTACAAATGGGTACATTTTCTGCTCGTTGACGGACGTACCAAGAGGGTGAGATCAAAATGTTTCAAATAAAACCATTCCCAAATAAGTCCAGCACTAAGTGTATTTAGCTTTCACAACGCCAAAAACGACGCCTTGATCCCTGGCGTCGTGAGGGACGTGACCATTCTATTGGACATCATTTTATTTTAATTCAATTACATCGGCGATGGTGTGTAGATAACGAGTGTGAAAACCGTTTTAAAATCGGGCTTACCGTTGCACTATAATGAAAATAAACAAGTTTAGAATTGAGAAATTCTAGGAACTCGTTGACGAACGTACCGAGAGGACTAGAGAAAAATGTTTCAAACAAAACCATTCCCAATTAAGTACATCACTAGGTATAGTTAGTTTTCGCAACGCCAGAAACGACGCGTCGACCCCGAGCGTCGTGTACGTCTCGTCAATTCTACGGAAATCATTTTATTTTACTGTTATTACATCGGCGATGGTACGTAGATAACGAATGTGAAAACCGTTTTTAAATCGGACGACCCGTTGCACTATAATGAAAATAACCATTTATGAAATTGAGAAATTGTAGCTAACGTAACATTGTATCAGACAGTCGCTCCATTGACGCCTGATGTTTGTTCTTGTTACATCCACATGGATTGTTGTACAATATTCAATGTTGATTTTATTCAAACTACATGCCTAAATTAAGTACTAGAAAGTGAGAAATCGATTCTGGAAGTCTTGGTTTGTTTATAATTGTCATCTCAAATACGCTGATATTTTAGAATAGAAAAACGTTTTTTGAATAGTTCGTAAAATCTTTAGTTTAGCTTACACAATTACCAAGGATAAAAAGCAATCCCGGGACTTGATATTTCATTATTTGATGACTTCATTGACTTGATATTTTTCTTGTTTTGTAGATAAACGTTTTCTTGCTGAACCATTTTTGTCGATAAGTGGATTTTTAACCCATTTGTAATTTTCTACACAAATATTATATAAATTGCTGGCAAATATTGAAAACATTCACTTAGATTGTATTTGCAATTGTGGAACACATCGTGGAACTGTCCATATTGTTTATAACATTGTTAAACAGTGGAAAAGCAGTAACATTTCTTTAGTCACTATTTCGAACCCAAACATTAATTTTTATAATGAAAGTATCAATATTTTCACTCAAAGATGTTATGTTCGTTTCTCCCTTGCATTTTCATATTCAGTTAGTTTAATTTGCCGAAGATAAAAACCAGATAAGTCACCAAGCATTGTTTTTCACTAATTAAAAAATTAACGCATTCTTTCTTTTTTTCCACTGGCAAATAGACGACATTTTCTTAATTTTAATTTTTTTTTTTTTTTTTCTAACTCCCTTGCTGCTCCCCTCCATCGCTATGTGACCACCCCTTACCCCTGTGACAACCCGACAATCATATCATATTTATTAATGTCATATTATATTATTTAATTTATTTATTATCAGTCATATTTGGTATGCTGGGCGGTGGTCACATAACTAGGGGGCGGAGCTTTCAAACTATGTCACACTTAAAGTGTCTGCACTCTAACACAATTTCATCTTTTGATGCAGGAGTAAGGGAGTTTTCCGCTGAGCCACTTTTGTAACTTTTCTATATACATCTTTTCATACAGTTTCTCTAAAAAGCTCGATTCTACATACACCTTAACTTCCACTTTTCATATGCTCACGACCCTATTTTGATTCCTCGCGAACCCGCGTGGGCCGCGACCCATAGTTTGAGAACTCCTGAGTCATCGTGGCTCCCTGTCTATGTCGCGAGAGCAAAGCTTGTTGTTGAAGCACTTGGCTGGGGGGGGGGGGGGGGGGGTTATGCGTGCTGGTAGGCAAGACAGTCCAGGTTTCCCACGCTCGCGCTGTTCCCAAAATAGCGTACAGTTAGTAGGGAAATAAGTAAACAAGTAAAAACAAATCGCTCTGGCACCAACAATGGCTTAGCTTGTGGGTTTATTCCAGCTTCCAAATCCCAATGCAGAAGGTGCAGGGTTTGATTCCCGGTTCACGTTAAATTTTTCTTTAAATTTCTTTCATTCGTATATTTTGTTCACATGTAGACGGTGACTTGGGAGCCTTCATAGGAACGAAGCCCATAATCAATTGTATTTATTTTATTTATGTTACAAGGTATTTACTAATCTATTTATTTATTTATTTATCTATCCAACTTTATCGTGGTGGGCAGGTTTGTGTGCTTTGTTGATCCCGAGAGCTATCCCGGCGCAAGCATATAATTATGCTTCTGGTAGGGCCGCCCTTGCCGGACAAGTCGAGTAGGAGAAGTCAGACAAATTGCAGTCCACATCCTCCTCTCTCTCTTTTCATCCCCTTTCCACTTTTACTCCCAGCCCTCCTACTTGCCCCTTTCCTCCAAACACCTTCATATTTCACCCACTCACCGTCTCGATCAGTCAAGTTGCAAAAATATGGGACGTAAAGTCCAAATATCAATCAATCAATCAATCAATTAATTAATTAATTAATTAACAAAATTGCACCCAAGGGATTACAAAAATATATTCAATATGATGATAATATTTGGGCTTTACGTCTCATATTTTTGCAATGTGGCTAATCGAGGCGATAAGATATATTCAATCTTGCGTCTGTAGTGCGTACGAAACCCAATGTGCTGCAGTCCTACTTATTCGATGTGGTGTACCGTATAGCATTCTCTGAGATTCGATAAAAAAAAAGGTTTTGCGTGCAATTGTAATACAGAGTGGATCTTGTTGGTGAATGAAAATGAAAATTAACTGAACGGAAAATATCTAACTGGACATGGAAATACCGGCCAGTAACAAGCTTTCTCGCTAGCTTCTTAGTGTTTTCTTTCTTTTTTATAATATCATTATATTACTCAAGCAGTATTTTGTCAATAAACATTACATTAATAATAATTGTGTAAAGTTTCAACATCAACATAAGCACTTCCGTTTCTGGGGTATTTGAAATACACAAGTTCTTGAACGACGGTAAAGTAAGCACAAATTTAAATGTATAAGATACATTTTATATTTTCAAGATAGTGCATAACGCGGTCGTGATGGCGTTCCTTATAAGCACTGTTGCAGGAACACTCCGGCTCTTCAGTTCCGTATGGTCGTCTAGCGACATTTCGACAGTTAGCGTTACGATAAAATGGGTTGATAGACTAACTAAACTAACTTCATGACGCAAGTGTGCCGTTTAAAAGGAAAGGAGTGAGTCTCGAATCGCACCGCACGTGCATCTAAGGTGCAGTCAAGGTGGGCCCCTTATTGTGGTGACCGGTGTCCACTCTTGTGCATATGTTTGGTATATTCTTTATTCATCTCATATATCTTTCATCATCTTTCCTCTTCCAACTTTTACATTCTGCACATATTTTTCCTGGGTAACTTTGTGACCTGAACCGAAGCCGTCGCCTGAACGCCCACCAATCTCCCTCGGTATTCTCATATTCTGGTCTTACACAAATGATTTTATGCTTACGTCGCCCGCCTCCAAGCCCGTGACCGCGATGCCCTGCTGGACCAGCTATACGCCCCCGGCGGCGGCCGTCGTCGGCTGCGGTTCCAGTACCCTCAACATGCTGACTGACTATACTTGACCGGGGTTGCCGGGCCGTGGTGACCTCGACCGCGGGGGCCACCAGGGCGTTGAGCCAGAGGACGCGGGGTGCTGTGCTGACTGTTCGTGTGTTCGTGTGTCGTGCGCCCGACTTGGACATGTCCATCTGGACATGTGTTTATTTAAATTTATTTTTTTCCTTCTATTAATTTATATCTGGACATGTATTTGTGTTGGTTTTGCGTGAATTTACCTGGACTTGTCTTTGGGATTATATCTTAATTTCCGTTTAGAGTTTTATTTGTATTTACTCTGTGTGTATGTATTCGTTTTTGTTTGCATTTGTCCTGTATCTGTTTGTATTCTGCCCTTGAATTAGTATCTGTATCTGTCTTTGTATTCGTCCTGTATTTGTGTATTAGGCTGCCGAGGGCCCTCTCGTCTCTGGGCGAGACAATCTCAATAAAATCAAATTCTATACTCTCCCTCCCCCACCACCGCCAGCCAAGCACTTCCACGCCAAGCTTCGCTCTCGCTACATAGACAGGAGCAAATATATTATAATATTCCTTATGAGCTAGGACTCAAGGGTTCTCAAACTATGGGTCGCGACCCAGGCGGGGTACCGAGGAAGCAAAATAGGGTCAACGCCGCTCACGACCAGGGGTCGAGAGGCGTCGTTTTTGGCGTTGTGAAAACTAAATACACGTAGTGATTTACATAATTAGGAATGGTTTTTTAGAAATATTTTTCTCTCACCCTTATGGTACGTACGTCCACGAGTTGCTAGAGTTATAGTGCAACGGTAAGTCCGATTGAAAACGGTTTTCAAATTCGTTACCTACACACCATCGCCGATGTTATTTCAGTAAAATAAAATAATTTTAGTACGAAATGGTCGCGACGCCCACGACGCCTGGGGTCGAGCCGTCGTTTTTGGCGTTGCAAAAACTAAATACACATATAGTAATGTACTTGGGAATGGTTTTATTTGAAACATTTTGATCTCACCTTCTTGGTACGTACGCCAATGAGCAGATAATGTACCCATTTTTAATAACTAATTGTATACAAATTATTGTTGCTAGGGAACAAATGAAAACATACATGTAACTGTACTCACTCCGTATGGTTTTGCAAAATCAGTCCAATCCGTGCGTCAAATCGGAAGATACAGCCGTGTGTTTTGGAATGATACTGTCATAAAAAGCCTGTCAACTTAGTTGCCTACCCCGACACTTAAGCCGTGTTTTAAACCATGCACAATGTAATTATTCTCGTCTGTAGAATTTACGTGCGTGTTAGAAATCGATCATAACTCAACCAGCGATTCATCAGGAGTTAAACGGAAGGTTGCATTCGATTTGTATTAGTAAGACTTATTGTATCCGTACATACAACGAGAGCCAGCGCGACGCGTGCAGCCACACTGACTCCTAATTGGTCGACCATATTATGGGCGCTATCTCAATGAGTTTTAGAGCTGCATAGTTATTAGTTAAACTTGTTTCATTCGATTTAGAATAAGAATTTCTAATTAGATAAGAATGTGCACGCGTTTCAATGGGGTGAGACTGAGGGAAATGTTAATCGAATTGATCAACAAATATGTATTCGATCACTTCTTGGCCAATTGTAGGTCGGGAGATCGGGAGCTGCACCTATGTGGGGGCCACCCCCCTCGTGACAGGGAAGATACTATGGGGTTGACATCGTTACAAGAAAGACCCCCCCTATATCTCCCCCCCCCCCCCCGAATTATATTTCTGACTCACAGTTACTGATTGGAAGCAGCGAGACCCAGTACCTGCTATGTGATATATTTATTATTGATTTGTCTATGAAACACGGACGAAATATTTGTATATGACTTTTAGCGTCTACGTGTCGACTGAAGAGCTTGGCGCTCCTAATAAGACGTTTAACCGCCTAATACTCCAAACAAAGTAATTTTGTACATTTATATACTTTAATGTAATTTAACTGAAAATTTGAAATCTAATGCAACGAGCTGAACGAAACATTACCGTGTAATAAGGGCAAACCGTCTCAGCAAATAGCAGCACACGCAGAAGTCTCACACTCAGACACTGAAAGAAGACTGTAGGTTTAGTAGCTTTATTAAGAAGTCACCGATTGAGGGTACACAACATCACACATTTTCTTTTTTAATTACTCATTGATTTAATTGAAATGTCAATCTTGACCGTTTTTTAATATTATTATTCAAAAGTGCAAATGTAGCGTCGGAGTGTTAGATCGTGGCGGGCTATAGCTATTGCATTGCCTTCAATAATAAAACAAACACATTAACAACATAATGAAAACTGCACAAACACTCAGCCAATAATTAATTTGATAGGTGTATTGTATTTGGGCACATTGCGTAGTATTGGTATTACTATTGTTACTAAACGCGTTTAGACACTTATCCATACCATTTTATTATTTATTCAGTATATAATAACTAAACAAAAAATAAGTGCAAAGAACATCAATCAATGAGCATTGTTGATCGATTTTTTTTTTGATACAAAGTTTCTCCACGCACCGAAACATACGGATGGACGTACGGTCAGGAACAATTTGCGCTCAAATCGACGTACAACTCTCAACGGTAAGCTTCCCGTACTATGGTCTAAGCATCCACACACGTTAGTTATGGCGTTTTCCATTGGCTGTACTGGACCGCACTGAGTGTGGTTTTAACAATTAGTCTATAAATACACACCAATACAATAGACGGGCCAGTGTGCACTGAGTGCAGCTTACTTGAAAACGCCATTAGTTACAGGAATAATATTCAACCATGTACTCATAACACTAGCGCCAGGGTTTAGCACAACAGAAACTTGGGCATGTAATTTTGAAAGTTGTCACTTTGTGACATCTCTATGTGATATCTAAGTATACTAGTGGCACGGCCCAGCCCAGGTATTTCGAACGCAAAACGTAAGCGCTTGCGTGGAGAGAATATTTTTGACGTGATGTTCAGTTAAATTTTGTGACATATGGCCTACTGAAAGATAATAGAAAGGAATAAACTCAGGGCGGAATGCAGAGTCGAGTTAGGTATGTGATTTGTTTATGGTTGCTATGGAGTTTGTTCTTCTTATGGAAAATAAAATAGCATGTAACGAAACAAATCCATAACAACAAATCCTAACTTGACAGTTGTCTGTGTATACCACCCTCTCATATCAGCGCCGCGCTCTCACTTGGACTGTCGAGTGATGAGGTCCCACACCTCAACTGCACCCACTTTTTCATGTTCTTCTACCTTTATTTTATACTTTACTAAGGCCCGACTTCATAGTCGTCTCAATGACTATAGGCAATTCTATTCCGAGACCAAACGGGAGACAGCAAGCGTTCTAGTTGCATAGAGGGGCGGCTTCAGTGGGGAGATAAATTAACTTAATATCACAGAAATGTGGGTAACAGTGTGACAGACGGGAAAAAGGACCGAGTGAAAATGTGCACAAGAGCCCTCTTTGCAGACACCGGTCACAAACACCGCTTGACTAATTAAATGAACTATAAATGTATTGATATACGTTAGTCTTTTATCCTCTAATTCGTTTTCATTCTATATGGTGTGTTTTAACGAAGTAACATTATTGAAAAGAAAGACCCCAACTATTAGAGTGAAAACCAAAAAGAGTAATAACATCAACCCCGACTGGGAACTGAACCCAGTCTCCCTCATGGTGGGTTGTTATTTGGGCTTAACGTCTCATATTTTTGCAACGAGGCTAATCGAGACAATGAGTGGGTGATATATGAAGATGAAATAGGGGGCTGTTTGGAGGAAAGGAGCAAACCGGAGGGCAAGGTGGAAACGGGAAGGGGGAGGAAAGGGGATTGGGGTGTGGACTGCATTTCGTCTGACTTCTCCTCCTCGACCAGTCCGGCTAGGGTGGCCCTACCAGAAGCATACGCTTCCGCCGGCATAGCTCTCGGGATCATCAAAGCACTCAAACCTGACCACCACGATAAGGTAGCAGTCCCTGGGCAGGCCCTCATGGTGGGTTTCAATGGCCAAGGCACACATGCGTGGCGAGTGGGTGACCTGGGTTCTATTCCCAGCCGATGCTGAATTTGCTGAATTTGTTTTTCACCTGGAGGTAATATAAAAATAAGCGTGATGTGTTTACAAGATGCGTGTTCACGCATATTAACAAAACGTGTAACGCTGTCGCTACATATTACATATAGATTTTCTTGAAGTGTGAAATCGTCATAGAAACACAATTCAAAAAAGTAAACATTAAATTTTTAGGAATAGAACATTCCTCGAACCTGGACTCAAACAGCAAAATGATGATTGTGTTTTTGTATCAATAACAATAAATACGGAACGGCAGATAGCGACAACGCTTCTATTATTCCACGGAACTCCGCGCGTCCGTTGAGAGAATACTTTATGAATATTCGAAGTATGTACGAAATAGCGGATTCTCAAAATTATCGCTCCCCTAGCATCGTGCCCTCTATATTCAAGGGGTCTGCGGTGGGAGGGACCAAGGGGATCCCCACCCGGGGACTCCCCTTACGGGTTTTCGTAGTTCCGTGCCTTGTTACTACCAAACTATATTATATTGTATTGTAGGTAATATAAGGCGAGACTTACTACAGTATTATGTTATGTTTTAAAACTTGCAACTGTCAATTGAAACCCGGCACCGGGCATATCTAATTTTCCTTGATACAATCCTTGTCAAAGCGGCATATGTGTAGAAATGGTGAAAATGAATGAGGATTAATAGCACGTGATTGACAACCAATAATAATAAGAGATGATTGCGCATCGTTTTAGTGAAAAACAGAATATTATTTTCTTCATTCAATAATTGCAAAATGCTAGACTGAGTTTGCAAAATCTGGCAACACTGCGTGGTGACCGTGAGAACACATCCCTATGACTGGCCACACGTACTCACTGCAAGGGCTCGACCAAGCTCAGTTGCTCTTGGGCAGTCTACCCGTATGTAGTGCGCGATAAAAAAGTGAAGATGCCATCAAGAAGAAAACGAAAACTGGGTGAGTAAATAATCACTTTAATATTGTTAATTTGTTACATATCAATGAAAATACATTTTTCACTGCTGGCATCTCAAGATTGTGCAAAAGGAAGGACACCTGCATTTAAATAAGAGGACTTGCTTTCATTCATTTAACAATCTTGTACACGTTCTTGTTTTGCGATAGACATATAAAGTAGGGAAGGAAGTTGTGAGTGTTGTTATTTGTTAGAGATACCGCACTTTTTGCATTAGGTAATGTGTTGCATTTCAAATTAATGTAGGTCTATGCAGTGCGTATCTAGGAATTTGGAAAGGGGAAATTTAATCAGTGATATTGTAGAGAAACCGACCCATAAACGAGGTGGTTCGAGGGGCTGGCCCCCCGGATTTTTTATCGCCATGGTAACTTGTGGTTGTTCATACAGACCATCCCTAGCCCTAAGCTTGCTCGCACGGTGCCATGGTTCTGAATTTGTATGGTCGTACCGTCACTGCGCTAGCCTATTTGTGCGGGTGGACTTGGTGTTCTGTCTCACTGGGAATCTGGGATGACTCCACACAGTAGCGGGCAGTGATAATTTTTTACATTACATGCCGACATTAGTATGGCAAATGACAAATGGCAAATACGAGCTGAATCCCAATTTAGGCACCTATAGGCGATATTGATATTAAAAATAGTAATAGAAATTGTTTGATATATAAATTGTTTATGCTGGCCTATTGTTTCAAATCAAAATTGGTCACAAGACAATAATGATATAAAATATTGTGTTTATTTCGGCATATTGAAAACAACCAGCTGCACTTACTGGGTTATTACACTACTGGTTTAATATTAATTTTATATTAAATGACCATAACACGTTGTTGACAGCAAACAATTTTCAATAGAGAACGATTTTATATATGTATATAGTACGAAAACATTTTAACGGTAAACCCAAACCCAATACAACGTTTATTTTCACAAAATAAATGTCAACGTTTCGACGACGTGTAGAGTCGTCCTTTTCAAGACATACAAAAACAAAATATAAAAACCACAACAACCAAAACACTTACATAACTAGGAGTAAATACAAACAGCTTGCTAGAGCTACCAACAAGGTCCTCTTGATCTCCGCCTAGCGGAGGCTCGTCGACCTTGGGAGTTCGACGAGCCTCCGCTAGGCGGAGATTAAGAGGACCTTGAGCTACCCAGTGATGTTTCGCTGTGGCAGTGATTTTGATTTTGTACGTGTTTTTGGTTGTTGTGGTTTTTTATTTCTGTTTGTATGTCTTGAAAAGAACGACTCTACACGTCGTTGAAACGTTGACATTTATTTTGTGAAAATAAACGATGGATTGGGTTTACCGTTAAAATGTGTTCGTACTATACACTTTGCAACCAACAAAATCTAAGAAATCATATTTATATATAATATTATGATTGTTTAAATTTTGTTGGTTTACAAATATAGGGTTGTGGTTTTGGTTTGTTTTTACTATATTGTGAGAAAGGCGAGTCTATACCTCGTCGAAACGTTGATTTTAGAATTAAAAATTACACGTACAGATTGGTTATACTGAAATTGTTTTCTTATAAATATATATATACCGGTATATAACTATAATTAGATTAGAATCATTATGTGCCCCCCCCCCCCTCCCTGGATACACTTGTCTTAAGCTACTGCGAGAAAAAGTAAAGAAATTAACATCAGTCTAGAATTTGATGAGTAAGTCATTACAAATCTTGGAGACAACAGCCTGTGTGCGAACACAATGTTAAGCCAGCCGGCCGAGTAGTTTACAAAATACCTCAAACTCTTTAAAAACACTTCTATACTTAAATAATATAATAATTATTAATAGTAATCATTTTTAATCATTATTTTCCATCTAATGTGTTATTCCAAGAGGGGTATATTCGCTTCAATACCGAAATGGCTTGTCTTATAGTTTAGCCGTTACAATTTAGAGTCCAAGGAAATACATTATAATTTGTTTTACGTATTTTGTCCTGATCAACCTTCACCTATTTTCAGAACATGCAGACACTGAGGTCCAAGTTAGATTCCTCATAGACAACGTCGTCTTTACTTGCCAGTCATCTGCAATACGACATACGAAAGGAATGATGGAAGTCAAGTGGCTTGACGGCATTTTTTACGAAGCCGTCCTAGAGCCTTCCAGGACCAGTGGTAAGCGCATATCATTTCACTAGAAAGCCCATCCTCCTTTCACACACTATACTGATAAATATTGCAATAGTCATCTACATCTGTGTGTGTTTTCGATAGTGGCGTTACCTCTTGAACAACTATTGTTCAGGTGGGTGAGCGTGGGGGGGGGGGGGGGGGAGATTTTGATAAGCAACGGAGGTCTAGGTTCGAGTCCCACACGCCATAGTGGAATATTACGCGGTTTGTAGATCAGATCGCCAATGCCTGTTTGACTACGGAAACGCTCTGTGAGGCGGCGAGGTCATATTACCTTCACTCGCCACCTAACAGTAGTCAGTCAGTCGGTGCATGGGATGGGGCCAGGGGCGGACTGGCCAACCGGGCAACCGGGCAAATGCCCGGTGGTCTGGCTTGCTGCTCAAGCAAGGGCTACCGAAATAAAAATGCTTTACAAAGTCGGCTCCGGTAGGCCTATATAAACGAAAGACAGTATATGCATGATACAGGCTAGGCGGCTATTTTATCTTACGATATGTATGCACTCCCCAGCTGTATAATACTAGAATACCATGTACGTCCGACTCCGACTACGCCATGTAGCAGCATTTCGATGAGTGTTCAATACTTCTGTATACAAATAGTATTTTCAAATATGTGATTAGTGATGTATATATTCCCGGAATTTATTTTTGGGGAATATTCCCGGGAAAATTCCTGGGAATATTTCCCAGAGTCGGGAATTTTAGGGAATTTTTATGTTTAGGCTACAAGAATAAATGATAGGTCTAAGAAAATGCTCCAAGTAAAAACAAGATGTGTCATAAAATGCTTGAAATGATTTCTATTTACGCTACCTATGATAGGTGGAGGGTAAGCTGACAGTAAATTTACAATCTAAAAATATGAGTTAGTTTGTTTTATGACAGATTAATTTTAATTTTAATGGCGTTTTCCAATGGCCACACTGGACCGCACTGAGTGCACCTTCAACGATTAAAACAACAATGCACAACCATAGGCGTGCGCAGTGTCTAACATTAGACCCCGCACAAGGTGGCGCGGTACAACTGGAGTCTGGGCCGAAGCCCCAGCCGCCGGAAGCAATTTCGCCAATGGCGAAATTTTTTTAGGTTGATGCATTAACTTTTATAGCATAAAACGCGATTTTAGTACGCGATGACACATTCCAGTGCCATGGGATCTTGTGGCCCGTATAGAGCCATATTTCGTTTCATATGTTTCGTGCCGATGGCGGTTGAAGTTGATACATTAGGTCCGGCCTGGGCCGTGCGCACGCCTATGTGCACAACAATATAATAGGCGCACTAAGTGCAGCCCATTGGAAAACGTCATAAGTGTATAATATATTATCTTCGGTTTTACTAATGTAAGGGCCGCTTTCATTTAGGGACCTACTTAGCATTATATAAGCTGACATATTCAGCCATCAAGAGAAAATTTAACTAAATATCAAAATGAATGAGTTGTATGTAATAATAAGGTTGTACTGTATACACTGTCAGGGAAACAGCAGCTTGCAAACCCCCCCAAGAATGCAAGCCCAGCATGAGACCCCCCCCCCCCCCCCCCCCCCCTCCATCCTACAACAGTATCCAGTGGGTTTATTGTAGGCCTAAGCCTACTACTGTACTTATGTATAATGACCTGGGATGAACACATTCATCTGGGAATTGATTTAATAAAACAAAACATAAATTCCCTACTTTTGGGAATTTATATGGGGTCGGGGAATATTCCCGGGAAAATTCCCGTTCCCGGGAATATTCCCAGGGGAATATTCCTGCCCGTACATCACTATATGTGATACCCCCCACTGGCGAAATCAATTATTGGCCGATCTGGTGGTAGTTTTGCCCGGCCTGCTTTCTAGTGCCAGTCCGCCCCTGTGGGGCTCCCAGTTGTTGTTTCTATTCTATCTACAATGCTTATCGCGTCGTACTAGGATTCGAAACTGGAAACTGTAATGCGTTGGGAAGGGGGGGGGGGGGAGGGGCAATGTGACAATGCCTTGCAATGCCTTTTGTGTGCAAGTTATGATACTGAAATTATTCAATTCTTTTTCAAACCCAACCTGTACCAAGTGTGTCCGCTATATAAATGCTGCGGATTGCAGGTTTGGTTTCAGGGGGGGAGGGGGGGGGGGGGGGGGGGGCACTCGCCGCCTACGACTTCGTTCACCGCAGGGCTTGCTCGAGGAACAAATGCGTTACTTGTTACTTATATAGGCCAGTGCTGTATAGTATGTGTTACTTTTTTTAAAGAATTAGGAATGAATTGGTAAAAATACTTAATCAAAATGGATATGGACGTGTGAAGATATAAGGTACTTATTGCCACTAAAGTTTAACCCCGCGTTTTTCTGTTAATCGGAGACCAAAAATGGCGCCCGGTAGAAGCCAGCATGCATTTTGTATGTAATGTTTGTTGAACCATGGTAACCAATTATTGAAACATATCATTCGAAACAGATGAGAAATGTTCGTTTAAAGGCGGATTCACAATTGAAATAAGAGTTGCAATAGTGAAATAGCAATAAGGTTTAAGCGAAATGGAACATGCAATAACAATGCTATGGTTCACAACTGTCACAGTGGATTGAAAGAGTCATAAGAAATGATTCAATTCCATTTCTTATTTCAACTTCTTATGACGAACCAATCAGAGCTCGAGAAGAGAAGGCCTACTCCAGTCGAACCGGATATGGTCGTTATTGTTGTTGTTGTTGTTGTTGTTGTTGTTGTTGTTGTTGTTGTTGTTGTTGTTGTTGTTGTTGTTGTTGTTGTTGTTGTTGTTGTTGTTGTTGTTGTTGTTGTTGTTGTTGTTGTTGTTGTTGTTGTTGTTGTTGTTGTTGTTGTTGTTGTTGTTGTTGTTGTTGTTGTTGTTGTTGTTGTTAATGTCGTCGTCGTAGGCTTCTTGCAAGCTTGCTTTACAACAATGAAACAAATGAAATGAATCGATGGACAAACATCAAGCTGTCAAACAATAAAATATTCTGATTTTGAAAACAAATCTTCAAAACAAACAAGAAACATACAAAACTTTCACAACGTGGTTGCCCATCATTAATCGTTTTAACTGGTGAGCAGTTACTATCGCCATACCTCGTTTTCTTCATAATGTTGCAATTTTATTATTTTGACAGCTCGTTGTTTGTCGGTGCTGGCGTTGCGAGTGGAAAAAAGTCGCAGTGCAAAACCCCATTTGGCCACGGCCTGCTATAGGTTTTGGAGTAGGCCGTGACTATGGCGTCAGATCCGGTCGAAAAGTGCTCGATTGAAACGCTCTCCTATGTTGAAATAAGGTACTACGGGTCTGTTTTGAACCAGTTCGTTGTTATTTCACTATTTCACGGATTCTTGTTTCAACCCTTATTTCAATTGTGGATCGGCCTTAAGTTGCGAATTCACCAAACTTTTTAATCGGCAGATTTACTAACCTCGAATTGGCAACCATCAACAAACATTACATACCAAATGCACGGTGGCTTCTACCGGGCGCCATTTTTGATCTGATTTCACAATGCATGGTAAAATTGAACTAGACGAGTTAGAACAAGATCTTGAAAAAACGCACCTTGTAATTGTAATAGAATAACGCAACTTGATTCTTGAATGAAACCTGTATTCCATGTAGAAATGAAGTTATAGTGAAAAGTGCATCAACATATTTAATTGGCGAATATAACGGGGAAATATGGCTCGCCCCAACCTATTTATCGACCTAGTTGTTACAAGACATACTTTTTTGTATTTAATTACATGCGAGTCAAAATACATGTAGGCATATTGCTCGCTTGGAGACCCTGTCCATTCCGCCCCCCCCCCCCCCCCCCCCCCCCCCGCCCCACTGAAGATTTCTCCTCCCACTTGGCCCTGCCCTCCCTTGCTGGACTCTCCTTATGACGACTCCCGCGATATAGATGGACCTGATTCGGAAGACGTCATATGACCTAAGCTGTCGAATACGTCGTTAAACACCACCAATCAATCAATCAATTTTAGTAGAATAGAGAAACTTGAATGGAACTCGTATTCCAATTAACTAGAAGTGAAGTTATGATATCAATGCATCTTGGATTGCCTTGAAATTTCATGATCACAATCACAAGTAACAAAAATCATACATTCTAGGGCCCGCACAGAACAAACGTCAAACTGCGTATGTCATATCCCTGCCGCGTGTGTGATATGCGTAACTATGAGCCAGTTTTCCAATCAGATCAGACTTTAAATCCTCCTTTAGTTAAAGCTCCTTTAACTTGTAAAGACTCCTCCTAATCATTCGTTAGCATTATGCGTTTTTCAATATCATTTAAAGATAATAATTTGAACATTTTCATTCCTATTGATTGGTTCAGTTTAGTCACGACTATGAAATATGGGCATGTCTTCGATATTTGATTGTCTTCTTTGGAATAATGAATGCGCGTGTGTAGAGTTTACCGGCGACCCTTAAGACACAGCTCGTATCCCAGTGTAAAACAGTAGTATTGACAAATGATAGTCCCGAGATAAATTAAGTTAATCATTTCGATTTGACTTATGAAATCAGGGTGTTATGCCACAAATCTGTTTTTTTTTTTTTTTACAAACTATGCATATATAATGTTCCAATAATAGGTTTTTAACATATAAAACGCGCTACCCGCGAGTCTGTTCATATACTAATAATCCGTTACTTTTCTCGATGAGTCAACTCGCCGGACGTTATTTCTCGTTCCATGTGAGGTGGATTCCTGATGCTAAACAAAGATGTGTCTACTTGCTCATCTTTATCAGTCAACGCTTGTGATACTGACAGGAGTAGGCTTACACTGGGGACTAGCGGCTGAACACCTGGCAGGGCCGAGGTCACTGAGTACCGTACTGATTACCCCCCCCCCCCTTGCACAGACGGTGAACATTGAAATACAGACAGGCAATCAGCTGATAATACACGGTGTAACACATAAATACATTATTTAAAACCTGTACATATACATTCTGAATGTACCCCCCGAACACAAAATAAATATTTCGTGAGACTGGCATGTCCTCAGGCGCGGACTGGCTAGGGATGCCGGGATGCGCTCGCATCCCGGGCCCCAGGGCAAATCCGAGCCCTTTGGCAGTCCGAGCCCCCGGGCTGCTACCAGAAAGTTCCTATGATGAAAATACTTCTCTGAATATTTTTAAAAAAATCTTAACACCACTCTATAATTAGTATTATTTTGAATTTATTATTGAATTTATTGTAATATATGTTGTAAATATTCAATGTAATTAATTGAATATAATGGAAATTATTTTGCTACTGGTAGGGTGGCCTCTGTTAATCGCGCCCTAAAATCGTATGTTAGGCCATAAAATTCAATGCAACCACTAAAATTTTTTGGCGCCTTCGGCGTATTTGCCTCCGGCGGCTGGGGCTTTGTCCCAGACCCCAGCTGCGGCACGCTTCCTCGGGCGAAACCCAGCATCCCGGGCCTTTTTATCCCAGTCCGCCCCTGCATGTCCTAGACGTTCAGCCTAGCCCCAGCTTTAAAGGACATTTAGGATGTCACCTAAGTGTCACTTAAAGTCACTTTAAGCCTAAAGAAGTACTATTGAAAAACCCGAGGATCGCCTAGACAGTCATTTAGCGTTAACGGAGTATTGAGTATTGAAAAATCGGCCATAGTACTTATTACTTATTATTTATTATTAGGAATTATACAACACATAAGGTTGCCTATAATCATATTTCCTTTACCAACTATATGGCACTGGCTACAAATACCTACATTCGATACCATCGCCTGTTTGATAGCCTGATAGGACCCAAGCCCAAGGAGTGGTATTTAATATAGTGTGTCTCAACGGTAGCAGGCGAGAATTGATTCGGGAGGTCGCCGTTTCGATTCCGGCCACCAGCCGGTTGCCTGCTTGAAGGTTTCACTCGAGGTTTTCCTCAGTCACAAGGCGAATACTAGTGGGTTTGAGTTATATAATATAGACCTATGATATTCCTTCCACACTATCCAACAAATACCCTCCCTCGTTCATAGTAGTCACCTCAAGAGGGGTACATGAGAGGATGCTGGTGTGCACCATACAGGAGGGATTCATCTAAAAGATCATTGTTATAAGTACTTAGTAGTGAAAGTTACGTCGTTTTGACGTGTTCTTCGATTATCCCCATCGAAAAGAGTATAGCTTCTACAATGCTCAGCATACAACTGTGTGTTTATGCATGGCAGTCGAAACACAGCTACACAGTTTGCTTTCACAGGGTGATGACCTTCTTTTAGTTACAAGCTACAAATACGGGCAATTAGAACAATTGAAATAAATCCATCTCGTGAAAAAACTATAACAAACATTGCAAATGCATGTACAATTTTATGAACAAATTCTATGTGTGGCTTGTTGGTCTGGAGTGGGTTTATTCCTGCTACCAATGCAAAAGGTCCAGCCCGGTTCGGGATGCGTTTTTAAACTACTTTGAAACTTAGCTTGAATCTTTTTGAGCCGAGGTTTTCAGACCGGCATCTGTAGCGTTTCGAAAACCAAGGCGCCGTTTTCAAAATTTATTGATCAACGCTAATCAAACACTACAGATACGATGGAATGTAACCGTTATTTAGAACATGGCTTGTAGAATTTTAATATCTTTATTGTCTTCTTTTATTAGGCCAATTCATGGAGAATGATTTGACGAATATTGGATCCTTCATTTTATTTCCAATTTGTGTGCATTTTTTCAGTTATTTCCTTGACGCTTTGTGAAACACATTACGAAATGTGACGTTGTGGCATCTAAATGATGCTACAACAGCAGCATTGGACTCTGAGGTTTCTCAGTGCAGCCTGAGTGGATATATTGTGTGCCCAAAATCTAAAAGGGCTTACTTGCTTTTGCTTATTTTCTTACAGGATGGAATTGATTTAAATCAGATTTAAATCAAAAGAAAAAATTTGGCACACAAGCAGTATTTTCACTTGCACGGTAGTGGTACCCACAAATTCATTTTATGTCATTTGGAGCTAAAAGATCACTACTTTACCGTTCGGGTCTCATATTGCGGCTATCAGAGTATATGTGGTTCATATAGACACTGTAATGTAAAGAGATTCTCACTTGTGAAATAAATCAATTAACATCTTACTTACTTAAATTGAAAATATCGGATTTAAATCCCGATTAAAAAAATATATGTATACAAAAATGTGTGCAAAGATGACTGGCGGTGACACATCAAATGTGTAGCTTACACAGTCTTTTCATTTCCTTGAATTCAATCTACAATATTTGTTGTAATGTTGTGCACTTATATTTAATCACGGAAGCTTAAAACCTTGAAAGGGAGTGGCCAGAGGAAGCTTCTGTGATTAAATGTAAGTGTAGGCCTACAGCATTACAATCAATGTAGTAGAGTGGATTCAATGAAATTAAATGACTGTGTATAACCATGTAAACAATTGCATTATTTTACTAGATGCTTTCACTTGCTTACTTTGTTTGTTATGATTGTGAGGTTAGATGTCTGCACCAGGTGTCAGGTCATTCAATGAAGTCAACTTGATAAAAGCAAGCGTCAAAATCTACTGTATAACAAGCAAGCTATTAACTGAGCAAGTAAGACAAACAAATAAGCAAGCAAGCGAATAAGCAAGCTCTTTTAGATTTTGGACCTACTCATAGACTATAAATACAAATGTATTCATTTATTTTATTTGTTGCATCCATGAGTATGGGGATTCGAACCTGGCATGCATAGGCTCACATGGTTTACATAACCAAGGCGGCAATGCCTAATCAAAGAGAGCCACTATGACCTTAAGCTAGCGATAAGCTCGAGTTCCGAGTTCAATACAATAAAAGATAAAGGAGTTGTGGAGCGTGGACAGCAACGACCGTCGGTTGTTGTGTGGGGGGGGGGGGGGGGGCTAGCTGGGCCAACACCTACGTTGCATAACGAAATTTTGCAAGAAGAAACTACACCGATCGACGAAACTGATCGATTTTTTTACACAGTTTTCAATCGATTTCTGCTTTGAAAAACTAATTTTTTGTTGTTGAATTTTTGTTTTGGAATTTTCGTTTATTGTGGGATCGCGTTGCTAATCAATAGTTAATTAGCCACTCTTCATAATTTATTTTGGATATTCAATCCATTTATTGGTTAAATGAATCCAATATGTAAATAACGCTAATTAAATTTGAAATCTCATTTGACATCAAATCTAACCATTCTTGGAAGGTGATAATCACATCAGTGTAAATAAGCTGATACAACGCTTAACTAATGATCTATTAAAACTACAATCACAACCCACAATTTTTTTAATCACAAAATTTGTTCACACAAACACAACACATGTAGCTACCCCCCCCCCCCCCTTTCGTGAATGTAGCCATTTTACACTGGCAATCGTGTGCGCTACGTTTGTGCCGGATTGTACCGTAATAAGTTTCGTTTGTGCTGCCATCTTTGCAGCTTAGTGGAACTGGAACCCACTTTAAGACTCCATGTTTAGAGCTACAAAGAAGGAAGCACACAACGCATCTTTTGGCGGCACAATCCAGCGGGGCCAGTTAAATTGCCACCACTGGGGTACCCCTCATTAAACCCACCCAGGGGGCAGCACGAAAAAACTGTTTGCGGCACAATGCAGCACAAACGAAGCACATACGTCTGCGATTGTAAAACTGGGACATTTACAAGAAGGGGGGCCAGCCACATAGTCCCCTCATTTTGACCCCTTAATTTTGGGTACTTTGAGGGCGGCACAAATGAACCTTTTTACGGCACAATCCGGCACAAACGTAGCACAAACGATGGGGAGTATAAAATGGGTACATTTACAAAAGGGGGGGGGGGGGGCAGGCCTGCTACATGGACCCGAATTAGCCTAGATTACTTATTAGTAATTACTATCTAACTAATAGGGTTGTAGTTGTAATTTTAATATAACATTAAAGTCTGTATTTAAAAAGGAAGTCTCGTTAGTCCATACACAGTCATTGCAGCCTGCCTCTCCTTGAGCGCCTGGGCTCGAGACCGGGGGTCGTGGTAACACTTTTTGCAACGTTTGCACATCTCAGCCCAAGAATCAAGCACACCTAGCCTAAACAATAAACATATCTATGTTGATGAGAACAGTCCTTTTCCTGGTGTGAGAAAACTGGCCGCACTGCAAATCACCTGGTAATACTTGCCACTTCAAGCATGGCTTTTAAATGATCATTATTGTTTTCAACGAATTCACATTTCTCAGCTCATGCCCATGCGTGCCCCTCCCTTCTAGTCACCGCACCACGTTTCTTGTTCTTAACCCAATTTTTGTAACAAATTAAATATACTACTAAAGAGTAAATACTACGCACGTATATATTTATATCAACAGACAACAGGTACACTAAATATTTAAATATGCTTAATTTAAACGCAAAGTTTGATTTCAAACTAAATTATTTATTCCTATTGTAATTTTATTTTATAACTTAGGGAAGTGGCGATTGAATTGTACAACCACATCTTGGACCGCCGTTATGTCGAATGTGTTACTATACCACATAACGATTATTTCTAGATAAGTCAACCGTCAAGGAACATGGAGCTATTATAAAAGCCGCACGGAAGGATGTGCCTCCCACAACCCCGCTACAGGATGTGCCTCCCTCAACTCCGCTACAGGATGTGCCTCCCACAACTCCGCTACAGGATGTGCCTCCCACAACTCCGCTACAGGATGTGCCTTCCACAACCCGGCCAGAGGATGTGCCTCCCACAACTCCGCTACAGGATGTGCCTTCCACAACTCCGCTACAGGATGTGCCTCCCACAACTCCGCTACAGGATGTGCCTCCCAAAACTCCGCTACAGGATGTGCCTCCCACAACTCCGCTACAGGATGGGCCTCCCACAACTCCGCTACAGGATGTGCCTCCCACAACTCCGCTACAGGATGTGCCTTCCACAACCCGGCCAGAGGATGTGCCTCCCACAACTCCGCTACAGGATGTGCCTTCCACAACCCGGCCAGAGGATGTGCCTCCCACAACTCCGCTACAGGATGTGCCTCCCAAAACTCCGCTACAGGATACGCCTCCCAAAACTCCGCTACAGGATGTGCCTTCCACAACCCGGCCAGAGGATGTGCCTCCCACAACTCCGCTACAGGATGTGCCTTCCACAACCCGGCCAGAGGATGTGCCTCCCACAACTCCGCTACAGGATGTGCTTTCCACAACCCGGCCAGAGGATGTGCCTCCCACAACTCCGCTACAGGATGCGCCTCCCACAACTCCACTACAGGATGTGCCTTCCACAACCCGGCCAGAGGAAATGCCTCCCACAACTCCGTTACAGGATGTGCCTCCCACAACTCCGCTACAGGATGTGCCTCCCACAACTCCGCTACAGGATGTGCCTCCCACAACTCCACTACAGGATGTGCCTCCCACAACTCCGCTACAGGATGTGCCTCCCACAACTCCGCTACAGGATGCGCCTCCCACAACTCCACTACAGGATGTGCCTTCCACAACCCGGCCAGAGGAAATGCCTCCCACAACTCCGTTACAGGATGTGCCTCCCACAACTCCGCTACAGGATGTGCCTCCCACAACTCCGCTACAGGATGTGCCTCCCACAACTCCGCTACAGGATGTGCCTCCCTCAACTCCGCTACAGGATGTGCCTCCCACAACTCCGCTACAGGATGTGCCTTCCACGACCCGGCCAGAGGATGTGCCTCCCACAACTCCGCTACAGGATGTGCCTCCCACAACTCCGCTACAGGATGTGCCTTCCACGACCCGGCCAGAGGAAATGCCTCCCACAACTCCGTTACAGGATGTGCCTCCCACAACTCCGCTACAGGATGTGCCTCCCACAACTCCGCTACAGGATGTGCCTTCCACGACCCGGCCAGAGGAAATGCCTCCCACAACTCCGTTACAGGATGTGCCTCCCACAACTCCGCTACAGGATGTGCCTCCCACAACTCCGCTACAGGATGTGCCTTCCACAACCCGGCCAGAGGATGTGCCTCCCACAACTCCGCTACAGGATGCGCCTCCCACAACTCCGCTACAGGATGTGCCTTCCACAACCCGGCCAGAGGATGTGCCTCCCACAACTCCGCTACAGGATGTGCCTCCCACAACTCCGCTACAGGATGTGCCTCCCACAACTCCGCTACAGGATGTGCCTTCCACAACCCGGCCAGAGGATGTGCCTCCCACAACTCCGCTACAGGATGTGCCTCCCACAACTCCGCTACAGGATGTGCCTCCCACAACTCCGCTACAGGATGTGCCTCCCACAACTCCGCTACAGGATGTGCCTCCCACAACTCCGCTACAGGATGTGCCTCCCACAACTCCGCTACAGGATGTGCCTCCCACAACTCCGCTACAGGATGTGCCTTCCACAACCCGGCCAGAGGATGCGCCTCCCAAAACTCCGCTACAGGATGTGCCTCCCACAACTCCGCTAGAATCTTCAGATACTCAGATAATTGTGCAGCCCGCCGCCATATTGGACTTGTCCAATCTCTCGTATCAAGATGGGTGGAGAAATATCGGTGTCCCCGTCGATGACGAGTTTGAACATTATAATGATGTAAGTATATAGTGTACATAGCTTACGAGTGGTACGATTTGAAATATCTCTTCCCACTTCACCTGTATCCAAAAATTATTTTTCTCACTTCCTATTTCCGTTATAATCTTTTCACATACCGTTCAAAATTATGTGCCCTCCTCTTTTCTATTTATCTTCATTATATAATGTTGCCCATGGGCAGCAGGGGCAGCACATAGGGCCGAAGGGGAGTTGCACTCTACCCCCGCCTTATTGTACTCCACCCTCTAAATGCAAGTACGGGGGATAATTCGGGTTCCATGTAATACAGTACCTCTATTATTAGCACGGTTGAACATAAGAAGTCTGTTAATGAACTTCATAACTGATCGGTGGTTTTAGTAACTATTCCGCTGTCTGGTGCAGAGTGCAAGAGATCGTATTCAAGTTAATGAAGTTATGGTCATCTTTTTGGCTGCATTTTGATTCCAGAACTTAAGTTGAGTAAATAACCTAGTCAAGTTCCAGTTTATACTACCATTGTGGAGGGGTGTAACGTTTAGTTTGTTTTGATGTATGTATTGTCACTTCCACTTATTACCTCCCTCTGCTCTGACCCTCCATTGATTTTTCTCTGGCACCGTCACTGTCACTGGGCAATGTTCTGTGACTACAAGCAATAACGTCAAAAATATGTTCTGTAATAGACATACAACCAGTCAATACCACAGAAACCAATTATAAAGAGTATGAACAATTGACATATGAAAAAAAACTGAACCAAAAGTATGCGTCCGTTTTTTCATTACATTATGGTCCATTTTTATTAATCTGAAAAGAGATAATTGCCGCATCCTGTAAATAATGATTCAGCAACTAAGAGGAAGGAATTCCTTGGAACAGGTTACATTTACTAACTTCTGTACGGAAATTTAGATTTCAAATTATATTTTGTTGTTTGGAATTAACTGGTTACGGTAACTTATACCTTCCTCGTTTTTAGATATCATCGCCATGTGAGGAAAGCAGTAGTGATACGTTTGCTATTATTCACGCAGTTCTTGAAAATGACAGTGTGGATGACCTTCATGTAACTCCAGGTATATGGGATTTGGATTTCAACCAAGCGCTCACTTCATCAACCGCAGAAAAACAAAACGAAGGAGATAGCGATTCGATGAATAACGATCCAAACTTTTCTCCTGACGATGATAGCAGTTCAGAAAGCTCAAGCTTTATTTACAATGTAAAACGCAAATGTGGACCACCAAGCATCACCACGCCTGATTCTCCAAACAAATCCATTCCTGTCGATAACAAAATCATCGAATCTACAGACGAAAGTTCAGACTCAAGTGATGACGACGGCGACTTGGCATCAGGGCTTCAGGAAGAGTCCGTCGAAGGCGAAGGCAATGAGAGTAGATCGGTGATCGAAGTGATGCCTTCCCGTAATAGGCAAGGTGTGCGCCGCTGGGACAAGCGTCACTCTTGTCTATTCTGTAAGGTACTGTTTGCCAAGCTACCAAGGCATTTGGAGAGCGCTCACTCGAACGAGCCAGAGGTACAATCTTTCTTAGCGGCACAAAAGGGGTCGAAAGAACGCTCTCGCTTGATCGACGATTTGCGGAAGAGGGGTAACTATGTGCACAACAACACAACGTTAACTCAAGGATCCGGGGTTCTTATTCCAAAACGTCGATCAAACGCAGGAAAAAAAAGAACTCACGACAACTTTTTGCCTTGCCCAAACTGTCTCGGTTTTTTTAACCATAAAGACCTTTATTTACATCTGAAAAAATGCAACACTAAGACAACGCGGGTTACAAAAGCGCACTGCGCTGCACTGCTACCAATATCCAGTGCTGCATGTGACGGTCTTCGTAAGAAAGTGTTGCCGAATATGAAACGTGACAACATAACGCATGTCGTGAGAACTGACCATCTTATACTGAAATATGGCTCAAGGATCTTTGCTCTGCATGGTGCGGAAGAGCACATGCACTCATATATTGCTCAAAAAATGCGTGAGCTTGGACGGCTCCTCGTTACTGCTCGAGATAAATCAAGCGCAATAAAACATTTGGCTGATTTAATACATCCAGCTATGCATGACACGTTCGTTGAGGCAGTGAAACGCGTAGCCAAATTTGACGAAACAACAAACGTCTACGGAATCCCCAGCCTTGCCTTGAAACTTGGAAATTCCATCAGGCAATGTGGTGGTATCCTCGTAAGTGAGGCTATCAAAGAGCAAAACAAAGAGAAAAGGGAAGTCATAAATGATTTTTTGTGTCTTATGGAAATGACTTGGAGAACAAGCGTGTCTAGCCATGCCCTAGCCACAACGTATAAAGCTAAGTGGAATAGATCAGACGCGCTTCCTCTTGCTACGGACATTGAAAAATTTAGCACTTTCCTTAAAAGGCAAGCCAGCAGTCAGTTATCGAAACTAAATGGGGCAATATGTATAGAAAATTGGAGTGCGCTATGCGAAACAACCCTCGCACAGGTTCTTACATTCAACCGTCGGAGAGCTGGTGAGGTTGAACGTATCTTTGTAAAAACTTACGAGTGCAGAGTGTTGGAGACGAGTGCCCAACAAGACATTGAAAAAGCACTGAGCGAGGTGGAAAAAAAACTCATCCACATTTTAACGCGCTTTGAGATCCGTGGCAAGAAAGGACGCAAAGTTCCTGTTCTTTTAACCCCGGATCTCAAAGCGCAGGTTGACCGTCTCTGCGATACTCGTTTGGAGACTGGAATATCCAAGAGCAATGTATACATGTTTGCTCGCCAAAACTCAAATGGACACGTCCGTGCTTCAGACGTCATGCGACGATTTTCAGTGGAATGTGGAGCCTCAAACCCACAGAATTTAAGATCCACGAAACTCAGAAAACATATTGCCACTGTGTCGCAAATGCTGAATCTACAAGAGAATGAGCTCGACCAGCTGGCAAATTACATGGGCCATGACCTACGTACGCACCGCCAGTATTATAGGTTGCCAGAGGGAACTATGCAAGCAGCAAAAATTAGTAAGATACTAATGGCTATGGAGAGTGGCACCATCCACTCTCAAAAAGGACGAACTTTGGACAACATGTCAGTGTCGGATCTGCCTGACACGTCAGACGAGACTGCAGCGGGGCCCTCAACACTCGAAAGTTCAGGTATGTTTGGAGAATATTCGCATACTAATTTTTTTTTAAATACTTATTTTAGTGCAAATGTTCACTGTACGGGTCACTTAAAAACCTTCTCAAACCCCCATGTGTAAACACATTTATATTTATCTATTTTTTTGTGTTAGACATTGTGTAGTAAATAATAACTGCAGATTACATGATTGCCGGGTTCAAATCCCGCTTCAGGCAGAAGTTTTTTAACTTCTAATGTGGATTCAATTCCATTACTTCTTGGCTTAGGAATAAGTAAACGGTGACTTTGGAGCCGTCCTAGCAACGAAGCACTCAATAAATTCAAAGTTGTTCTGAATCGGCCTTGTTGATTCTGGCATTTGTCCGCAGGTGTTCGCATTGTCCAATCACTGATTCATATGTTTCGTATTTGAAATACCGATCTTTGATTGGTCATCGCTCACTCGTCGATGGTGTTCGAAGCCTACAGGGTTGGTTTAGTCACTTTAAATTAAAGTCCCCCACTGCAAATCAGTTTAGTTACTGAGTGGGTAGACTCTAAATGTGAATTTATTTATTTATTTTATTTAAACCAATAAGGTATGAAGTAGATTATTGTTTTTATAAATAGTAAAGGTAGGAATACGTGGTTTTCAATGTTCTAAACTATACACGTTGTACAATACATATTATGGTCTATAAGTTTGAAATTAAAACACAGCCGAACGGAAATGATAGTCTAATTGTGTAACAATGTAGAAATAAGATGGATGGCAGCACTTCTTGTTGGTTTTATCCGTTTGGCCTCGGGAAAGAATTGGTCCAGGGTAGCTCTGCCTGTCGTAAGAGGCGACTAAGTGGTCAACGTCATATAACCTTAAGTACGTCGTTTAGCAAATTAAATAAAACATCTGATTTTAAAATGTAATGTAAATTATTGTGATACGATTTATTTTGTGTCATTTGTATGTATTGCTATTATATTATCTCGCACCCGTAATCACTTAAATATTGGTAATACTGACTCTTTATAAGTTCAAGACTTGAAATAAGCTTTAGTTACAGTTAGAGAGTGTTCAGTGAAGCCTGTCAATGATATGTCAAGTTTGGAATCTTATTTTTATACCCAGGACAAGTATCTACAAATATTAGTAGGCAATACGACAATGAAACAAACGACCTCCATTTTGAATTGCGTAAGTGTAAATGCTCAATTAACACCACCGCTGACTCGCGAAATACTGTTGATATACGGACAGTAGATATCTTTAATTTCTTTGATTGCATTATCTCTGCGGGTATACATTTGTTTACAATTATCCCACAGAATATACTTACTTCTAAGTCATGTCAAGAGATGCCCAATAAGTAACTTCTTGTATACGCCTAGCATAAAGATTCTTTGCGATACTAGATACATAGATACTAGTGAAATAATTCTTACTAACTAACTTTTGTATATTATATATTGAATTACATTTATATTAATTTATTTAGATTTAGATTAAGATTTAAGGTCAGATTCGCGAGCGTCTCGGCATGGCGAATGTGTCTGTACTAGTGTAAGAAGAAAGAATATAAAACAGTAGGATATTTTAACTACAAGAGTTATTTACAACCACTAACTATAATCGCGAAAAGTAGCATGCCTTATTTACGTCGAAAAGCTTTATGCAATATTCTATGTCTTTACTCAATAACTCAAATCTTCACTTTATCACTCCCTTATTATTAAACGTGTTTAATAAGATTGCAAACTAGTTCTCCCACCCTTAATCGTGTTATGTATACTTCTTATTACAGATAACAATGCAAGAGACGAGGTACAATTTTCGTCAAGCGATAATGAAGAGGAACCAGTTCCTAGGAAGAAAAAGATGAAACATAAAAGGGTACCGTGGAACTTAGAGGAAAAAAAAGCTATTGAACGTCAACTCATGCAGTTTTTAGTTCGAGGAAAAGTGCCTGGCAAATCTGACTGTGAGACGTGCATCACGAGAGAGCCAACGCTTAAATCACGAACCTGGCAGAACATAAAGTTCTACGTTCATAATAATCTTAAAAAATACAAAAACAAGTAAAAAAAATGGGCCTCTACGTTAGTTAAAAACCCATAACTGCTTATAACCTACGTCATGTTTCTATCTTTGTTTCTATCTTTTTTCTACCCTGCCCTCTCTTACTGAGCTCTACTTATGACGACCCCTGCGACTTATAATGGATATGATTGACCTAAGCCGTCGAATACGTCGTACAACACTAAAGAATCAATTAACATTTGTTTGGTTATTTCATTATATTTGTTTAATATTTCATTGTATTCCTTTATCTACCAAAAATAATAAAACAGCAACACCAGCAGCATATTCGAGTTATAAAATAACCTTGCATCCTAGTAGTCCTACCACCAGTTTGAGGGGGTTTGTGATAGCTGTGGTGTGTTTTTATTTGTATTGAATCTGTTAGGTTACAACTAAAGGACCTTCCACAATGAAAATAAACAGTAACAGTAACGGTTGATTTAAGCAAATCTTATTGGGTGATGAGATCCCATGGTTGCTCATCAGCCAATATGATTGGTTTAAACCTTACTGTTAATGTTTCTGTTAATTTTCATTGTGAAATGGCCTTTAGCTAAAACCCTAGTGCTAAAACCTTTCATGTTCTATTGTACTTCGAACCTGCGTGTAAGGTGCAACTTGAAAGAGGGCTCTGGAGGCATTACGCAGAACTCTGGACCAATCTTTCGTATGCAGCCACCTTATATGACACGTCATAATGTTATTATGGCAGTTATTTGACACGAGTTTTTGTGTTCTATGTGCAATGTTCATGTAACGTCCTCGGTTTCCGTACCAAGCGCAGTGGCGTTACTCTCTATAGTGCAAGGTATGCGGTGCTTACGGGCCCCGCGACCTGGCCGCCCCTTCGGCATTCGACAACCACTGATTTGAGATAAATGTTTGTATAAGAACGTATTCACAGATCTATCAGGTTTCTCAGATTCAGAATAGTAAAAAAATACACAACCAAACGACACTGTGACAAACATAAGCAATCTGGTGCTAGAAATATTTATGCTCCTACTATACACTAAGTATTAGTTTTCAACCCTTAAAAAGAAGGGGCCCAAAAATCCAACTTGCATACGGGCCCCGTCATTTTGAGTTACGCCACTGAACAAGCGTGTGTTTGCATGTCCTCGGTTTCCGTACACCAAGCGTGTATATGGATGTCCTCGGTTTCCGTACACTAAGGTTGGAATTCATAGTCGGCCCCTACACCTAGGGGCACCCATTGTTGCTATGGTTTTGTTTTGTTTATGGGAAATAACATGGAAACAACTGTTACCTTGGTAACAATGGGCGCCCCTAGGTGTAGGGGCCGACTATGAATTCCAACCTGAGCGTGTGTTTGCATGTCCTCGGTTTCCGTACTCCAAGCGTGTGTTTGCATGTCCTCGGTTTGCGTACACCAAGCGTAAGTTTGCACGTCCTCGGTTTCCGTACACCGAGCGTGTGTTTCAAGTCCTCGGTTTCCGTACACCGAGCGTGTGTATGGATGTCCTCGGTTTCCGTACACTAAGCGTGTGTTTGCATGTCCTCGGTTTCCGTACACCAAGCGTGTGTTTGCATGTCCTCGGTTTCCGTACACCGAGCGTGTGTTTGCACGTCCTCGGTTTCCGTACACCGAGCGTGTGTTTGCATGTCCTCGGTTTCCGTACACCGAGCGTGTGTTTGCATGTCCTCGGTTTCCGTACACCAAGCGTGTGTTTGCATGTCCTCGGTTTCCGTACACCGAGCGTGTGTTTGCACGTCCTCGGTTTCCGTACACCAAGCGTGTGTATGGATGTCCTCGGTTTCCGTACACCGAGCGTGTGTTTGCAAGTCCTCGGTTTCCGTACACCAAGCGTGTGTATGGATGTCCTCGGTTTCCGTACACCGAGCGTGTGTTTGCACGTCCTCGGTTTCCGTACACCAAGCGTGTGTATGGATGTCCTCGGTTTCCGTACACCGAGAGTGTGTTTGCATGTCCTCGGTTTCCGTACACCAAGCGTGTGTATGGATGTCCTCGGTGTCCGTACACCGAGCGTGTGTTTGCACGTCCTCGGTTTCCGTACACCGTGCGTGTGTTTGCATGTCCTCGGTGTCTGTACATCAAGCCTGAGCATGGATATGTCCTTCGATCCGAATGTAAAATATTAGTGTGTACTACATAGTGGACATTCTGTCCACTAGTTTCAAGTTAGGGTCTACAGGTATGCCGATCACTATATTATAGGCCTAATATGCAAGGCATGCACTGGATACAGACACAGTGCAATACCCTCGCTTTGAGTGTAAGTGCGTGTGCACATGTCCCCGCTTTTAATCCAAAAAGTATGTGTGTATGAATGTCCTCACTTTCGTGACGTCCTCGGATACCTGTGTGTGTTCATACGAGTCCACGACTAGGTTTTTGCGAATTATCTATGTTTTCATTAATCTTATATTAACAATATATACATTGATTTGATCAGAGAAGTGCAGGGAATTAAACAAGGTAAAAATAATCATAAGATTCGTCACCGTACTGTGAGGTCCTCGTTTTTGGGTCACCTAAACAAGTCCTCGCTCTTAGGAACTTACGAGTCTAGGTGTGTGTGTGTGTGTGTGTAATACCTTCACATACAGTAGTAAGTTTGCATACACACTCGCTGACATGTACATCAAGGGTTGTACAATAATAAGCGATATGAATACTGTATTGACTGCAGGGGCGGACTGGCAGGTACGGAACTACGGAAACCCGTACGGGGCCCCCCGGGTGGGGGCCCCCTTGAGGGCCACCACCCAACCCCCTGAAAATATCTTACGCTATATAGATTATGAAACAATAGTAAGATGACCATAATGTGTATCTCATGTAAGTGAAAAGGGGCATATAGTATAGACCATCTAGAAGTGCTACAAAGATGTCCGCCTTCCTCCTCAGGGCTTACTTTTTTATAGTTTAGTTTGAAATATAAAACGTGTCAGTGCTGGAAATTTCTCAAGTTTAATTCATTAAAGTGGTGTTTACAGTTCAACATGTTGTTCCACATACTTATCGTCGTTTATCGACTTTTAAACGTGTTTATATGCGTTTTAAACAAATTATAGGAAACAACATAGTTTGAAGTATCCAACTGCCAGTGTTGGGAAAGTTCTTTCATTAATTTGCAGTTCAACATGTTGTTCGACACACCTATCATCATTTATCGATTTTTACAAGGACACTAGCAACACCAAAAGACAACAATGAAACAAATGAATTGAATCGATGGACAAACAACAAGCTGTCAAAAAATAATTTCGTCTGATTTTGGAAAACAAAACAAAAAACAAACAAATACACATACAAAACTTTCACTTAGTCATTGTCTATCATTACAAGTTTTAAATGGCGAGCAGTTACTATTGCTACACTTGTTTTTATTTCTATGGTTGCAATTTTATTATTTTGACAGCTGATGGTTTGTCCATCAGTTCAATTCATTTGTTCCATTGTTGTCTTTCGGTGTTGCTAGTGCCCTTGCATTCTTAACAAATTAATAAGAAACGAGAACCCTCAAGATCTCAAGAGAAGAAGGTAGCTCGCTAGCTCGCTACTTGAGAGTGACTTTCAATAGTTTGCGAGTAAACTTTGTTTTATCTGCAAGTACCATTTTGCCCATTTATAATGGCTATAGGCTCAGTAAAAATGAAACAGTTTTTAAGTCGTATGTCATTACAAAACCACTTTCCATAAAATAGCTGACTGACAAATCAGGCTGATCGCGTATGCTTATAATAGGCTCTCTATCGGCGCCTACTGAAATCCGATCCAGCGCAGCACTAGCCATAAGACTACTTCTCAAAGGAGAGGATCGAACTCCTATCCTAGACCTATGACGTAAAGAATTATCAATGCAATATTGACTCTAGTTTAATTGTTTTTCATGATAAGATTTCACCTCAAAACGCGTTTTAGACCACTAAGCATCATGGAGAACCGAAAATTGTTTCGCCTTCGGCGACATTGCCTCCGGAGGCAGGGGCTTTGCCCCGGACCCCAGCTACATCCCGCTCCCTCGTTGCGAGTACAAATTACACGATGCGAGTGGACAACCCAGAAGTCGGTATTTGTAGATGGCTGGAAAACAATATAGTTTGAAATATACAACTGCCAGTGTTGGGAAAGCTTATTCTTCAATTTCGTTTTTTAAAGTGGTGTTCACAATTCAAAACATTGTTCAACATCAACTATCATCACTTATCGATTTTTAAACGTGTTTATATGCGTTCTTAACAAAATAATAGTGTGACAAATTTTCTCCTCCGGCGGCTGGGGCTTCGCCCCAGACCCCTTAAAGCTTCGCGAAGTCCCGGGGCCCCTATGATCCTTTTCCGTACGGGGCCCTTACCCCCCCAGTCCGCCTCTGATTGACTGTCATTGTATGAATTCTTTATTTCGATCACGTGTGTTTGTGTGTTTTTCTATATCTTCATTGCACTCACTACTGAAGGAAGCGGAAACTTTCTTACTCATACTTATTTTCCGTGTCCGGTCAAACACAATGTTACCAATATCTCTTTCCCATTTGCGTCCAAGATATCGCGCAGGATACATGGCATGTTTATAAAGCTAGATTTAGTGTATGTTGCTTATATGAAACACAATACTTAAAATATATGTACTTCTCAACCAGTGTGGATGTTAATCCAAAAATTATTTTAAAATACTTTTGTATCATTATAACGTATGGGGCCAAACGTAGTAGATTAGGTTAATCTCAACAATGACATAGTCAAACGTTTGCGAGCATTACATATTATAAATATATAAGATATTATGTGATTTGAAAATGAAAATATTATGTAGAACCGGTAAATTGGTGTTTAAAATAAAATAATGTTAATTTGAATAATTCCTTTAAATTGAACTTGAAATATTATTTCGTTAATTTTAAGTTGAGCTATGAGTTGAGCTTTTCGACAAGCTATGGTTTGATTGAGTGATTTTGAAGTGAACAATGAGTGATAAATTTGTAGCTTTTAACGAAAGCTCATCACGTATCCTTCGCTAAAACGTATTTGGCGTATATATCGTGTGCTGTGCAGAGTAAAGTGTGCAGGTATACCGAACAGAACGAGCCAATCAACTCGATTGTTCAATGTTCATACCGTGTAGTTGTGCACCACGTGCAAACATCACCCCCAACCAAAGTGCCTAATAAATGATGGCCATGATTTCATATAACACCTCCACACAAAATGTGTAACATTATTACCCGTAATTAACATCAACATTCTTCTAAAACACATCCCTGTCGTTTCCACTCATGGGCCTACTGGGCGCGACCCTAACGCTAGACCTAGAAAAGAAGGTTCCTACTGTGGACAGCCCTGACATTCTTATCGGCTCCGGCCACGTGCGTGGAAGGGTTTCCTTATTAATTATTATCTCTGCGGGAGGTGGCTAGGTTGACTGGGTAGCGACATCTGCTAATTTATATTTTATGACACAGATCGTTTTTGTGTTTATTTGATTTCACTGAGCAATCATCTCGTATATTATTATTTTAAGCTCTTGATTTTAAACTCGACAAAAAAGAATGAAGTCGCTACGACTATTTTGACGTGATAAGTGTATATGCAAGCATGAAAATACGGAACACACTTTAAAAGTCAAGAAGAGCCTATTAGATCAGACAATTGCACACATGATGAATCTAGTGCATGTTAGTGTTAGATGCATATAATTACAGTAAACTTTTTGCGGGAAGCGAAACGTTGTTGAAGGGTTGACAATAGTTTATTTGTAAAGGTATTTTATTTCATTGTAGAATATAAAGTAGTTTTACTTCCATGCAGCGCGGGTCCTGTTTTGAGTTGGCTCAAGAAGGAGATTCTAATTTGACATCTAACTATCAAATTGGTTAGGTCTACTAAACAAACCTTAGATATAGGTGCATTCAAATAAATAACTGCTCGGTATGATTTTCACCTGCGTAATTGTTCGTCAGTAGTCTGGTGTTGTGAACACTACAAATAATTGGTACCTATTAGTACAATCTTAAATGAACACAAACAATGGGTTTGAAAAATTACAAACTAATGTGATGGAAGGAAGTGAAGAATTTACTTAGCAAGTTGCATCCCCAATGATAATAATAATCTTTCATATTGGGACCTTGCTCAGAGAGTCAGGGACAGTTCATGAACGAAATATGTATTGTGTTGTGATATTTGAAGTACATAGTTGAGATCATGACATGGAATGTCTGAGGGCGTGTAGACGAATGACGCAATCCCAGCTTTCGCCTTTAGACTGAGTAAAATATAAGGAAAAACTGCAGTCATGATCGTCGGTAGCGGGTATTGAACTGGCTACGCTCCAGAATCAATTACTTATATTTTAACTAATACTGGAATCATGACAAACTTTTTGTCTAGATGGTCACACGTAATTCGTCTTCTAACAAAAATGTAGTGATATCCCAGTCCCTAGGATTATGCCTGAATCATATTATAACACATTTGCTGTGGTTCATTCGGGATACAACGACACACACAATGTGGAAGAAAGTCAGTGGATATTCACGTCGCAAAGGACGATGATAGTACGAAGAGAAAATGTAGGAACGTAAAGTAAAGTAAAAGATTACGAGAACTAGGAGCTTAGATTTTTTGATTATTAATTACGAAGCTATGTACTCCAACTACTAGGACATGTGACGTCAGGGCATTGCCGCTTCTTACGATAGGCAGAGCTACCGTATGCAATTCGATTCAGGTGCCAAACGGGGGACAAAGTACACATGCAAGTCGTAAAGAGGGGCCCTCTTCCAAGCCCTCTTCAAGCGGGCCGCTTGAATGGGAAGATAAATAATCTTCTCGTGTTTGTTTGTTTGTTTGTTTCAACTGCGAAGGCACACGCACGGCGAATGGGTGACCTGAGTTATATTCTTAGTCGATAGTACATTTTAATAATAATTATTAATTAGTGATATTTTTTACCTCGATGTCATATTATGTTAGGCGTGGTGTTGCAACACGCATATACGCATAACAAAAAAAAACGTGTACAACAACATAAGGTATCGATCTATTTTCTTGAAGTGCAAAAATCGTCATAGAAACACAACTCGAAAAAGTAATCATATTCATTTACAATAATTAGAAAGTCTGTTTCCATTAATAAAAGCTAAATACACAAATATCGAAATGGTGAAACACTTACACTATTCATTGTGTATTAGTATGAGTAACAATAGACAGCGCATGGCAGGTAGCGGCAACCCTTCTATTATTCGACGGAACTCCGCGCGCTCGCTGCGAGAACACTTTATGAATAGACTTTCAAGTTTGTACAAAATAGCAGATTTTTCACAAAATTGTCGAATTTTCTGGTCTAGCGTTAGGGTCGCGCCCAGTTTAGCACCGTTCGAAGCGCCTCGCCCGGAGTGCCAATGGCTAGCCCGCGGTCAGCCCAGACTCGGTGCTTTCGGTTTTACTGATCCAATTGACGAGTGGTGATTTACCCGCCCCCTGACGTCACGAAGGAACGTGGCGCCCATAGGGGACAAATCCGCGAACTGTTGCGCTTTCACGCGCTTAATGTACGACACTTATCTCGTTCTAGCTGTTATAATATTCACTTTTCAGGTATAACCTATAGGAAAGCGTAGTTACTTCACATCCCAGTGGTCAATATAAAGGTTATTTCAAAATTATAGACCCAGTAGTTAACTTGTTATAACAATTCGCGCATCAAAAGGATCAAATGAGCATCGCGTGATTTGTTTTTTCAACTTCAATTGGCGAAAAACTAATGATCGGATTTTGACGAGAGTTTCATTAGCATGTGTTCCAATAATGTGAGACAATAAGCAAATAAACTTTCTAGATAGAAATTGCTCAGAACGAAAATTCATAGCATGCAATAATATGCAGGGTGTAGCGGTTGGGCCTCAAAAGTAGCGGTTTTGACCGTGAAACTAAGCACCTTGCATATTAGTGCATGCTATGAATTTTCGTTCTGGGCATTTTCTATCTAGAAAGTTTATTTGCGTATTGTCTCACATTATTGGTACGTATTCTTAAGAAACTCTCGTCCAAATCCGATCATTAGTTTTTCGCCAGTTGTAGTTGAAAACACAAAACACACCTTGCTCATTTTATCCTCTTCAGTGCGTGAATTGTTATAACAAGTTAACTTCTTCGTCTATTATTTTGAAATAACCTTTACATTGACCACTGGTATGTGAACTAATTATATTTTCCAGGTTATATCTTAAAAATGAATATCATACTAGCTAGAACGAGATAAGTGTGGATGTGTTTTGCGTGGATCCGTCCGGACAGTAGGGACTTTTCCCAACTGCTAGTCACGTGACACAGTACTCGGCGCAAGCTCCGCCTATCATCACTCGTCAATTGCCAGCATAATGGCGGCATTCTATATCTCGGCAGCTACCACTCCCAGCTAACTCGTTTGTGATGAGTAATCCTAACGGGATAAATGAATGGATGTTTGTTGTAAACCGGCTCCCATCTGAAACAAGATTTAACGATCTACCCCAATATGCCATGTTTTGTTATAGCTAATCTTGTTCCTGTGGAAGATCCTATAATTGTCGCGACATTAGTCATTAATGCTAATGCACACACGGACAAACTGGGTTTTCATTCTTTGAGCTTGTTTCGGTGAACATTTTATCTGCTGATGTTGCAGGTTCCAATCCAATGCAAAGTATCCATTGCAATGTGAATGGTCTGAAGAGATCGTACAGACGCCAAATTAATTTTTTCTTGACGTTTGCACCATTGAACCCATTAATTGCACTTCAACGGATCTTATGGAGATCCTCGTAATAAGTGTAATAAGTGTACCGTAATAAAGTGTATAGCCTTTCTTTGAACATTGACATTGTTGCAACAATACACTGAACACAATATAACCATTTCACTGAACACGCTTTCCAAATAAATTAAAACCTTAGTTCAATATTTGAGTATAGTGAAGACACCTCGGACAACGAACCAGTCGATCCACCGCGTCGAGCTTATATTTACCTGGTTTGTAAACCCCTCGTTAGGGGGGTAGTTGGGCCGACTCGTTCGCGCTACATTCCATTCACTGATTTCCTAGAATTTCATAATTGGCTACATGAACAACTGTAAAAGCTAAATTCCAAATATAAATTAATGTTTTATTTGAATTAACGTTTCGGAAACTTATTCCTTAATATAGATCAGAACACCACGAGCTTGAAACTTTTTTATTTTTTCTTGTAGCGTTATTATTAGATGAATGCGAATCAAACGATTTGCATACTGCATATATGAATTACATAATATGTTTCTTCATAATCCTTCTGCAAAGACGATTTATAGATGACAATATGCATAAATGTATTTAGAAAACGATTATGATGATTGAAAATGACGTAAAACCAGAAGCAAAAATAATAAAACTAGCACGGGGTATTTAACAGAATACAACAGTCCGCAATCTGATTTAACGATCTTCTAGCTTTGAATATTGACATGAATGCGATGCATTCCCAAGGGTTGTACAAAATATGGTCATCGCTCAGAAACGGTTTTCGCCAGAAATTCTGGTTCGTTGTCCGAGGTGTACGTACTGTAGAATAACGCACTATTGCTAGGAATAACAATAAACCAATATTTGTCAATCAAAAGTGTGGTATAACTCATCATGGCATACCGAAACAAGCGTGTAGATGAGCGGCGTGGAACCAACTTATGTATCAGTTGGGCGCGCTGCGATAAGCCCCGCCCATATGCGCATGGACAGCCTTTAGTTACGAGAGATAATATTAGATCATGGTTTCCACTCCACATTTCATCTCGCACAAAGCGTGAACAGAACGTTAACACAAAACAAATCTTTATTAGGCTAAATGTTCGTTCATGAAGTATTCATCGCGTAATTTCATCCCTTTGGAGGATATATATCTCACCTCAGTTATTCAATCTACCTGTTGGAGAGAAGCTGCAAAGCTGAGGTGTTTTATCACCCTAGGCTACAGATCTACAAGGATAAAGCAATAACAAGCACAGACAACATGCGATGTATACGCGTATACTACTGTTCCGAGCGAGCCTCATATTTCAATATGTTGGAGGGTTTATCCCCCAGTCATCAGCTGCGCTCAGCTTACCCTCGATTAAGCCATAATGGTAGTGGATTATTAACTGGTTTGGTATTCATTTGAATTTGCACGTTTTTCATTTCAGTCAAAGGGTTCTTCTCTTGAGTAAGCTATCTCCTGTCAAAACTCACTTCGGGGCAACAAAGATAATCTTTTCTCTATAGGGTGGACACGTGTGACACGTTGGGGCTGGGTGCTACCGAACCTTCCAGCAACTTTATTTTTAACCTGGATTCTTCTAATTTTTCTAATTTTAAATTATAAATTTTAATTTTAATTAAAATTTAAAATTTAAAATTTAAAATTTAAAATTTAAAATTTAAAATTTAAAATTTAAAATTTTTAATTTTTAATTTTAATTTTTAATTTTTAATTTTTAATTTTTAATTTTTAATTTTTACTTTTTAATTTTTAATTTTTAATTTTTAATTTTTAATTTTTAATTTTTAATTTTTAATTTTTAATTTTTAATTTTTAATTTTAAATTTTTTTTCTAATTTTTTTTTCTAATTTTTCTAACTTGAATTTCACTCTTAACAGCAACCACCACCCACAAGATCTAAACACGATCTACACATTTCTCACATTAATACCAGCCGTTTAGGAAGAGCTAACATTATTTATAGGGGTTTCCATATGACAGCCAATTATCCTCTAAAATTAAGAGACTAAATAATAGGACCTTTAAGATGGCAATTAAAGAATACCTCTAAGCTAATATTAACCATTGCTTTTACCAACTTCGGTTCCCAATACTTCTTTGTCAGTTTCTACCTACTGTATCATTTCACATGTCATAATTTCTCTATCTTAATTGAATGTAGTTTAGCTGTTTACTGTAGTGTAGTTTAGTTCAGTTTATTGTTTATTATATTTTTATATTATTGTATTAATATTATCTTAATTATCTTTATCTTTATAATTACAATCTATACATTTTTGTAAATAGCCTATTTTAAATTATCTTTGTTTTTGTCTTTATCTTAATTTAATGTATTTTAGCTGTTTTGTGTAGTTTAGTTAAGTTCAGTTTATTGTTTTTTACCCCATTTTAAAGAACATACATACATATACATACAACTTCCTCTTCAGACTAAACTCCCCGTGCATGTGTGCATTTGTATACATCAACTATAATCTAAACCACTACGTGTTTTGAAGTATTTGCCCCAAATATCTTGTCTTGTACGTGCTTGCTTGTGCTTGCCAGGACGGATACCAAGTATACTTTTACCGGTGGCCGATATAACAAAACTGTTGTCTCCAAGATTATGAGACAATACGAAAAAGTGCATACAAATGAAATAAATGAAAACAAAAAAAAACATCAGCTACCTCAACCTTGGGTTGTTTGTAGAACACAAAAAATATTAATTATTGATAACTTATTAATGATGTTGCTTTAAAAATTGAAGATGAATTTATGGTTGTAGGATATGGAAATAAAAATTAGAATAGTATTAAGCTTGATTTTTAATTAAATTAAATGACAAATAAAAGGTACACAACAAATGAAATTCATAAACAAAGAAAGAATGAACGAAGAACAAAAAATCTGGAAGAAATATCGTTAATTACTAATCTACCTACCAATGGCCATAGAATGGGTAAAAAAGTAATAACGATACCTGTTGTAGCGCTGGCTGGAGGGATGGAGATGGCTTGATGAGACGGTCGTGATGATGCTGATGATTGTGGTATGGAAGATGATCGGTGTAGATAATAGATGTAGCAGCCGGAGAGCTGGGGTGGAATGGTAGGATGATAACACTGTCTGTATTGTGTTGTAGCTGTCGGATTTATTCGTTTATTCGCTTATTCGTATCACGTTTACTTATTAATAATTTTATGATTGATATTATTAGATAAACTTATAATTTAAAACAACACTTCACTCGTATGCTACCACGCACTCGGCCCCCCCGGCCATTGTCTCGGTAGATCTCCTTGGCCCGCGTCCGTCTAACGTCCAAACCGACCTACTCGTCGGCCAAAAGCCGTCTTCGTTCTGCCACGTCCCTCAGGGCTCCGGCTACAAACCTGCCCCTGTGTTCTTAGGGCGACCAATCAGAAGGCTCAAATATGGTGATGTAAGGAAGGATTTTGAATTTGGTTTACCCTAACTGGGGAGGGGGGGCGGGGGGGGGGGGGGGGTTGTAGTGGCCTTAAAATGGACTATAGCCTGGTTTTTAGGCTTGAAGTAGAAGTTCTCACCCTCGGCGTGGTAACAACCTCTGACCTCCCCTCCAAGACCAACACCAGACCGTCGTTCAAAATGTCAAATAATTTAGAAAACTGATAATCTTCTGAGGGGATTCCCTCGACTTTGTGCGCATATGGCTTTTAAGAACACCAAAGCCGTGTGGGACAAGCTGTACCGTCTCAATTATTTCATAAGATAATTGCTACAAAACTAGTCATCTTAGATTATAATGAAGGTAAAATGTAGACAAAATTACGTACACAAAATGCATGTGTTTTGCTGGTTGCATATCAGTATTTTTTCCAAAACAATACTAACCGATAATGGTACAAACATATTGCGTTTCCACTGGACGCACTGAGTGCGACTCGCACGTTCCGCTGGTCACTGCGAGTTGCACTGCTGCGGCTCTCGCATTGGGTCGCCTGAATAGCACCGAATGGAACAACGCTGAATCGACCGTGAGTACTGCACTTTCAAGTATAATCCTAACCCAAAAAAGTAGACCTTATAACCTGGAACAACGCCAAATCTTTTTCCACGTAGATCTGACGGAAAAACGCCGAATCTGTTTCGACGTAGATCCGACGGGAAAACGCCGAATCTGTTTTGACGTAGATCCGACGGAAAAACGCCGAATATTTTTCGACGTAAATCCACTGGAACAACGCCGAATCATTTTCCGTGTAATACACGGGCTAAACGGAGCAGTGAGTAAAATGTATTGACGAACCTAAAAACATTTTTTTTTAAAACGAATTATAACCAACACTGTGAGATTCGGCGTTGTTCCGGTGGATCTACATCGAAAAACATTCGGCGTTGTTCCGGTGGATTTACGTCGCAAAAGATTCGGCGTTGTTCCGTCGGATATACGTCGAAAAAGATTCGGCGTTTTGCGTCGGATCTACGTCGAAAAAGATTCGGCGTTGTTCCAGGTTATAAGGCCTACTTTTTTGGGTTAGGATTATACTTGAAAGTGGAGTACACGATCGATTCGGCGTTGTTCCATTCGGCGTTATGCAGCGTCCCCCTTGCATGTTTTACTGGCGCCCTTGAACTCGCACAGTGCACTCGCAGTGCGCACTGAGCCGCACTGTCTCTTACAGTCAGTGCGAGTTGCCCACCAGTGCCCGCGCACGGACGAAGAGAGGCAGTGAAAGAAATCTCTATAATAGACTTTCGAGCGTTCATCTGTCATCTAATGAAATAAACCACATTTCAATACAAATAAATTTGGGTTCTATTTAATTATTTTAAATATTATTACTTTGTGAATGATTTTACGTGACAATATTTTCAGGAAAAACAATATAAATACGATTTTTTACGAAAAAATTAGGTTGATGTACAATATTAGCCAAAATTCTACGGACCATTTATGTAACTTACCTATTCGCGATCGCAAAACTTCGATACGCCCCTAGCGGACAAAATTATCCCTAAGCTAACGGGTCTAGCGCTCTAACTGTCTGCGGATTCTCGCCCAAACCACGCGGTACTAATCTCGTTCTAGCTATTATACTATTCATTTTGAAGGAAAAACTTATAGTAAAGCGTAATTAGTTTACATGCCAATAGTCATCATAAAGGTTATTTCATAATTATAGACCCAGTAGTTTACTTGTTATAACAATTCACGCAAAAAATCGGAAAATTAGCAAGATTTCTTATTGTTTTCTAAACTTAAATTGTTGACAAACGAATGATCGGATTTTGATGAGAGTTCCTTTGGAACATGAACCAACAATCTGAGAAAATAAACAAATAAACTTTCTAGATAGAAAGTGCCCCGAACGAAAATTCATAGCATGCACTAACATGCAGGGT